>OX371224.1:16409198-16662576 GCA_947310385.1 Nephrotoma appendiculata | reverse complement strand
AAACAAAAGTAAAAATATTCATCAAAAAAATGCAATGGGTGCCTTTTAAATGAATTAAGTAATTGATTTACCGTAATTTTTAACATTTTCTAACTATAGTCACGAGTATGGCAATATTCGATACGAAGAAAATAAAAAATTGTTGTGTGTAAATGTATTGTATAACCCATTTAAATTGCATAATCCACGCATTTTTGATGAAAATTTTTCCTCTTGCTAATACTTTATTTTCATTCGTAAAATAAAGTAAAAAGTCATGCTTTAGGGCATTGAGATTAGCTGGAAAACAGCACTTTTATTCTAGATAGCAAAACAAACGTTTCAAGTTTACGTTGTACGATTTTTTGTTTTAATTGTTGTGAATATCTGCATGCTCTAATTGCGAATTTTCTATCAGATATTTTCAGATTTTAGGGAAAGATCAAAATACATTTCTTTTCAGATAAAGGCGTATCTGATTCCTAGTTTTTTTAAGAGAGTATTAATTGTTGAGTGGATTTGATATCTGTGGATTTGTAACCTGTACTTTGACATGGTCGGTGGGTCGGCGCTGAATTCTGCACTCCAACAGAGGGTCTTATGTTTATTAACATCACCAAACGTTACTCGATGACGAAAATTCCCTTTGCATCCGAAATGCGGGGTGGGATTTAAAGCCAGTACCTCCCGGTCCAAATGTTGATTTAATCACTGCACCACTTGGGTTCGAATCCCATCAGACGCTAGATGCAAAATAGAATTTTCATCATCGATTGCAATCGGTGATGTTAATAAACACAACAAGACTATGGATTGCAGAATTAAACGCCGACCCACCATCCACGTCAATGTACAGGTTGACATGGAACTTGCAATGTGCAGGTGGTATACTGTAATTGTGTGAACAGGTGAATATGTGAATGGGTTAATGATGTGGTGTGAATGGGTGTGTGGTATCACAATGGGCTAAAATTAGCAACCACTGAAACGTAAGCTTTGTTTACAAAATAACCTGCTTCGTTTGTGCATTTAGGTTTCACGTGTAGTAAATAAATAGAAAATAAAATGATGTTTCAATAGCAGCGAATAGCAGAAGGTTTCAGCTATAAAATTATCTGACGTACTCGATAAATTATCTGATGTACCAATGGAATCTTTAAAATGACGATACGGAGATCAGAGCTGTTTTTGGCACCTTAAATTCGTCTTTGGATAAATAATTTTTGTGGCGAAGCCTACCGACAAAATGTTACTGTTTCGCAACAAGCTCGTGAGATCTTATGAGAAGTGTTGAATTAGGTTTTTGGGTTGCACGGAGTGATCACTTACGTCGATGCTCAGTTCATGCCAATTTTTTATTACAGAAAAGCGACTTAGTGGGTACACTTTTGCACCAAATATATTTAGAAAATGTAAATGGATTCCCTGCAAATAACGTAATACCACTACATAGTTGTTATTACTTCTTTATCTACTCAAGCAGAACTAAATATTTACGATGTATGGAGTTCACAAATAGTCGATCATATTGAAATTTGAAGCGCTCGTGAGGTTCATAACAAGCATTAAGGAGTTTCGTGTCCAATCCGATTTTCCAAAAATACTTTTTTGACCTTCGCTTTTACCTAGATCGCTAAAAAAGTAGAGCCAATGCATTTTGTATATTGCTAGCATAAAAGTGAGCAAATTTTCAGTTTCAATACTAAATTTAATTTTACCTGTGGTGTTTCCCCGATCTTTCATAAATTATGATGTAATTTTATACAGTGGTTGCAATAATAGTGTAGCAGGACATTTTAAATCTTCAATACAAAATGTTTCTCATCTAACGAACTACAATGTCATCCGCTAAAGTTATACATGTAATCTCACATTAACCAGGATTTAAGTTCTTCAGTTTATCCATCTAGTTTAAACTTGCTCTCAAAACAATTTCTGAGAAAAACTAGTGAACGAGTGCTTTAAAATGTGCTCAAATGATACGCAACAATCGAAATTTAATTAGAGTTTGGATTGTCAGAATCATCCCAGGGAATCTGAAAATCCGAACTGGTCCTGACCTTGTCTTATAAGTAGGTAACCTTGTACTTTAGGTAAATTTCAACTTTGCCTTACTACTGTCTTTGTTCAGTTTCAAATTTAGAGAAGTGTTGGCATTTAAAAACATTTAAAATGTAATTTTTTAAGATTATCATCATATGTATATGAATGTGAAATCTGTGACTTGCCCATCGCAAGTTAGGTAATTTCCATGTTTAACCTCCTATCCGTGATTGACTTACTAATTTTTTATGATATGTGCGTCAAATAATATTTACTATCTGAACCATTTGGGAAAAGTTTATCCGGAGTCTTGGCTTGTGGAGCAAATTAGGTAGGACTAAACAATACGACTTTACACAAAACCAATTGGAATTAAATCCTGTCTGTGCAATTACAAATTAATTAGTTCTTTAGTAATCAGTCCGATTGAGGAATAAGTCTGGCTGACGGTTATCACATCTCATTTAAGCATAAACAACGCGTAATATCGCGACATGACACATTAGCGAAATTGATGATTGATTCGATCTGTCAAAATGGGCGTACATATTTATCAAATAAAAATATTTTGACTTTACCTTTGTAAGCGTATTATGCACTCGATCAACAGGAAAAACAGATTTTTTCTTCTTTGATTTATCAATAGTGTCTCGTGCTTCGTTTAATGCCCATCTATCTATCGGTGTTGGAAAAGTTTTTCTCACCCTTTCTTCGATATCCTACATTGAAAAATAAAAAAATAAATGTCATGTAAAAAATTGAAAGTTCGGCGGGCATGAATCATTTGCAATAGTCATACTTGAATTGTGTGTGGCGGTGGATTTGCACACAGCATTCCCAGCAGCCTGAGACATAGGCTTTCAACATATATTAAAGCATCGTCACGTGCGGATAGTGATGGATGTAACTGCTCCAGCACCTAAAATAAAAACACCAAAATACACTATGATTAATTACGAAGAACCATTTTATGAACACAAATCAATGTACCAGTCTCAGTGATTTTATAAAAACACCTTTCCATTTATTATAATTTTCGACATTCTGGAAATCATAATCATTGCTATCTGCTATTGAAATATGGTGCCCAGAAAACATTCTTCGACTTTTATTATATGGATGAGATATAATAATTACAATTACGAAAATTTATAATATTTTGTAAATGTTTCCGATTAATTAAAACATTTTTAATACACGATTTTTATTTATCATCATTTTCCCAATTTTTTCTTCTGTGTGTGCTATGGGAAGAGACAAGATTTTTTTCTTTTTTGTGAAATGATTTGCGTTTGAAGTTCAAAACTGTCATCAGAGAAGAATAAAAATACGAGCCACTTCAAAAACTTCTTATTTTTCCTTTTGGATTATCACACACAGTAGTAGACTAAACATTTCTTATGATTTCTTTTCTATATCAATTGGTTTTTAATACATTTTTATTTAGAAATTATTAGCAATATTTTTATTATTTGTTTTATCATTTATGAAAAATATGTAATATGTATAAAAAAAATAAAAATTATTTTTCACTATTTATCTTTTTTTTGATACAGTTTTTAGCTATTTATGACGCACAATAAAATGGGATGCCCGATGCAATTTTATTGACTGATTTTTCTGGTGTGCTATAAATTTGGAGGCATGCATTATTATAAAATACATTAATAAATAAGAGGGAATTCAAATTTGAATACATCAAATAGAATTTTTACTAATAGTTTAATTATATTTTAGATATTAGAATAAGTAACAATTCAATTGTGCATTTAGGTTAGCTTGAATTTATTTAAATAGAGTAGATTATCGCTGTCCAACTATAATTATTGATGCTTATCCTATATTTAGATTTTAATAATCGAATCTAGATGGCGGTAAATAAAATTTAAAAAGGTATTTTATGTAGATGGTGGTAGTTAGAATTTAAATAAATTATTTTATATAGATGGCGAGCATAAATTCTTTAATGACCGTTAAATACATATTTAATTTTGATTATTAAATAGAGAGAAAATTTTCTACTCCAGATATTATGATAACATGTTATATTATGATAACATGTTAACTATGAACGTATATCCATTTCCTGACTGCCATCACAATTGTGTAGGTATCGCAAAAGAATCATGTCAAAAATTTATCTTTGTATTTATTTTGGACAAACATACACATTTGTGCATTCCTTTTAAATCCTTTTTGGTCCGAAACTAATACTATAACTATAATAATAGTAAAATAATTAATATGTTATCAAAAACAAAAATATGTTATTTATATGTTATCAAATTATAATGTTTTTTTTTTCAAAAATAATTCCGATTTAACTATGATCAACCTGTCATTTTTTACACGCACATTTGTGTGGATAAGACTTAAACTGAAGCAAAAAAAAATATCTGGTAGGAAAAAGGTTATAGAGTATATAAGATTTTTGCAGTATCAAAAGATTTTGCAAGAAACTGGTTTAATATTGCCGACTGGAAGGACTTCTGTCACAGAATAACTACTACAGAAACGTCATAACGCTGTTTTCGTATGGAAAAATATCGACTCATTTTTATGACTTTGGCTCACTTAAGGTAAGAAAAAATTCATTTTTGAACATTTTTATTTACGGACTCACATAGAAGTTTTGACAGTATATTTCAACATGATTTCGACAAAATAAAGTACGAAGTTATGAAATCCAACTGCTATCGAAAACAATTTATTTACATTTCGATAGTAAAACGTTAGCTTAATACTCTCCAGAAGTTGTTCAATTATACGTTGACGTTAGCTCTTCCAGGTTGTAAGTTACATATGTTCTCGATCACTTTTAACCGTTTCACTGGCCAAAAGCCTCGAGGTAACTGAGATTCCTCGTTTTTTTTATTTATTTATTTTGCACTAGCCCCAAAATATGGTGCCATTTGGCCCGGTTTCAACATCTATAATTTTTACAATTTTCATTCAAATTTTCCAAATTTTACATTTTTATTTGATCTTTTACTCATCGTTCACGCATCGATCCCTCGTTTATACTTCTATCTTATTCATTCTTATAAAATCATGCACATTCTTATATACGTGCATCCCCATTCGTAATAATTCAGTCAGATTCCTTGCGCTCAAGAGGCCATCGAACATTTGTCTGTTCTGACTGAATGAAGAACAATCCAGAATCAAATGTTCGATGTCCTCCAGGAACCAAACAGGCTTCACATAATTCACACTCAATCAAATTGCGTTTCTTCAAACACTCTTTCCAATTACAATTATTAATGATTCAACCTCACACGTTCCATTGTTCGTATCATTCTAGTATCTCATTTGATCTCCTTAAAAACCGGTCGCCTCAAAGAAGAACTAACCAGCTCAAAGTACTTCTTGCCTTTCACCTGACATTTTTCAATAAACTCGCTCTCCCATTTTCTCCACAGATTCACCTGAAACATGCGAAATACATCTCTTGCATGCATGAATTCGCGAAGAATTAATAAAATGATTCCATGTTGGAACTAAAAGTGTAATGCGCCCAAAACAGCGGACCAAAAATCAAAACAATTATTTAATAATTTTTCAAAATATAATATTCTGGTTTTATTTCAGTAACAACTTTTGTTTAATCCTTTCATAAATTATCCTGTAAATTTTTTCAACGTTTATATTATTTTGTTGCAATTATACAATTATAATTTAAGAAATAATTTTTTTTTGATTTTTAATTTTACATTTTTATGTTCTTATGTGTATGTGTGTGTATGTTTTAAATAAATTAATGAATATTGTAAAATTAATAATCAAAAAGGAAAACTAAAATAAAATAAAATACGAGACTAGAAAAAATTAAAATGTTTTATGTGTAGATGAGTTAAAATGAAAAATAAATTATTATTTCACGTAGAATAATCTCCAAATATTTATGTAAAATGTTTTTTTTTCGTAAATAAATTTATGGTTTGTCATAAGTTAAGTTTATTGTTATACAAAAATGATGTACATACATAAAACAGATTAATTTATATTCTAAATAAAAAAAAAACTAAAGCTAACGAAAAAGAAACTAAAAACTAGAGAAAAAAATCGTAATTATAATAATAATTTTATAAATTGATTTAAATACTTTTTTGATTAGGTAGTTTTATTTCTATATTCTAATATGTTTCATTGGGGCTTAAGTATAGTCCGCGAAATAATATTAATATTGTTTTTGACATAATTAAAAATGATTTTATTTTTACTAAAATGAACAAAACAAAAATTAGTTATTTCCATTTTTTAAATATTAAAAAATATATATTTGTTTAAAAGCGTTTTCATATAGTTTTTTATAGAAAAAATAATTATATATTCTTTATAAATGTAACAAGTAACAAAATTAATGTCGTGAATTTTTACCGTGTACAAGACAGACACAACCGACAGAATGAAAAGGAAAATAAATTGAATCAACGGAAAAAGTCAGCTAACGTAAACTTTTTGAGTTTTTTACAAAATTCTGTATTGCTTTAAAACCTAAACATCTTGTATCCGTATTTACAAAAGTCCACCTTTACGTCCAAAGAGGAGGGAACTGATAGTACCAATGAACCCGATTGCTTGTTGCTCATTACTTTTATCACTACTTTTACTATTATTATTTTTAATTATATTACTATTACTACCACCAACTGTGCCTAAATCTGGTCTCTGGCCTCCGTGTCCATATTTAATATTGCGCCGCGATTTTTGCCTTTGCATTTGTTTCATTCGGGCGCTACCTATTTCATTAGTCGTTGGTT
Organism: Nephrotoma appendiculata; assembly: GCA_947310385.1. NCBI lineage: Eukaryota > Metazoa > Arthropoda > Insecta > Diptera > Tipulidae > Nephrotoma > Nephrotoma appendiculata. Next base: position 16,655,791 of record OX371224.1, on the reverse strand, counting down.
CCGTACCAACCACGAGTGGTGTTTTGGTAGTCTGTATCACAGATTTTTCCATTTGTTTCTTCGTTGACGTGGATAAATTTGCCGATAGTGATGATATGCAACTTGAATCTGAATCATCTGATGATAAATCGAGCATTCTCAAATTATCATTTGATAGCCCTTTACTTAATATCGCTTTAATTGTGCTCCGATTGATTAATATTTCATCGCTTTCGAGCGAACCGATTTTTTTAAGACTCGTTAGCTGAGCCATAGGACTAGCTGAACGTGAACTGTACAGAGAAGATGTACCTTGTAATGGTGGTAGTGAACATATATTTGTTTGACTTGCGGGCGTTATACTATCAAGTCTCATATACTCTACTTTTTCTAGAATTTTTAATGATTTTAAAGCACGCTTTTCGAGCCGTGAGAGCATCACTTTATTGATTGGTCGTTTTGGTTGTTTTGAATCAATAACTTCGCCTATTAGTTTACGCCGAAGCATATCAGCACCGGACGACAATAGGCCTGACAAAAATTGTGGTTCTGGTGACATATTCCGTTCGGGCGAACCTTCAGGACTATTACATGGCGTCACTGTTGGAGAATAATTTACACCACACGGAGTATTTAAAGCACTTGGTGTTACAGCCTTGATTCCTCGTTCGTTTAGCATGGACGCTAAGCCTAAATTAACTGAAAATGTTGAACATGAATTTCGTCGAGATAACGAAGCTCTTGGTGTCATTGGTGCGCTTGTTTGTCGGGATACATTATGTGATGACATACGGGACGATGGCACACTTGAAATTATGGAGGTACCATCGTCGGGATGCATAACTGTACTATTTGTAAATGTATACACACAACTTGAAGAGGGAAACTGTTTTCCTGGATGATCTTCGATATCTTCTTCACAGTCATCGAGTGAATACAACTGAAAATAAAAAATAGTTAGGTCGCGTGAACAATTATTATTATAACCTTTAAATTACCTGTAATCCAAGATCATCCAGACCGCGACCTCCTCGTATTGTAACACCTGGGCGTTCTTCTAATAAACCGCTTAATGTTGGTGTCGCCAAACGGTTCCAATTACGAAGCGTTTGGGAACCTTCCATTGGTTTAACAATTTGCAATTTCTCTGGAAGACGCCATTGCGGATGATGAGAATATCCTGAACCCGTCATACTATACGATCCTACTGACATAATGCTATCAGGAGTCCTAATTCCGAGCGGTAAATTAGTTCCATTTTCATCATAATTATATGTTCCAGCTGGGGCATGCGATAACATTGAACGTCTCGCCAAAATCTCAGCGGGTGTAAGTCGATTTAATGCAGCTTCCAAATCTTTAGCACCTGGAGCACCAGGACATCCCGAAGGAGCTTGAGCTGGGTAATTTGACTGAAATAAAAACTATAAATCGAAGATGCAATTCAAAATATATTTTTATTAAATCACTCACTTCTGTATCGGACGTCAAACTATCACGTGAATATGCCCGGGCTCCCATAGAACTTTCCATACTAAATGAGTTAGTATATGGTACTGAGGAGGTTCGATATAAATTTGTTGAATCTGTTGATTGTATAAATGTCGCCATTTTGGGCTGTGACACCGAACTCATCGACATAACACCTAAATGCAGCATATTCGGATCGGACAAAGTATTCGTTTTCGATACACATTTTACGGTATCAAATACTTTCTTAAATCCACCTATATTTAGCGTACTACCACTTCCAATACGATCCAATGCAATACCCGAATCTAAACTATTTTCCGAAAACATTGAAGTTTCCATTAATTCAGATTGTAATGAATCAACTTGCGGCATTGGAACGCCTGGTACTAAATTGGTTCGTGCCGTTGGTTGGCTACGTTTTTTGGCATTGCGTAACTGTTCCTGGGTCTCGCTCAAAAGTGACAGTACTTCTTGGTACCGTTCCTTGAATTCAACCAATTCATTTGCTAGCATATTCTGATTTTCTTTTGTGATACCTAGCACGGACATAGTCTCCTCATTTTCGGTATTCAATTCGTGGAATCGTAACTCAGTTTCGTTGCAGCGGGCCGTCAAATTCGTAATTTGTTCGTGCAAAAGGCGATTTTCTTCTTTGTGTCGCTCTAATTCCAAATCTATATAAAACAAATTCGAATAATTATAAATTGACAAATTAGAATTTAACCTTATACACTTACTTAATCCATCGTACTGACTATTTGTACTATGCAGTTGGTTTGTAATTTCTTCCATTAATTTTTTTTCTTTATCTTCAATTTCATCGGTCTCTCGTGCCAATTGCAGTGTTTCCCGTCGCAAACTAACATTCTCGTTTTGCAGCGATGAAATTTTCTTCTGTAACAGTTCTAAATTTATCGACTTTGTCGATAATGATGATGGCGTTGTGGGTGTATCTGTAAAACAATGGATAACATTACGATTAGTTGGATTAATAAGCCAAATTATATTTGATAAATTTGAGAGAAAGTTTCCTATTACGAATCTTAATTAATTGCCATATTAAATGCAACATAATATTAACATATATGTATACATAATTTGATTATATTACATATCTGCATAATACAATACTAATTGTATAGCGATAAATCAAATCAATTAGATTTGGAGGAAACTTTTACTGAAAACCATGTTTAGAAATCTAGAGCATCTTCAACATGTTTTTTGACTGATTTACCAAAAATTTCAATTTACAATGTTGTGCATTAGATTGTTATTTGTAATTAGATTTCAACAAAATAATTTGATAGGTTAGGAAATTCCACAAATAAAAAATCTTAATTTTTGGTTGGTTGGCGGTTAATGGAAAATTATATTTGAAAACTTAGAAATTTGTAGAAAGAATAATATTGCCTGTTGTTTGACTGACATGCCAATCGATTAAGATGAATACTAAGTCATGCTATTAATTCACAAACCACAACAAAGTAAAATAAATTACGGAAATGAGAATTCTTTAAACGAATCAATAAATTATTATGTATGACGAGTATCGAGTCCTAAGAAATAAGAAAACTATAAAAATAAAATTTGCTAAGTCAATAATGAGTGAGTAATACAACAAAATAATTTAATTAATTGTACATTGGTAACCAGCAGAATATATGTTTAATTACAATTAAGAAACCTGTAAGTTCTTGGATCTTTTTTAATCTTTCCCAGGATGAGAGTGTTGCGTACCTTATTTTCTTCGTTAAATCTACCACATATATATAATTATAAAATACCTTTAGTTATACCTTTACCTATAACTTTAGTTTATAGATGGATGGTCAGATTCTTTTTTGCAGATTTAGCGCTTGCTTAATAATTTTATCAGTTCGATAAGTTAATTCTTTACGGAGAGAAATGAATTCTCCAAACTCTCAACATTTTCTGAGAAAATTGTAAGCATAATTCCTAATTCCTTCAAACAGGTATTCTAAGAATAAACTAAACTTGAATTCTTCTAAATGAAGTAGGTATATATTAAAATCTTTTTGGTTACTATTTCTTCTCCTTAGAGAATTATGAGTGTTGATAGACGCATTGCACTTGCCTATAAATCCAAAAATAAAAATTCCTCTGCTAACTATGAATCGGAACAAAAAGGTGTCGGATGTCAAAAGGTCTGCACAAATTTGCAAAATCAAGTGAAATAAATATGTCGGCTAGTAGAATGACCTCTTTTGATGACATAGCAACTACCTACTTTATTCGTGAGTATCGTATTTAAAACTTAATTATATTTGTAAGCTTACAACTGCTTGTAACCAATTTCTAACCGTCAAGAGATTTGTCTACCTAACCATAAATTACATTCTGACTAGGCAAACGCAAATAGAAACGCAAAAAACCACTTGCATATTTTTTATACAGATTAAACATATTTCGGTATCTACAAACAATAACAAAACAAAATTTTACATCAAATCTGGCTTATACCAACGTGATGTAAAATTGTAAACCATGCCTTGGGGATTAATAATTTTTTTACATAAACACAATATAATTTAATTAATTAAACGTCATACTCCATAATATTTTAAGAACAATTCTGAGGGAATTCTAATTTTATAATTAACCGAATAATTTAAGCACGCAATCTAATAAATAATTGATTACACGATAATAATAACTAAGTCAACTTCGTAGTACGATGATAACAAGTATAAAGTATAATAAATTTTCGGACTTACCACATTCGGTATTTGTGTCATCAACATCGTTTGTTAAAATTGATATTAATTCATTTTTTTGTATCATTTCATGTGACAGTTGTTGATAATTTTCGTTTATGTTCTTTAAATTTACTTCTAGTTGAACAAGCTTATTTTCTAATTTATTATTTTGTGCTAAAAGCTCTTTTCCAATTTGTACGGTTAATTCTAAATCCTTTTCCTTTTCTTCTAATAAACGAGTTACAGCTTCTATATCATCATACGCTTTTGTCATTTGGCTGACTCTTTCGCCAGATAATACTGAAAATAAATAAATAAAATTTATAATTAGAAAATAGATATTACAATAAATGCAAATGTTTGGTCAATGTAACATATTGATACAGAAGAAGAATTGGATATTTACTAATACTTATACGTATAACGTAAGGATACAATTACAGTGTTAAAAACACTCAAATCTTAAATAGAAATGAAAATTTATTTTTAACCTATAAATTTGTAGACATAAACTATATAGATAAATTCTACTGCTACAGTTCTACTGAATAAATCAAATTAGTTTTATTTAAAATTTATAGATTTATGAGCGAATGTCAAAATTACACGTGAAAAGAATGTGCCAATACATTATTTTCAATGAAAATATACGCTCCATCTTTGATGTATTAAATTCATTTGGCTATCGCGCAAGGCCGAAATTCAGCACGTCACCTAAAATTCACCTTAAAACCTCAGCCTTCATCCATATTACCAAATTTAACAATAATTGATTAAGAAATGGCTCCATTCCTATTAGCATTGTCAATTCCCGAATTTCATTCAAAAACTTGTCTGAAAAACCCTAAAAACTAAATTTCAGAATGATTTATTAAAAATGGCATTATTCTCTTCCATCAACGGTCATGATCGGCCATTTCAGAACTTCATCCAACATTTTGTAAATTCAGCTCTTAAAACCTACTTTTACATTAATTCGTCAAGATATAGCCTGGTAGGCTGGTACCAAGATGTGGTAGTAACTTTCACATTCGTATTGCGAACTTCCGCTTAAGTCACCTGTTAAAAATGTACGCTTACCGAACAATTTTATAAATTGGGCATCATTTATTTTCCCCATCGAAATTGGTTGCGAAAGGTGCCGTATTTCCTATTTAATTTTGTAAAAAAAATAATTTTGACAAAATGCTATGTAAATATTTTTCTCAAATGCCCTATTCTTAGGGAAAACTATAATGGTGCCATAGGTAAGAGGATTTTTCGGCACTTATGATCCAGTTTTGGCATGTTTTTGTTTTATTTTATTATACTAAAGGGTCTTTAAATAGGGACGCCCGAAATTTGTTAGGATATAGCAGCAATGTTTTTAAAGCAACAACTGTCAAATTTGTTGTGAGTTGTGCAGTTGTGTACGGCCAATTACCATGGAAAGTAATAGCGTTGAACAAATCATGAAAATGCTCTGTTCCAGCAACGTTCCATGCTTTACGTAATTATCTTCATCATCAAAACCGTCCTGCCGAGTCGACATTTGGTGGCCGCCAAATTCGAGTCAACCAGTTCGATAAATAATCGTACGCCGCCAAAACACAAGGCCTGCTGAAAGCATCGCTGATGTGCGCGAGAGGCGAGATAGCCTTTCTGCGTCTTGAACTTTATTAATTTTGCGTCGGGTTTGGGTCTGCATCCATATAAAATCCAACTGATTTAGTAACTTAAGGTAAACGACCATAGACAGCGCCTTGTGTTCGCTAATTGGGCTCTGGAGTTTTAAGTTGACTCAAATGTCGCCAAAAAATCATCTTTAGCGACGAGGACCATTTTTGGATGAACAACCAAAATTGTCTGATTTGGGGCGATGCCAATCCAGACGACATACATCAGCATCAAATGCATCTCGAGAAAGTAGCTGTTTGGTGCGGATTTTGGTCTGGTCGAATCATCGGTCTGTACTTCTTCCAAAACAAAACTGACATTGCCATAACCATCAACGGTGACCGCTACAAGTCGATACGAAGCAATTTCTTGTGGCCTAAACTGGATGCTACCGACGACATGTCTGGGTATGGCTATCTCGGGCGGCGGCGACGTGAATTAGCCACCGAGAACAAGCGATTTATCACTTTTAGACTTCTTTCTTTGGAGCTATATTAAATCGCAGATCTATGCGAGTAAACCATCATCCATTGATGTCCTCAAAGTTAACATAACGAATTCCAACCAGCAAATTCAGCTAGATTTATGCAACAAAGTCATCGAAAATTGTATCTCCGGCCACCAAGCAAAGCCGGTACATTTGAACAACGTTATATTCCACACTTAATGTCATAAAATATTCTGTCAAATAAAAGAAAATAGAGTGGGTATCTCTTGAGTGAAAGACCCTTTATAAGCGACTGTATAACGACTTTTGAGATATCCTCTTAGAAACATTAAACTTTTTTGAACCCTTATGCAGTTTTGAAAAATATGTTTTGTAAATGCCATTTGAAATTTATGGAGTTTTCAAATTTCACTTTTTTTCAATTTATACAAATTAAGAACAATTTTTGTAGAAGCTTTATGATACAATTTGGAGGAGCGTTGGAGTACGTAGTAATGAAGCCTGGTATTTTAGAGTATACTGTATTCTTTTGAAAATCAATATTACTTCTAAAAGTACAGCTGCTTTAACCAAATTGTTTACAGCCATAACAATATTTTAAGAAAACATCGAACGATGACGAATTTTGTGTTATTTATAACTACTTAAGCGTAAATTTAATTATGATGGAAATTGAATATTCCCTTAAAAAAGAGATGGCTTATATTCTGATATTTAACGTCCGCTGTGTCGAGAGATAAGTAACGAGTACGGGCATATACTCGAACTTGATCTTTGAATTATGCCACAAACAAGTCAAATTAAGTCTGATAAAAATTCAGATTCTTAGACGTTTTTGCATAAGGCCATTTTCGGGTCTAAAATGCACGTAATAATTAAATTATTAAAATCCAACACTAAAATATCACTAAAATGAAAGTACAACTCATTTTTTGAGTAAAATTATTTATTTAAAATGTTAAAGTTACTTCAACATTGAAATCGTGATACAAGGCAGCGGCGACCCAACATGATAAATTATCATCATTACAGAATTTTTGATAATTTATTGTTTAGTGGGGCAGATCTCTGTAAGCTTATGAAACATGACCTTTCTCATCATAAAACTTATATAAAATAACAGTTAACATATTCAAATTCCATTTGATATCATATTTGACCAGATGTTTTTATATAGAAAATTAAAATTATAAAACATAATCTTTAAATCAACTACTGTAAAGGCATACAATAAAGCTATTTACTAATCAGCGGACTGTAAAGATAACATACCCATATTTTCAGTTAGGCTTAACCAAACGATTTTTAAATTCGTACAAATTATGCTTTATTTGTAATGCGCGTTTATTGATTAAAGTAATTATCTATAAAATATTAATTCTTTAGGTCGTTCACGTTTCTAATGAAATAGTAAATTAAATCAAAAAAATATTTATACGAAGATGATTTGAAGAAATAACAAAACACTTAAGAATAATGATGGTTGGAATTAAGAACCGTGTAGAAGTAAAATATCATGACGTACAGATTATATGACTAACTGCTTAAGTGGCTGATCAATTAAATCCGTCGCAATGTCATACATGATTCCAGCTCTAGATGCCTTATTCCACTTTCTACTATAAAAATACGTCTAACCTTTTCCTATAACTCAAAGAAAGTAAATGTACAATACACTTGAACAAAGAATATCCAAATATGGATCTCGCTCAGAATACACTCAACTATTGCAAATCTAAAGTTCAATTACATTATTATAGAACTACAAATAAATTATATTAATCCCATACAATAAAAATCAATACGTTAATTGACATGTTGATTAAGCTGTATTATAGCAAACATGCATTAATGTATATGATTAGGTACCCACCCTTAAAATTACAAGTGTATATATAACGTATAACATTTCTGCATAACGATCAGAAATCACATTTCAGTTTTATTTTTTTCCATGAAAAACTAAATTAGTGTATGCCAATTTGCAACTTCGTGGGATTATTTTAGTTTTGGAAATTATTGAAAGTATATTCAATTCGATTACAATATTTGAACATTATTAAATGTTGAGAATATAAACTAGATCGGATCACGAACTTGTTTTTAATTGTGTGCGAGTATTATGTTCGCTTAAAGGTGACCAATTTCTCAGCAGCGGCTCAAGGTTTACTCTTTTAGGCCAACGAACTATAATAACGAGCAAGGTATATGAAGTACATACGACGATACAACACAACTACCTTGATTTTGTGAAATGAAGAAAATAACAAATCTTCTTTGCAGCGCGAATCAATAATTTTTAGTTATTCAGTTCATCTAAAGCCCTTTTTTCTTAAACCACTATCATTAATTGGTTGCCTAATCAATGACCAGTTTTAATAAGAATGCTTATGAAAAAAATTAGTACACTTATAAATTTAACGCCAAAAACAAATAATGGTACTAATTTATGCTAATTAATCATAACAAAAGCGATGGGCAGTAAAATTTGTTCAAAATAACAAAATAATCAGCACACTGTTAAAAAAATCTGATAAGAATTTTGAGTAAAAATTAATAAAAAAAAGTTCAAACAGAATTACGAGTTACATTTTTTATAATTGTGTGAAGCTCCTGTTTGTTTTGACCTCCACTTGAAGTAATTTTAGATGCGAGTGTACTTTTAAAAAAAATATAATATGTAAATTAAAATATTATATAGAAAATAAGTGGTTTAGACTTTTACACGTAATTAATAAGCTATTGAAGATTGAGGAATACGATGAGCTTCTTCTTACAATTAAATTTGTAAGTTTAAAACATATGCGCGTGCTTATTGTTTATTTGACGTCAAATTGTAATTCTTATTGGAGTTAAATCCTTTTAATTTTAACCTAAGTACGATTTCTTCTTTTAGGGTTTGCATTTGCACCTTAGGTTTACATACTAAAAGGAACTTGTGATTTAAGTATTACATGTAAAATATTTGAATTACAAGTTCCTATTAGTTATGGTGCAAACCACATAACGAAACCAGCGGCCCAATTTTGATCAAAAACTGATAAACACTTAAAATTAAAATAATAACATTGTCCAATATTAACTAAATTATAGGAAAATTTATATCTAAACTATTCTAAAAATTATACCAGGCTAATTTTACTTTTTACGCTATTTGCGGTAGGCACTTGGCGAAACACACTTATACTTAATAAACACATTTTTATTAATCAAATAACAATCCTTATTTTCGTCATATAATCTTTTGGTATAGATATGTTGATGACATATTATGTCTATGGAATGGAACTGATAGACTGTTAGACTCTTTCCTTACTTGGTTAAATTCTTAATATCCCACCATTGATTTTACGTTAGAAAAAGAAGAAAATAAATGTATTAATTTTCTAGATATAACAATAACCAGGATTAATTCTACTTTAGACTTCAAAATTTATCGGAAACCCACGTATACAGACGCTGTTATCCCTAGTTCTTCAAACCATCCCCATAATATTAAAATGTCAGCTTTCCACTCACTCATAGATAGACTAATAAACATCCCTCTGTCAAATTCAAATTATTCAAATTCAAACACTGAGCTTAACATAATTCTTCAAATAGCAACGAATAACGGATATGCAACTAGGACTATATTAAAGTTATTGAATAAAAAGCTAAAGCGTAAAACTCTAACGGGTATTTATCCACCGGATAGTCCAACGCGGGAAAATTGGCGTCGCTTAGAGTATATAGGAAAAACGAGCCAACGGATTAGCAACATCGTGTCCAATTATACCAATATTAGTTTTGCTTTTTATAATAATAGCACAATAAAGAAAATGATTTTTAACAATAAACCTAGAGTTGATCGCCTTTCCAAATCTGGTGTCTAAAGGATCAATTGCAATGATTGTAGTTTCTCCTATATTGGTCAGACTGGGCGCAATTTTGGAGTTAGAGCTAAAGAACATTTATCTGGTTGCAGTCAATCAACTTTCCATAACCATTTAACTTCAGAAAATCATACAGCTAGCTTGAACAATTTAGACATATTACATAGACAACCCAAAGGCAGACGTTTAGATACCTTAGAATCTTACGAAATTAGAAAATCAATATTTCTAATCAAAATATCCTTAACGAACAGAGAGAAATCCGGTTCTCACCAATTACAGACCCCGCCCTTTTCTATTCTCACGTACGCAATAATATACCTTGAATTTTGTTACTCAACCTATGACTCATCGCCTACCTGCGCGATCCGTAGATTAATTTTTATTGCTTATTTTTTGTCCCTCCTTCTTTTATTTATATTTTGCTTATTTCTACTATATAACAAAAAATTTTACTAATACGAATCAGTAGATACTCCTGATGATGACCTAACAAGTCGAAATCGATCGAGTGATTTTTTAAACTTTTTGAAAACTATTCAAAATAATTCTGCGAAACAAAATACAAGTGATTAATAAAAATGTGTTTATTAAGTATTAAGTGCAGGCTAATTTTAATAAATTTTTGCCGGTAAAATTTCAACCCATTAATCCGGTGAAATAATAATTTAATACGAAAAATTACTCTCTTTTTTATGATTTCATAACCGTGTACTCCACGTGCTAACACATAATTTAATAGGGCTTAACAGATTAGAATGAAAGTAATTGTATTTCTACTCTCTTTAAAAATAATGAGACTCCCGATAGTCTAGCTAAAGCTGGCTTTAGCCAGATTTCAATTGTGTAAAATTTACTGGACAAGGTTCTAAAAAACAAAAAATCGTTTTGGGTTTACTAAGGTAAGCAGGGTTTGTCATCTCTCTGTGGTATTCATTTACAGTCGTTTAGGAAAAATAAAATTAAAATTGCTCATATCGAAAGAAATGACTTTATTGAATTTGATAATCATATAGTTACATATTGCAACAATCCATACGATATTCGGAGTTTATCTCAAATAATTTCTTTAAAGACAATACTATTCGAAATAAAATGTAAAAATGAGATCCAGCTATGACCCAGAATAACCCAAAATTTCATACAATTCTATTCATTTTGAGAAACTCGTTGTCTTATAAGAAATTTAACACTGTAAATTAAATGAACTTTAAACTTTGGCATGTTTTCGTGTTTATTTACTTAAGCTAACAAAATCAAAAAAAGTAACTTTTATTTTAAAATAAGAGTCTTAGTTAATTTATTTAACCTTACTAAATTACTTAAATTGTATTGTTTTGTACATAAGGGTGCATTTACACTATGCAATTCACGTACAATGTTGCTGTGCGTTATTTTTTCTGGTGGAGAAATTTGACTTACTTATTAGACCAGTGGATTTTCAAAAATCATTTATTATATTAGGTGTGCAGAAACTCGGCACTAACGTTGATTGCATTAAAATATACTTGAAAGTATCCAAATCGCCCGCCATGACATAAGTTTCAGTCATTTATAAGCTGTCGTTCCGCGTGCATCAATTTTAAGATACAAGATGAGATGTCGATAAGCATCATTTACGCCTTTGCATACTATTATGAAATGAAAAAATCGAGCTCAAGCTATGGAATTGATTAATTCGATTTTGATGCTGTATATACATACTTGCGGATCGATTGCGGCAAAAATACTGCAGTTTTGAGTTGAAGTTAGTCATTGCTCAAAATATTAGTCTATTTGGTATGTCATTTTACTTGTCAAATGTTTCATTTGGAATTTTCGCTTGGACGGTGAAAGCCCGTTTCACACTATACTTTTTTTTGTGTTTAGTCCATGCCATCTGTTTTGGGGCCGAAGCACTACCTGTTCTTTCGCGGTTTTATTTTTCCTTCTTACTTTACGCATCATCTGGGAAATCGAAGACGCTATAGGTCCGATGTTTATCACCATCTGCACATTGCATAGCTCCATGCAATATCGGGATTCGAACCCGGCACCTCCCGATCCAAACGCCAAAACTTTAACCACTGTGCCATTTGGCCGGTACACTATACTTCTTTTACGTTTCTTTCCCCGTTTAACTACAAAAAAAAATTTTTTGTTCGATGAAGTAGCTTTAACATAAATAGAAAAGAAATAAAAAAAATTTAAGGCCATTTTTGAGATGTAGATTTTCGTTTAAATTTTATTTTCGAGTGAGCAGAATTAGACAATAAAAAAAATTTTGTGGCTAAATATAAAATAAGGTTTTAAATTAGCAATAAAAAATCTATTACGACTTAGAGTGTGTTTCAATTGGTTTAAATGCCGCATAAAAAGTTCAAAAAATCTATTCGTGGTAATTTTTTTTTAACTTTTTATCTGTTTTCACTAGTTTAAATTTTTTGACAATTGGTATAGTTGCTATTTAACGTAATTATGAACGTATAAATGATAAAAATTGAAAAATAATAAAATTAATGCTATTCCAAAATATATCTTTCAATTACGGTTGGTTTATAACTAAAAATTTCAATTTTTATCAAATTAAAACTTCTGTTTACAAATAACTATTTTGTGTTAGCCAAACGTTTCACATATAAATTTTTTAGCACTTGAAGCAGATAAAAAGTTTGACATTTTTATTCACCACAATTTTTAACTTTTTATGCGGTATTTAAACCAATTGAAACACACTCTTAGTTTGAAAAAAGAAGTAACTTCAAAAGAAGTACATATAGTGTGAACGGGCCATATAAATATTTTTCAGTAGTATGAAGGATTCTAATTATGCTCAGCATTAAATTTTGAACTATTTGTACTTTTTGGTTGGTAATCTTGCGGCATTCATTTGCTCAAAATAAAAGATATTTCAACTCGATTGCGGCAAGGGTAGGCGGGGCATAAAGCATTTCACGCAATTTGATTGGTTTAAACTGCGGGAACGGTTGCGACAATTCTTGTATACACAGGTATGTATACAGCATGAGTGAATATTCTGTGAGTCATTCAACAGTAAAAAAGTGGTTTACAAGATTTCGTGAAGGCTATTTTAGTCTTGAGGACGATCCACGTCCAGGTGCAGTAAAACAAATTGAAGACGAAAAACTTAAAGTTTTACTGGATGAAAATCCGCGTCAATGTCCAGTAAATACTTTATGTAATTGTAAACACTGACTTAATGCTAACTAATAACATTCTTTTATGTGTTTCGTAATGTTAGTAAGTAAATAAAATTTATAATTCATGTACACCTAATGAACTTCGTAATTAAACAAACCTTTATTAAAAACAAATAAAATACTAACCTTTGTCGACCGACAAACTTTTTACAATTCGCAAACAAAGTCGCCCTTCCTTTCCTTTGGCAATATGATAAATATACTGAGGATATTCCCCGTTATCATGCGTAACTACCTCATCCTCATTTTCAATTGAATTCACAATCACATCATTATTCCGGTCACTATTTTGAGTTAACGTACACTTCAGCCTTTCATGTAATATCCGGGAGGCTTCTAATTCCAATTCAAAAAAATCGGAATCTTTCCAATCATTATTGCTATTATCCAATAATTGTAAATCCGCATTCATAAACATTAATTTATTATTCATTTTGTAATAGTTGATTATGTGATCTAAAAATTTGGCCGTATGTTTCGATAGTTTCCGATAGCTTAAATGGCTTTCGAGTACCTTAAATGTATTCTCAAGGCCAAGACTAGAGTTGGACGGATTATTTGTTATGACAGTTTCTTCTTTATTATCACAGTCTACACTGCTAGTTGAATTTAATTGTTCCTCGTCATCGTTGTGTAATAGACGTTTTGTAAATTTTGTATAATGTTCGTCCTCCGTTGTGTACGTTACATATTCATCGTAATCGTCATTTGACGATAACAAAGAACTACTACTGGCACCTGGATAATTATTATCCATTTTAATTAATTTAGATAACACAGATCACAGTCTTTTTTAAGCACTATTCATCAAATACATATTCATTACTATTTAAATTACGGTTTTTTTAAACTTAATATTTAGGAACTATGTATATAACTAATTCGCGCATTTATTAAACGTTTTACATGGTCGAATACTTGAAAATATACATTTAAATTGTTATGAAACAATGAATAAAATTTTTGCAGTAATTTTTATCGAACACAATTGTTATTATTATTATTTGTGTAGCTGATAAGATATCGAAATAAAAATTACTTTCAATAAAAACGATGGATTTATTATCATTCGAATCTTGATAAAATATTTATAGCATACGGTGCACTCAGAAATAAATAACTAAAATTGATAAAATATTACGAGATGTTTGTGTTGACTTCACCAAACTGGACTGCAGTAATTAGAAAGTAGTTTGTAGAAACGCATATTAGTTACATAATGTCGATGAGTTTAAGCTAAGCCTATACCAATTAATGATTGATTGACTAGAATTGATTATGAAAGCTGGGAGAAGATGGAATTAATTAAAGGATTAAAACAGGATTTTAATTTTATTCTAAAATTCATACTTCTAAAGATTAAATTCTTAATAGTTTTTTATATTACTTTTAAATGATAAAAATTAAGGAACCAAACTATATTCTTTGAATTTGTTTATTAAAATCCTTGAAAAATGTCATTAATTATTTGTATATGATATGTGCAACATAAACAAACAACCAACTATCTCAATGAAACTTTTACCTTTAAAAATTCTTACATACAATATTTCTATGCATAACATGAACGAGTAGCTGTACTATTGAAAGCGGAAGTAGAACGTTAATGCCGCGAAAATGAATCGTTTATCGAATTAAAAATATAAAAATTATAGTTTTGCTAGTATTGTAAATATACAACAGTTTATAGTGGTGTAATTGTATATACCGGTAGGTAGGTACATAGATTAAAATAAACACGTTCGTACAGTTCAGTATAAATCGCAATTTCATTGTAATTGGAAAGTAAAAAATGCGTGGTCAACATCACCAAAGATTAAAAGCTCAAATTTTACTGCAAACACATTTTTATCTATATTGATAAGACATAAAATATGTAAATAAAGAAACTGAACATCCTGAACACAAATATTGTATCTTCGAACGCGATTTCATTAAAATGTTTAGGTTCAATGAGTCCCTGCTATAATAATGCTATAATAAACAAATATTTTGGCATAAAGCCAAGCAAGCTAATTAATTCTCTCATTTACACATATTTATTTCAAGGCGATGAAAATTGGAAAAATCTTACACATCAGTTATTCATTTCTTGTTGTGACCGACCGATTAAAAAACTTGATTGCGGTCATCTATAGAATGAGTTAAGATAATAAATGTGACTAAGTGAGGGTTATCATATAACAAGACCAACATTTTAAATTACCGACACAATAATATTTGTTTAATTGAGATATCGAAATACTATGAGACTACAATCAAATATTGTCGCGTTTGTTTAGTGAACCAATCTGTGTAAGGTAAAATTATAGTTAGTCAGTCAAACCTAAATATTTTTGTGGTTTTGATTATTTTACTCGTAATTTAAAAGAAACAAATTAAAATAAATTTTCAACAAAAAATTTATTTTTTTTAAATTTATAGTTAAATATTACGAAAAACGCAAAAAATCCACTGTTTTCGACCAAAATTTTGTTCACCGATGAGGCCCAGTTCTGACTTAATGGCTACGTTAATAAGCAAAATTGTCGTATTTGGGCTGAAGAGCAACCCGAAGAGGTTCAAGAGCTATCATTATATCCAGACAAAATAATGATTTGGTGTGGTTTATGGGCTGGTGGAATCATCGGTCTATATTTTTTCACAAATGAGGCCGGCCGGAACGACACTGTGAATGGCACCCGTTATCGCGCTATGCTAACGGACTATTTGTTGCCTGAAATTGAAGTCCGTGATCTCGACGATATTTGGTTCGAACAAGACGGCACTACTTGCCACACAGCCCGTGAAAACATGGCTTTATTGCGAGAACAATTCGGTGAATTGTTAATTTCACGCTTCGGACCAGTGAATTGGCCACCTAGATCATGTGATATATCACACCTTTAGACTTTTTCCTTTGGGGCTACGTAAAGGCCAAAGTCTACATGGATGACGAAGGATACAACCTGACATCGCAGTTTCGTTACTCTATTCACACGTATTCTAAATATGTGTCAATAATATTTTCGCAATATTTACGGACGCGGTTGTACATAGTACGTGTGTTACATAGGAGTGATAGCCGTCTGTAATTATCGAGGTTATTCACATCATCCATTTTAAATATCGAGAATGTCGTCGATTAATTAAATGTTGCGTACAATTCTCCTAAATACTAACAATACAGTAACTTCGCTCACGAAATTATCTGGGGCATTGGTACTAAACATGGTATAGTGTATATTGGTGTTGGTATTTTGTATTTTGGGAATCTAAAGCGATCATGTTGAAATTTGGGTTATAAAGAGGCATTGATAGAGCTGACTGGCATAATTCGGACATTTCGATGAGTGTCGCATTGGATCACTGTATTGATTACTTTAAGAAATTTAATTCATCCTAAGACGACTCGGAGTTCGTATGTCGTTTGCAGATTACAAAGTGTGTAACGGTTTGTTGCAAGGCATTGTATATTCCGAAGATATTTCTGTGGACAAAAATTCCAAAACCATGATAATTTTATTTAGATAGATCTTGGCAATCGTGATAAATTAAGTGCTCCATCTATTCTGCACAACGATCTGCATCTCGCTGCCCCGTGTTGTGTGTCAGAACAGAATATCCGGGAGATCGTGTTTTATAATTTAAAATGGAAGACTGAACCTATTGGTATATCTAGCATTGACATGAGTATACGGAATGATTTTTGCCTCTCATGAGTGGTTTCTCAGAATACGCAATCTATAACCAAAATGTGGTAAACTCATGAGAGGATATTAAATGACTGTCAAACCGAAATAAACGGTCAAAGTTATGTCTTTCTTTTATTGTATTTCAAATGCGCTCTGAATTATCGAAACTTGGTTTTACAAGATCATAGCTTCAACTAAATTTAAATAAGCTTCTTATTTTCTTACGAATACACAGATTGAAAGCAGACAAATTTGACCCTGAAGCACTGTATTTTCTAAATATCTTCAACAACTAAGCCAATTTCTTCGTTTAACGTTTTCATATTTTGATTTTGACTATTTGTTTTTTTATAAATATTAAAAAAATTCCAATTTTCTCACAAATCTGATTTTACCGAGAGACCAAATTAACTTTGCGAGAACTAATCCCCAAGAAAACCTTTGTAAGGCGGAATTGTTTTCAAAAACAAATTTTTCTGCGACCAAGGTATTCAGAAACGTCAGGCAGGAATAGATGTAGGGCAAACACGGTATTGGAATGCCGGCATTCGAGGACTATAAAAATGTTTTTATATGATTATATACATACATATTTCTAATTACAATCCTTGCCTTAAAAATAAAGAAAAGACAGACAAATTTTACCTTCTACTTAGTAATAAATCAGTTTCACATATAGTTTTACACAACTCATGCAATCAACCCTTCAAGGTAAATATTGACTTTAAAATATTTTAAGATAACAAATTTGAAATTTATAAGGATTCATGACACGTGTACTTTAAGAACATACTAAACATTACGATTAAATTTTAAATCAATAAAATAAATTGCTTTGTCTAACGGAATCGTTGAAAGAATTTCTTGTCATTATGTGTTGTTGTTCATTAATATTGAGGGTCTAATTTTTATTGATTGCATGTACACCTTTTATAAAATCAAACATTAATCTAAGGAAAATAAATTCCGAGGCCAGACAGTGAACGGCTGCGTAGAGAAAAGATATATAAAAATGTATGCATGTATATTGAGCATGAACAATAATATCGCGATGCATAAACTAGCAAAGATTTAAGAAGGTACATACTTGATTATACTCGTTTAACTAAATTAATATTAATATCCGGTGTATAGCCGCACCGGAAATATGCCCGTTAAATACTTGGTAAGCTCAAGGTGCAATCATAATTGAATGAAGATGTTAAATAAATTGATGATATGTAAAACAACTTTATTGCAACCTCATAATACTACACCATTACCTAATATGTTATTGACCCTTGAGATTTGTTAGTCAATGCAAAGTGGATCTGGAGTGGATATATAGGTGGAGAAACTAAAATTAATTGTAAATTTTTAGAACGAATCATCACGAAACTTCTGTCAATAATAAAAATGTGCAACATTAATTATTATTAAACCAAATAAACATATTTTAAGAAAATTTCTATCTCTACATGGTATATATTATATTGACAGATGAGAAACGATTGCCATCAGAAAGTGTGACAGGAATTCAACCGCTGTGACAACCGTCTCTACATAAAACAAAAAATCTATAATTACATTTCCATATAATTTGGTTACATGTTTCACGATATTTTATCAAACATAGTTCTATACATCTTTACTTAAAAATTGTCTGCCTAGTATGAAAATTAAACTAAATTAACTGTTGGATAGCAGCAATGTAGTTTAAGTTTCTATTTTTAAACTACCGAAAAAATCCATTACATGAATCATTTTGTATTATTGTGTCATAAAAATATTTTAAAAAAAATCATCATATGATGAATTAATTTTATTCATTTTTTCAATTTTTAAATTATTATATTTTCATCAATCACGTTCTTAATATTTATTTTTTTATACAAATAATTTTAATTGTTATTGTTGTTTTTCTATCACACACATTTCCTAATTGATAAAAACTTCACACAAGAAAATATTAATCCACTGAACATTATTGTATTTTTACTTTTATCATTATATTGCAAATAATAAATTTATTTGATTATAGTTAAATTTTCACATAACAAGACAATTTGTAAATAAATCACGTGAATTTTGTTTTGAATTACACCGAGCACAAAAAACTCATTTTTCATAATAATATTTCCTTCACATTACGTACTACACATTTTTAACTGTCCGCCGAGGCAGTCGAGCCAACACTAAGATAACGAAATTCAAAAAAAAAATCTCATAATCAACACAAAATACATAAAATAAAAACATATGGTTGTTTTAAAGAAGTATAAAAAGCACGGTGTGAGTTGAATAACTCGACACGATTCAAATACATACTAAAAAAAATTGTTTAGCTTCGGTTGAAAAGACGAATTATTTTATATTGAAATCAAAATACAGTTGGAGATGTGAAAAACCGTAATGTTGGGAGCTACGCTCGATATTTTGAATACGACATCGAACTACCGCAGAGCACACAATTTTGTTGCCAAAATGAAATCGAAAGTAAAAATTTAGGCGCCTGGTTATTTACATTATTTATTATAACCTGGGTATGAATTTTGTTGCCTTTTCAAATTCAATTCAAGTTGAATTTTGTATACGTATACAGTGTATAATATACACTTTTAATATTGTGTGCTGTCATTTTGTATCATTGTGTGTGTCAAATCCACATGAAATTTCGCCAAAATGTTGACCCGATTTTATAAATGATACTATCGGTAGAGAAACAATACATTTCCTCTGCTCGCGAGCAAAGGAAAAAATGACAGATGATAAGAAAATAGATTCGATTTCAATTTTTTTTTTGTGAATTTTTCATTTATATCTACATAAAACTTAAATAAAATTAATTTTCATATTTCATAATTCATATTTTGTTTTTATTATCGTGTCTCTTGATCGCATCGATGTATTGTTTTGTTATTTGTTTGTTTAGTAGAAATATGGAAATGATAGAAGACGAACAAATACACAAACAAATATTTTTTAGTTTTGAATGAAAATAAATAATATTGTGAAATTTAATAAATTAACAAATTGTGTACCTAAATTTTTTGTGTTCTTAAATGACGTCAAAAACACAAAACAAAAAAAAACACATTTCCCTTGTCGATCGCATCGATGTTATTTTTTGTTATTTGTTTAGTTAGTAGAAATATGGAAATGATAGAAGGAAGGCGAACAAATGCATAAAAAAAATTATTTTTACTTTTGAATGTATGAAAATAATTTTTTAATGATAATGAATTTACTTTTAGATTTATTTATTAGGAATTGTATGAAGCACTTTATTAATTTAAATGGTATGGTGAAATTTAATAAATTCATAAATTAAATACCTAACATATTATTTTGTGTTCTTAAATGACGTCAAAACACAAAACAAAAAAAACACGTATACTAATATGCACACCACTACAATGACGTTTCGGTAAAATTCAAGTTGAATTGTAAAAAGGCAACAGAATCCATGTACTGATTTCAAATCTGAAACAACAAATCAAATGACAAAATGTGGCGCAGGTGCCAATTCTAGCGGGTAAAAATCTGTAACGATACATAAACATTGATTGTGGTGAATCTTTCTAGTAAGGCAAGAAAATAGAAGAAGCTTTGTAGATTTATGTTAACATAAAAATAGCCAATAAAATTTAAATGCACAATCTGCATAATTAACACCACTTGCTTTAACGAAATGCGGGCGAAAAGAAATAAATTATTTATACAAGAAAATGCCAGGTAATTTACTTCTTACTGGGGTACTTGGTTTATTTATCTTCGTCTTTGTTCAACCAACCACTTATAATTGCTCGCTACTTTGATATCGAGTAGTGGGAGTAAAAACGCCAAATTTGTCCTCCTTGGCCTTTTAACGCATAGTATCTGACATCTGGTGGAATCTTTTGAAACCAATGGTGGTCAAATTTTCAATAACTAGGTAGTTTTTATATTAAAATAAATGTAATATTTGATTATAATCAGGTTAAACTTTATTTATAAAACTACTTTGCGATAATGGATTGCTCAAACCACTGCAGTATAATAAAGGGATCAGACTAAAATCAGAAGGAAAACGAGTTTGTATGGTAATAAATGCCTTCAAACAGAAAAATCCAATCGAAAATCGGAAACCCAAAAAAGAAAACGTTTTAATAGTGGGGACATCCAACGAATTTAAAAAGGGTTTAAACCTAAATATTCCCGATGTTTCCTTCAAGAGTGACATTTATTGTGACGCTTCCCTAACATTTCGATGCCTTTTTTGTAGAATAGATCTCAAAATGTGTTGAGTGTTATGTTTATCTTTGACCTCAACATATTCGTTTGTTTCGGCAAAATCTCTTTTCTGGACATTTGTTGGGTATGCGAACAGCTAGTAGTCACTGTGAGCCAGATCCGTAGAATACCGTAGATGGGAATTAATTTGACCTTCAATTTGGGTAGTTTTACCACCGTAGCAAACGACCTGTGACCCGGTGCATTGTCTTGGTGAAAGAGCACTTTTTTCTTTTGCATTTGGGGCGATTTTTCAAACGCACGCAATAACGCCATGTAATATTTGCTGTTGATAGTCTTTCCTTTCTCAAGATAGTCAACGAATAAATTGCGCATCCCAAGATACAGAAGCCAAAACCTTAACCGTTTTTGGACTCCGCAGATAGGTTTCACTGGCTACTGTCCACTCAGATAACTGACGTTTTGATTCCGGAGTAAAGTGATGGATCCATGTTTGATCCGTTGTCACATATTGAGGCAAAAACTGTTTATTACGGTTAAACAGCTCCAAACAGCGGCACCTACTTTGAACAGAGCTTTCTCATGGCCAAATGTTCATGCAAAATAGTGAATACACTTGCGTAGAACGTTATGTTAAGATGTCGAATATGTTTAAGATGTCGACTATCTTACGCAACTTCACTTTATGGCCTTTCAAAGCGATTTTGTGCACTTTTTTTTTCTTTTGTGGAATAACTGTCGTATTCGGGCAACCAGAGTGTTCATTATCATCGGTGTTTGTACCGCTACGTTTAAACTCAGCCAACCAACGTTCGATGATTGCTTTCGAAGGAGTAGAGTCCCTATAACATTTATCAAGCCAAAGCATGACGAATCAAACATTGCTTTGCAACTTTTCCCATAAAAAAATAGTGTTCAGTCAACAATTAATTGTTTCCATTATTTTGAAAATAACAAAAGTAACGTTTCTAATAAAACAAATATAACTTGTAAAGTACAGTTGGATTATTATAAAATGTAGACACATATCTTGTTAAGGTTGATACTTTCTAAAAATAATATGAATTTTTTATTAGATGCGCCATCTATGTGTCGGGATCGACGGATTATATAACACCATTTTATTAAAAACCACTGTATTTATTGAAAATCACGAAAGCATTTTACATGAACCCAATTTTCCACGTACAAACAAACTCTTTAAATTGGATTTGAGTAATTTCAGAATAATTTTACTCCTGAGATAAATGATCCTGACGAATATGACTCAGCTTGAGGAAACAAGCAATTTTGTAACAGATTCTGATCGGTTGGTATGCTGAAATTAAAATTACAAAATAATTTTGACTTTATTTCCGTAATTTGGAAAATATTTGTGAAACCTTGTTGTATGAATTAGATCAAAATTTGATTAAAATCTAGAAAGTATTTAAGAACGCAAAAATATTTTTAGACTTAGCCGTGTCAATATTGACCGTACTCGTCGTCAACCATGAAATCTGGACAACTATTGAAACTGTTTCTTTACCTCAATTAGAAAGGTGTATTGGAGAGTTCTTGTATCGCATCGGTCAAAAGTTAATTAGGTTTAGCAAACACCGTAATATTTCTTTTGTTAATAAATATCTTTATGGAACTGGACATTAGAAACATAAAAATTATCTCATACTTGCTGCAGTAGCAAGTAGTTTATATGAACTTTAATTTAAGAGAAATAATATAAAATGAACAGGGTAAACATTAAACTAAAAAATTTTTTAGGTACGAGCTATTATCGATATCGCGGTCATTGAAATGTGCCACCACCTTTCCAATAGGACAAATAAAGGTGTACCTTTTTTACGTTTATTAATTTGGTTGAATTTGGTAGTATTTGGATCGGTGCTGATAACGATTGCTTTGACTTACCCCTATGCAAATACCGTAACATGAATAATATTTTTATCGATATTGAATAATCTTATGCCATGCAAAGACAATATACATTGTTTCAGCTAGACGATTGCAATCTTATCTGTCGTTGATAATGATACCAGTTAATTGGTTGGTTAGGTTTCATTGTATGACATACATTATATTTTTTTTTCATTATACATTATGTAATTACATATTATAATAATGAATGGAACATGAAAAAAGCTTTTTTGGAAAGCTTTGAGAAAATAGTCATGTATGAATGAAAATTGCGCATGTCTTTCCGTTCGCTTATATTTTTACATTATTGTGTTTTCTTGGAATTGGCAGGTATAATATAGTTTGTCTTGAGTAATTTCGATAATTGTATGATATGTGTGAATTAGTTTGCAAAATATTTTTTTAAGAATCTCGAGAGCTTATAACAGCTAAAATTTTTATCTAACCTCGATTCAATTCTCATTGTAGTTTACAAAAAAAAATCTTGTATATAGTTATATAACTATATACTTGTACCATAATTGCAAAGCAAAACATATCAATAAGCGGTTCAATGATTTTCACTAAAAACTCGTCGGGCGCTAAATAATATTTGTATTCAATCAGCTTATAGCAAATATATTTTTTCGTACGTGCCAACGCGTCTCTCTTGCATAATTATTACAATTAAAACAAATTATTATCATTAATACAGTAATAAACGTAACCAGTCCAAAATATTATTTCAAGCGGCGACTCAAAATAGTGTTTATTTTTTAAAGTAAAATTAGAATGTGATGACGTCATAGTACGATCGCTTTTTCGCGTTTTTTCATCTATAAATATTTATTAAATTTTCAATTTGCTGTAATGAAAGTTGTGGTCAAATGATGAAACAATACAAGTAAACAGGTTCGCCGACTCCATCACTGTAAGAGTTTACGCATTTTGTACAAACGACTCAAAATTATAAGAAAATTATTTATAGACATAATTGTACAATGGAAAACAATAATAATTACATAGGAAATATACATAGCTATAGCATGTAACCTTGGCTTTATTCTATCGTAGACGAAAATTTATTGCTCTGCCGCTGAACGAAAGATGCGATGAATTTTCTTAAAAAACATATTGCAAATGTGCGCTAAATAATAAAAATAGATGTTTTGTGAATGTAAAATTTTACATAAAAATGTTCATGCTAAGTAGTAGTATGTATACTGGGTTAATAGAAAAACATTTTCATGAAAATAAAATAGTCCATGATCAAATATTTGATCGTGAAAAATGATACACGTAACGTATGTACATGGAAAATGATTTTGGGTTGAACTTTCTAAAATAGCATGATGATTTGAAAATTAACCTAAATTTGTAAAATAAAAATCAATAGTTTATATTAAATACACATTTCCACTCCTTTTAGCATGTTATTTTTATTTTATGATATTTTAGAACGATAATAGATATTGTTTTCCATTTGTTATGCCACATAAGCGGCTGTCGTTTATATAGAAAACACTGCGGTATTTACTATGTTGTTGCTGCCATATAACAAACTTTTCCCACTGGTCAAAATGGTTTACATAAACAAAAATTAATTTATTACAAAAAACTAGCAAAAGAAATTTTTTAATGGAAGAAAATTTGTTTGTATGCCAAAATGCGGAGTTTTTCCCTTAAAACTCAGTTGAAACGGTAAAATAATTTGAAATAATATTCGCCCGTTTTTCTCTTTTAAAGATTAATGATCTTGATTATGAGACCTGTACGCAAAAACCTGTGGGAATCATATTATTGGCAGATCCGCACGCCAATTTGCTACAACAGGTTCATTATTTTGGACTAGTCTCTGGTTCAGTTATAAATCGACACCACAAGTCTGTTGAACTGCATTTTAATTTAACATCTTGCACACATTTTTTTATAAGCAAATGATCTTAAAAAATTTAAATATCCGAATTGCAAACTTTAGTTGTAAGATTGTCAAATTAACTGGCGAGGTAAGTATGCACCAGAAAAAAATCACTTCAAATCAATATTATCACGTGGTCCACACATATAATGTTAAAACTAAACAAACTATGTATTTAGGTACTAGTTAAACTTTTAAAATTGTGTATTAAAAGTAAATTTTAACGACCGATACTGGTACCCATAAGGTTTTCTTGTTAGTTTACTTGATCGACAAGTTTGGCGTTTTGTCTAGGTATAATCTAAAATGTGGTTTTCGAACTGGGATTAGAAGGATTACTGAGTCGGGACTTTCTTTGCTGGA
The DNA here is from genome assembly GCA_947310385.1 of Nephrotoma appendiculata. NCBI lineage: Eukaryota > Metazoa > Arthropoda > Insecta > Diptera > Tipulidae > Nephrotoma > Nephrotoma appendiculata. Next base: position 16,630,380 of record OX371224.1, on the reverse strand, counting down.
ACAAGGCGGAAGATAAAATGGACACATAAATCAGCCCACGGCAAAAGTTATTGGATTTTTTTAATTTAAGGAAACAGTAATCGGAAAACTAGGTAGCTAGAAGTTTGAGTAGAATAGCCGGATGAAAGTGTCTGTTTATGCTTGAGCAATTAAAATTACAGCATGCTCAGTACTGATGTTAATAGTTTTCATTAAAAGTACCATATTTTCCGAAGGTTTTGTGGGACCTTCTAATTTATTTTATTTTTGTTTTGCTGCATTCCTTTCTTGGGATTTGGACTTCTCAATGTCGAAATTACACAATCCGAAAATAATAATCCGAAAATTGTTTGTGCACACTAGTGCTGGATGAGGCATACAGTGTACAACTTCCATTTTAAAATTATTTGCATGCGTTCCGCTTTTCTCACAGAACTAATCCAAAACTGTACATGTACCGTAATTCGTTGGTCGTAGTACTGTACATTACGGCACATATCTTAAGTACTTACAATACTGCAGTTATTAACTCCATATTTATTCATTTCGTAGTTCGAATACTTCACTTTTTAATGCAACAATAATTTTGATTAAATGAAATGCCCTGGTTTGACAAACATGTTTAGACAACTGCTGTAGTTTCGCAATTATTTTGCGAAATAGGTTTTGACCGATTCTCGCCACATAAAATTCTAGTTAGTTATTTTCCGTTTTATTGAAATATGAAAACAAAAAAACAACACAACAACTTAAAATTTCAAATCCCGGAATCGACCCATTTAAATCATCCTATGATCCTGATACAGTTATCATAAAGCCAATTGAAACGTTTGCCGCTTACTAGGATTCGTGATTGAAATATAAAAACGCCAAATTAAATTAGAACCTTGTCGGACTATGTGAAAGTGGTACGATTTAGAGGTGGTCCGAACATAATTTATTAACTTTATAACCTTGGACCTTACATATGTATATAAAATACCAAGCATAAAATTGAAAAATTTTAATTTATTAATTCATAATGCCATACATATTATGTTTGTAAATGTTTGTAAAACCTCTCTATTGACCTGATAATGTAAGGGATAATTTTAGCTTGTTATGTTTTCATTGATGTTTTCTTATCAATTAATTTTTATTCAGTTTGGATTGGTAAACTATCTTGATGGTAAAACATCTTGCCAAAATCATTTTCACTGGCATAATCTTTGAGTTGTTTTAACTTGCTTTGCATTTCGCTGATGGCAATATTGTGTGTAGATGTTTGTTTGACAATTAGATCATCTCCATCACATGACGAGCTCTCATGTAGTAATAAAGTTGGCTCTTCGTTTATTGAACCAAACAATTGCTTCCCAATCATTTTTAATTCTAATTAACTATAGATCGATCTTCTAGTGCTCATTAAAACTAAATACAAATTACATTTTCGATGTATAAAACATAAACATTATTCCGTTACATAAAGGGTTTTCCAATAAGAGGTTTCATTTTGAATAGAATGCTATTTGGGCAACTGTCAATTTTGAAGCTGTCATCTTTTGAAATTTGACAAGTAAAAGCAACGCCATTACTAAAAATGGTACTATACACGCTTCAACAACGCATTGAAATTGTTAAAATTTACTACAAAAATGGTGAAAATTTTGCAGTCACAGTTCGCAAAACTAAAGCACTTTTGGGTCGTCGTGAAGCACCTTCTCGACCGGCAATAGTAAAACTGTTGAAAAATTTTGAGCTGTTGGGACAAGTTAGTGATGTGAAGAATCGAAACCGTGTGCGTTGCTCAAGAACAACTGAGAATATTGCTGCTGTAGCCTGTAGTATTGACGAAAACCCAGGTTTGTCGATTCCTCGTCGATCTTTGGAATTAAACATTCCACAAAGGACATTGCACTTGGAATTGGAAGATATTGATGTGGACGGCGTTTATTTTCAGCCAACGAAACAATCGCAATTTTCCAAGAAAAGTTTCCTGATCGTGTTATTTCTCGAAGAGGTATCACAATTAGCCTCCGAGATCTTGTGATTTAACAAGATATCGAGGACATACAGCCGCAAATGTGCGAATTGGTCATGGAAAATTTCATGAAAAAGATATGATCCTGCAAGCGTAGCCGTGGCGGCCATTTGGCTGATACCGTTTTCAAATGTATATGGCATACCTTCCTCTTTACAGGAGGCAGGCAAAAAAAATCGAAATAAAAGAAAATATGCGGACAATCCGGAAGTGGTCCAAATACAGAGGTATTTTGTTATGACTTATTGTAAAAATAGACAATAATGGAAATGGTCCGATTTAGAATTAGTCCGACTAAAGCGTAGTGCGAGCTGTTAGGTTTAGTTAGAAGTGATTATTATTTCCGTGGACAAATTTAAAAAAAATGCGATTGTTGGTGGTAAACTGTTAAAAAATAATTAAATTTGAATTGTAATTTTATGCAAAAGAAAGTAGCAGAATATTTCTAAAGGCTCAATCATAATTTATCCATTCCGCTCATCTCGTTATTTTCAAAATATCGATTTACATATAAAATGAAAATGTAAGCACAATAAGCGCAGGGAAACACTTTCCGTTTTTCATACAAAATGGCATTTTGAAAAACGGGACGGACCCCCGTCGTATACATTTTGTTTGAGACTTAAATTCCTAAGTTGTACGTATTTTAATGAAAAAAATTTTATTTCCCAGCATAATAACTAGGCCTGCCCCCTATAGAGTAATGATCAAGACATAAAATTTTTACGGAAAATACCTAATAAAATTAAAGATTTTACACCTCGATTTTGAGCTTTGAAAATATTAATTTGTTATTGAACTTTCACCCTTCGGGATATACTAGACGTGACTATTATTGAAACGCCACAGCCCGCAAAACGGGTAATGAAAAAGTGTCGCAAAACAACAAGGTTAGGAAAACGTTCAAACTACGTGTGTGACAACTTATCAATAAATCTGTTCAATGTGGTAATAGCAGATTTTCTTTGAAACCTTTCTTTCCTCTACCCGTGATAGGGAGCGATCAAGATGGGTGATCTAATTTGTTAGATTCGGGTCCCTGGTTCTGTTTTTGTTTTAATAGTTCTTATAAGCCTTTTGCGATTTCTGAAGCCCGCCAACTTTACCTAACAATTTTCGTATTGAACTACATTATGGTAACTCTACTTGAGCTCTAATAGGCTTCCTTAATTGTGACATTTGACAACGGTTTAATAAAGCGGAATATTTAATCTTTAGCCCATTAATCCGTACAAACAGGCAATTAGTAACTAAAACGTATGTCAAATTTTTAATCGTAAAAAAAATGGTAAGATCAAGCTTGAAATTTTGATAATCGATTTAACATCCCTTCTAGTAAAACAAAACGATTATGTTATTTCCATTGAAGAGTAATCAAAAAATTTACCGTCGTTAAGGTTAGTTTATTATTAATTTCTTAAACCAAAGCGAATAGTCGCTCCCAAATTCAGAACCACGATAAATCGTATAAATAAAGTTTTTTTTAATTTATTCAGTATAGGAATCAAACCAACTATTTTTTAAACACAGTGACAATTCGAAAGTTATATCGAATATCATTATCTAAGTTAAAGAATAAAATTTAACTTTTATTTAATTCATTTTATTAGATCAAACATCAAATCAAAAATTATGGAAAATTAAAGATACGAGCGATAACTTAACAAAAGACCTCTTTAGTTGCTTGGTGTTAAAATGAAGTTGGCAACAAAGTTGAGGTGCGGCGTGTACCAAAACCACATTCGTAATTGCAAATTTTCCCTGGCGATCCTAATTTGGAAAAACCTTTATTGAAATTATTCTCTAACTCCTAACAAATTTTACTGCAAAATATGCTAATACCTTTGAAAAAACACAAATTCTTTGCGAAAACGTGCGATTCAAATTCCAACTAAAGAATGAAGTGATCTCCATACTATAGACAATCGTTGGGAAATTTTCCCCGTTTGTTTTATGCGTAAATAAACCATATTCAGTTTCTGGCTTTGATTTTAACATTTGGAAAATAAAAAATAGCAAATTATTGCATTTTATAATTTTCAAAGGGCAAATTTAATCAGGTTCCAGGTATCAATTCAAGTTTTAATTTAAAATACTACTGAAAGTTCAGTGACCCCTAAAGGTGCGTACCACATGGACCAAATTTTTTATAAGAACTGGGCCACAGGCATACACACTTCAAGCCTAAATCTGTTTCTTGTCAATATTTCCCGAAATGACTTGTCAACTCGAAGCATGGAGGTTGTGTACCTTCTGTAAAACAATACTGCTCCCTGACTAGAATATTAGCTAGAATATTATTGCTTTCAAAAGCTACATTAGTAGCTATTTACTATTCTGTCGAAAACTTTTGAGACTGAGCCCAAAATATTATAGATATTGGACTACAGTTGGTCGGTTATAGTGCATCCTTAAACACTGGCACACCTTTTGCCATTTTCAATTTTCCAGGAAAATTGTCTGAAAAAATTAAAGAAAATTCTTTATAACCCTTACTGTAACAAGGGTGTAGTTGCTTTCAAACTTCCAATGAATTGGGTAACTTCTTCACACATTAGTTATATTCAATTTAACATCTTTATGGTTTTCTCGAAAAATTACGTCAACTTTTGACTGAGATGGGTATGCATGTAAGAAATAAGCATTCAATGCATTATCAACTTTTCTTGGATCCTCACTAACTGAGGAATTTAAATTGACTGAAATTTTATTTTAGAATAGTTTCGCTGTTTGGTGAAATTACACCTTTTTCGTTTATTCCACTTCAGAGTATCGGTTTGCCATGCAAGAGGGAAGGGGCCGGAAATTTTTCAAGCCAAAATGAGTTACAATTGGTTTAAATTTTTAATGATATACCTTTGATTTCATAACCAATAAAACTTCGTTCGATTTACGATCCCGTTGATAAACCGCCAGCGCTCCAACGAAGTTATTCAAATCATTTAAAAATTGTCAACGTAATTATATAACGCAGGCTGTTTTGTCAATGTAGATGGGAAACTAGAAAGTTTTCTAAGGCGCTTTGTTTCTCCGCTGTCGATTCCAAATGATTTTTTTTGTACTTGCAAACTGCCAATTTATTGTGGAGAACAACCGCCAGTGCGATACAATAAGGCTGAGCAAATGAAACAATGATTAACAAATAATTTACAAAATGCGGGACGACGCGTTATGATATTCAATTGGTAAAAAAACTAAAAATACCGTATTGTTGCCTACTATGTATTTATCGTTCTGGCGTGACCATAATTTCGATCTAGAACTGTAACCCGAAATAAAACATATAATATTACGAAGAGTAATGTACATGTATAGTATGAATTTCTTTCGAACAGTTAATTTAATGGAAGTTCAAAATTTACCGTTTCGGTTTAGATTAAGGTTATCTAGACTAAATCATCAATTATTTGAAAAATGTTCTCTTACTATAGGAATTCTGGATAGGCTAACGAATATGGTTGCTGGTTAATCGTGTTCATATAGTATATGAACCTGAGTATATGAAAAACCTAAATCACAAACCAAATTCTGATATTTCTAGAATATTATGTTTTATCGTGCTTCAGGAGCATAACTTCAATTTCTTTCTATTACCTGCATTATATTCCAAAACATAAATCAAAAATCACCTTACTCCTTGAATTTAAAATATCTTTATGGAACATACATATGTATATTTCATTTCAAAGCCTTTTGTAAACCAATTAACCATTATGAAATCTTTATTTAATCAAAAACTCAAAAAATGTGTGGAATATCAATCTATTTCAAAATCAGGAATAATAAATAAATAAAAATAGAACTACTAATAGCAAAAAATGCTTTTAACGGTTCCAGCTAATGACCTGAAATTTATTTTAAGAATTTGATCTAGAGGAAATATCTCTTTTGATGTTTTATTATTTTCTTTCGAAATGTGTCTTTGCCTCAAAGAGCATTTCACTTAAGTCGATGTTCTTGGTTGCAGTTAAACCGATCAACGGGTATTGTTGCTAATTTACATTAAAACTAACGTCCTTTAATCACGAGATATCAGAGTAGTTGCACACAGTTGTACCCACATAAAGACAATTAAATAAGCAGATTTAGCGTTAAACAAGTAAACATAACCATATTATGTATTTTGCGATGTCAAATTTCTATTAAGAAAGAATTCTCTATTATACGAAATTTAGGTAAAATCGGAATAAATTATTTAAATAACCATAAACAACATTACATTTTGCGCTAAACAAAAACTTTGTCTTTGACCTTACATTGAATATATTTTATTACAATATGATGCAAATTTTCCATTTTATTTTTAAAAGTAAATATCGAAATGAATAACAAATTTAAAAAAATAATAATTTATAAAAAGTACTTACAAAAATAATTTAGCGTTTCTCGTACTTGTTCCTTACTTAACCCTAACCCATCATTTGGAATCGGTAGAGTTGGAAACGGTACATACCAGTCCTAAAATGAAAAGGGTAAAATTAAAATTTAATAAACAAAATCATTTGATTATCACTCACTTGATTTTCATATCCACCAAATTCTGTCATTGCATCAGATCTAATTTTATATTTAGGAATTTGCTCTTCCAGTAATGAAAATATTTCAATTTCTGGTAAATGCTCTGAACTACATAAATCTGAAAAAAGTAATTAGCAGAAAAAATATATAAATTTAATTTAGCATAAAATTAACATAAAAAAATTCTTAGTTATATACCAATTTTTCCACTCATTTTACTTAATTTTATTTCATTTTCCCACCATAAGTCAAAAATAGTAATTAACTCAAGGACAAGGTAAAATTAGATGTAAAGATTTTAATCAAATTGCAACACTTTCTTTCAGAACAATATGTAACACACATCTGAAAGTGTTTTCATCAAAATGTAAAACAAAATAAAGGAAATCTTGTGACTTTGGATACACAGTTTAACAAAATTTTCACGAAAAATTAAAGAAAAATTCTAAATTTATTTTTTTAAGAAGCCTAGTAAGAAGAAGAACATGACGATATTTATACACATTTTCAACTGTTATGAGAAACCTTTAAGATAAAGATATTTTACGACGGCGATTTATAATGGTACATAATATTTTCTTGAATGAAATTTGTTTTGAAAATAAACATTAAAAAGACAAATGTTTTCAAATTTAGAGTTAAATGAGGTTAAAATTATATCAGTGTTTTATCAATTTATCGATTTATTGCTGTGCGTGATCACCGCATAATCATGCGATATTGTTTGATAACTTCATAAGATAAATTACTCATAAGCATAACTATCTCCGCTTCTTTTTATACAATTTGCGCTATTCTAAATTTATGCCCCTAGTAGACACACATTATTATCTTAAGTGTAATGTTTATTTAAAGAAATTAGCTAATTTATGAATTTAGTATGGAAATTTTCATGTGGTGTCCATTATTCATTTACAGCGTATACTATTCACATCGTCTAACGAAATTTTTATCCAAAAGTTTTAATTGATACTAATGAAACAAATACCTCTATACGATTGATTTGCCTAGCATATTGACAATGCGTGATCTTTGAATCAAATACACACAATCACACTTTCACATTTACATTAAATTAAAAAACTAAACTCACCTGTGATACACGATACATCTCGCTTTTGAATAATAACTGGTGTCTGGCAGCAAAACAACTGCTTTGCATTTGGTATATGCTTCTCAATGGTTGCTTGTGCATGCGGACTAAGCGGAGTCCTTCCACCATAACTGGACGTTGCAAACATTAGTTCGATTGCCGGTCTCTGTAACCAAAACAAAACCAAACAAAATTTTTTTAATTACAATTAAATTTGTGTTCTACTTAAACTAAAACATTTCTGCTTTTGATAATAAAACCTGATAATCTCGCAACAATAGCGAAATCATGTGAATTGGATTTAGAATAATAAAATTAAAATCGACACTTTGTATAAGATAAGAAAGACTATTATAATTTAGCTGTTATCGTTAAACATTTATTTATTCTATATGTAGCTCTTATCAATATATCTAGAATGACGTCCTTGTTGCCATTAAAGGCGAAAATAATTACCATTTCATTAAATTCGAAATATTGTAGCGAGGAGATATTTTTTTACGATTTAACACAAAATGCAACTGAGGTTAGTTTGAAGACAATATATGAAGAGTGCATATCCGGCCAAACCATAAATTTAAAAATAGAATGTTTACAAAGCAATTAAACTTTTTTTTTATTAGTTCTGTTTGTCTTTTACAAACGTTTTTCTAATATTAAAATATCTTGTGTAGGAAGCGGTGAACACGATCCAACGAACCATTTACCTTTATATCGGAAATCTAATTTTGGAGTCAAAAATTACTCAATTGGGAAATAATTCTCATCCAAGCGCTACAATAGATAAGATTTAATATAATTATTTTTTGTGTTAATTTTACAATGTATAGTTTAGGTGAACATTTTCTATAATTTGAAATACGTATTGGTATTTTTACGCACATCATGCCTTGAGATGAATATTGACATCAAAATGAATGTATTGGCAGTAAAGTAGGTAAGAATGACAATCTAACCAATGTACACCGGAACAGATTGCTGCGTGATGCTGGATGTTATTGAATGTCCAGGCATCTCACACTGCACTAGGGAATGTTTCCAACATATTGGAATGCTCGTGTTTCACATCTCGGTGTTTGGGTACAAAAGCATCATGAGTGACGAGACATATTTTCACTGTGGCTGACTGTGTTATAATCAGAATGGTTGCTGTTGGGACACTGAAAATTCTAAAATAATACACCAACGAATATTACGGTAGAGTATTTGTATGCTACGCCATTTAAGCCGATGACATGACAGCATTGAGCCATAATTCTTTCAGAATGATAGAATACTGTAACAGTGACTGGCGATCACTATCGTGACATGTCGAACACTTTCTTGTGTTCGAATTGGAACAATCGGGCCTTAAAGCACATGCGTTTCTATCAGAATGACACTCTCACATTATACTCAGCTCATGCTACGATCCAAATTGTAAGAGCTTTTGACTGGTCTTACGATCCTCTCTCTCGAAATCGTCTCGATGTTTAATGTCATTATTCGAAAAGAAATTGCAGAAATATCGTCAGAGATCTGCGAGGTGCTGTGAAAAATATGTTTAAACAAGCTCGCATGTGGGCCACTCCTATCGGCTGCCAGTTGATCAAAATTAAATGTAAGATGAAAAAGCATCGGGCTGGAACAAATTACGCACCCTGTATTAACATCAAAAATAATAAAATCACCAAATAGTTGATTCCTTGACTGATAAATATTATACGGCCGAATATAATTTAGATGAATTAGATTGAGCAGAGCTACCATAATCCACAGGAAATTGAATTTTAGGAGTGAAACATTGTCAATTTCTTGTAAAGAAAATTTTAATATCTCCAAACCACTCCCAATTTTGGGTTGTTCTTGCACTTCGATCCATCGGCGTAAAATTTAAATAAAACCATTGTCTTTTCTTGGATTCATATTAAAAAAATAACTGGCAGTTTATAATAAATTCGTAACTCTTAACTTTAAGTGTGTATGTGGCTTCTCTTTTTCGAATGGATTAATGCCATTTGTAATAAAATAGATCTTATCAAATTTAAACCACTATAAATTCTAATCAACACATTTTGCAATAAAAATATCAGACTAAAATGGATTTATATTGATAACCAAAAGTATTTATTGATTAATAAATATTTTGCTGGGAACTTTTAAAAACAGTTGAAGAAGTTTTCGCAACGAATTAGTTAAGAAACTTCTCAGAGCATAGTGTAACGAAAGGAACTGCAGAGTTTACCCGAACAAGCGATACCCAAATCATGAATAGGCTTGGCTTTAACTGTTGTTTATATAATAATCATGAAATTTGGGATTAACGCCTTTCTGAGTACATGTAATAGATTGGAATTTGCACACATTTAACTCGAGTTGTTTTTCGCACGCCACACAAAGACGTTATTCAAGTCATCTATCATCGGCGTAAACCGCAATATAGTTTTCATCAACCGATCATGTCATAGGTAGAAAGGATTAAAACAATTGATCCCAAATGACAGCCCCTCCGGAAGTGACTGATACCTACGATCCTTCAGATAAAAATCCAACCACCGCACAACTCTTCTTATGGAGAAGTGCCAAAGCTTTAACCACTGTCCCGTTTGATCGGTGGAACATAAGTTTCCCAATAAACTTTGTTATATTTACACCAAACTAATTCCAACAATAGGCCAGAAAAATATAAATTAGACAAAAATGCTATGAAATTATTTTTTCCAGGGAAAGCCAGAATAGTGTCAATCCTTAATTATAAAATATCCGAAGAAGGTGTTATTGTTGACAAAGGATCTATTTTTAAGACGTAGTATTTTTTATTCAACTTGGCTATTTACTATAGTCACTACACTGTGTTTTTATTTGTGAACTGCGCTAACACCATGTATAGTAAAATAACAATTTATTATTCGATGCACACCGGATCATTTGACCCTGTACAACCTTTGGTCGGTGTACAATACCCGGAGTAAGCCAGGTTACTCGGGTGAAACTAAAATAATACCCCCAATGCCGCGAATAAGCTATTAATCATTGATTTTAACGATATCTATAGTATGGAGAAAAAAAGTAAACATAATAATCTGACAATCTAATTGTCATGTGTTTTATTACAAGAGTTTTAAATAACAAATGCTATTAAATTAGAAATTAAATATACTTTTATTTGAAATAATTGACGCAGGAATTTTGAAGAACAATTACTAGTAAGTGCAGAATTTCAAAAAAAAAATGGTTGGTTTTTTTATGTTGCAAAAAAAAGTAAACAGATTGATAAAATTTTTCAAAAATTGAAAAACTATTAATTAAATTATTCAATATTTAGTGTATCCTTTATTATCAATGGCCATCTGTAATCACTGCGGCGTACTTTTAACTAAATTTTCGAAGTAAGTTGTTGAAATGGAATACCACTCTTGTTGTACACTCAGAGGTGTTCAATAGGCTTCAGATCGGATGATTGTGGTGGCTACTCTAATTATTTTTTTCTTCTGCAGTTTTCATAAGATATGATTGGTCGGAAAAATTGTTTGAATGAAATAACGAATAGACGAACGCAACCATAAAGGAGCCTTAAGGAAAGCTGACATTCTTGAATACTATTGTTGGTTACTTTTTTTTAGATTAATAGAAAATGTTATTCAGTTTTTAAAAAAAAATCAAGGTTGATTTGATTATAACCTTGTAAAAGTTCATCAATCCAAAAATACATTACTCTAACATTTTTAATATTTGGTGCCACAATACTAAATTTTGTTCTGCAAAATTAATTTTTCTCATATCCATTGTCAAATGAATACTAATTTTGTTACCAAACAATTATTTTTATGCCAATTTTTTCCACAAAATGATTATTTATTCACTTCTTATCACTACTATCCCTCTTCATGATAACAACCACAATGTCATGTGAATAATGATGAAATCAAAATGATAATGTCGCAATCGATAAACATTTATTATTTTTTGGATGCATTTTTCAACACTACTTACCTTACACATTTTGTCTAATTAATTATTAAGCAATTTAAACAAAAATAATTAAAAATTTGTGTTGAGATTGCATTTAAAAATTAAAATAACTAATCACTATTAACAACCATAATTAAAACACAACAGAAAGCAATAAAGTAAACTATTAAATATTATTTTCAGATTTAGCAAATTAAAAGTGAGAGCAGATAGTAAATCCACAAAAAAGAAAATTTTGCGAAACGTTTATTTAAATATTGTGCAGTACATCACGTACACACCTATTTTGGTTAAGTGATAATCTCAATCGTAGTGCTCAGCTTATTAGGTTTATAAAAAATCACAGTTTTTCTAAATTTTTTTTTTAGTAATATTTAACACCTCAGAAATAAATAAATAAATATTTTGAAATAAATAAAAACTTTAAGATGTTTCTCTTTTTAAAATAACTTGATTTTAAGTCTACATCGGATCAAATTTTGTACCAAGACTACAATTTCATTGTCAAATTAGGTATTTTGCTCGCTAACTGATAACGAGTGATATCGTTATTATTACAATCAAACAGCGATTGATAATTTCATTTATATACGTAATTGATACGTATACGTATGCAGGTGTATTCAAAGGTCGGGAGAAATTATGGTTATTCCGAACCGATACTAGTTTGATTGAGGAAAATTCTTTCGATATTTGCAATTTTGGTGATTTACAAAAATGCCTTTTGTTCGTTAAAAATTTTGGTTTAAGCCAATAATTTATGTTTAGAAGAATTAAATTAACAGTGCCAAAAATATTGTAATAATACATAGGCAAAATTTATGATAATTTATTGAACAAATATTTATTTTGATGGTAAGAATTTCTAATGACCTTATAATTGAAATGTTAATCATATAAAGATATCGCATTGTACGTCAGAATGGCGTTAATTTCCAATTATCTGTAGTTCTTTATTTTTATAACGCGCTCTACCGCTACTTATTTTCTTATTTGATAGCTAGACAAAAATAGCTAAAATTATAATATGACAACAGCTGATGAGAATTTAATTGTTTTATTAACTTACTTCGTGAAGAAATTAATTTGAGTGACTTAATTTGACTCATAATGTAAATTATTTGCACTTGCTTACTCAATATACATATAGTGTGAAATAAAATGTCGGCATTTAGTAAAATTCTTAGAATTCGAGGTAATGTTTTGTACTGGAAATTTAAATTTAAATTGCGTTCTACCTACCTTTATCTTTAACATAATATGGAATTTTCGATTTATACAGTAATCAATCAGTATTTGGGGGTCAATTATAGGCTCGACTAACAGTAAAATATTTTTAAAATTAATTTGGTGCTCAAAAATTTTTAAAATTTGAATTAATTTTATATGAAATATAGATTTCTAATTGCTGTTTGAAAGAAAGAAACACCATCTCGCGAATATTACTAAAACCTTTGAACGGGATCACGTTGAGGAAAATGCTACATTAGAACTACAAAAAAATTTAAGCGTGATTATAGCTGTTTATCAGGTCTCGAAAAGTGTATAGGAGATATAGTCTAAAGTTCAGCTAAGACCAAAAAATAAAAATAAATATAATAAAACGAGAGGTTCTCATTCATTTCGAGAATGCAAAAACGTAAAGAAAACAGAAATCCGAGTTAGTGTCAGTAACTGCACGATAAAAAATAGTGCTTTCCTAGAAGCGGAGCTTTTGAAATAAACCAGAATTTTAACATTAAGAAAATTTCATAACATGAGAAAACGAATTTTACCCCTAGAAGATACTATATTGAAAAATATATAAATCTACCCAATAATATTGGTGTTGGAGGAATACGACAATAATGAGAACTGAGTTGTTGACAAAGTATTATAGATCGGGTATTTTCATTGCCACCCGAATAACTTAATGGTTGAATTTATGTTAACTAAGATTAGCCTAATTCCATTGAATAACAAACACTGTCAAACGAACGTTCTGCTAATCCTGGATTGGCTCTGATGGATATTACTAAGTTTTTTATTTCTTTTATTTTTATTTTTTAATCCCTGCAATCTGTTCTGTTCTTTTTTTCCCCGTCCTACTTTACGCAGTTATGCCAAATCGAAGATCTACAGCTATAGGTCTGATTTACATTACCATCTGCGCATTGCACGGCCCCATGCCAGCCTACACTATAATACTGGATATGGAAGATAGGTCGATTTATTTTTATTTAATTATCATAAGAACGATAGGACCTGAATATTAAACTAGTTCGTGAGAGTTCAATCAGAAAATGAAAGAACCTAAAATCCTATTTACAAGGCCGACGTTTTTTGGCTTTAGCAAGTATGGTGAACACATATATAATATGTATGTACAAAAAATATCAAGTTTGTAGAATAATTTATTACTACCTCGATGCACACATTTTAAATATGCAAACAACTTTATCCCATTCAGAATTTTTTTTTCAAATATTTCGCCAATAAGGCGTCCTAGCAATCATACAAAATCTTCTCTTTTGCTATACATCACTTGTGAATAATTCCTAATCTATGGGACATATTCTGTAAGAGTTCATCAAGTTCACTGTATATGACTTGCAACTATATGCTTGATGGGTAAACCAGAAGGCGGAAATAAAGAATACTGGGCCACTACATCTGTTGCGAAACCCCTCAAAACTTCAGACCATGTCATATCCAGAAAAATACAAAACATATTTTAAAACCGAAAAATGAGACTTACTGAACGACAAACCAGACAAACAATTATATTCTAACGAAAGCATAAATGATATCCAAATTCTGCTCAATTTGATACTAAAGCAAATGTAAGTGGCGTGGGAAGCAGCTTCTTGAATAACTTATTAACGGTTCAAACAAGTGAACCAACTTCAAGCACCCAATTAAAGAAATTAAACGAAAATTTCCGTTCCCTCATTTCAACAGCCTAATATTTCTCACTGTTCAATGGAACAGCAGCGAAAACAACTTTAAGTAGTTGACGACCCCCAATTTTCATTAAACTCAATCCCGAATTTTCAAACTAATGGCCTGAGTCGTATTATACAGCGGCTGTTGAGAATGGCACAAACCATGAAATAGACCAAATGTTGAGATTGATTATATACGATACTGTGCGCAAAGTGGATAAAATTCACTTCAGATCGGATGCCAGTCGGTTAAACAATGTGATTTGCCTCAATAAAACAAAACACAATCCTACAGATTGAATTTAAAAGATGACTTCTGGAAACTGACTTTAGATCTAAGCTCAAGAGCCAACCAAGGTCGTTCGCGTTAGTTGTTTAATTAATAAACCATGGAAATATGCAATGTGCAGATGGTTCTACGAAAATTGAGCCTATAACCGAGAAATGCTCGATTTGGCTACTGTGTAAGGTAGTACACGAAAACTAATCGCGAAAAGGTTGGGGGAATGCTTTGGCCCTAAAACAGATTGCAAAGATTATAAACAAACAACTACACCTAAATTCTAATACATATTTCATTAGGTAGTCAGGTTGTATTTTTAAAATTATTTAGAAAATTCCTTGAAATAAAACGTAACAAGAGAGCGATACTCAAGTAGTTGAAGGTCCTGTTCGAGGTCGTCTATCCATCGAATAGAAGGCCTTTCTCGAGATCTTGATTTCATTGGTGCTGATTTTAGGGTACGATTTTAGAGACGTAGAACATATGCGAGCTATCTAATAGGTGATGATTTAATTGTTTCAATTATATCGATGTTATCCATATCCTTTCTGATCACGAGATTTTTGCGCATTCGGTACATTTCTTCTTGTTAAATAGGTCCTAACATCATAGCGTGTAGTAAGCGTGTCACTACTTTATTAGCGCCTTCTTCCAACGAGTATTAGTAGTCGAAACCTTATAAATCGGTAGCTCATAAGGAAGCTATAAATCGAGACCCTGTCCAACCTATGAATTTTTAATTGATAGATGTAATGATGAGTAAAAATCTATACACGTTTAATTTAATTAATGGGTTGTGTTTTAATGTACCCATAGAATATATTAAATAGCTAAACTATCTGATCTCTGCTAACATAAATTCCAAAACCCCTATTATAACAGGGTATGGAATTTAATAATTTTTGTTTCATATACATCGCGGTTGTAGGAAAGATCCACATCTTTTTAATTCTTATCTGTGCCCATAGGTTAAATGTCTAAACTGTTTCAGATTGGAGTTTGTAACCCGAATGAACTAACCCTAAACTGATTTAGACTATATTCTGAAAAACTGTTCCAAACAATGATGAATTTCTTCTGTCGAAATAACAAGACCGATACTAATTTTTGGACATTGCTGGGCAATGAAAACCCACCACCAACCAGGGAAAATGCACCTATTAAAAGAAATCCTAAAATCCTAAAATTATTCTTGATCTGAATTAAAAGTAATTCAGCCCAAACCTTCGCAGCTAAACTGCCACAACACAACAATACTTTCTGTATATAATCTAGAATTATCTCATCGCTTTATATGTCTTTTACATGTCTGCAGCTATTAATTAAAAGCGTATAAAACCAACAAAAACTGGTGTAATTATCTTAATTAAGTTTTAGTGTATAATTCATGTATTCGACTATAAAGTTTCACTTCAATAAAACTTAAGACATACAGTTGAAAGTCAAAATTATGTAGCGCGCTGTGGATAAATAGATACTGTTGTGCAACAACTTGAATGATTTTCATTCGTGACTGTACAATGTATATAGGAAATACCTGTTGCTTTTTTGTTTTCGTATTGTTAGAATGCATTGTTCGATGATTAAAATAAATAATTACTCATGTGTATGCACATACGAATTTTTCCGATTAAATAAAGATTTTTTTAAAACTAGTAAGTAACATGTGTCTCTGTAACATCGTTGGAAAGTAAATAAATGATTTGCGGTTTGTGTTGAGTTTTTTTTTCAATAGTGGATTTGCATAGTAAAAACGGAAGTTTATTGACAGAAAACAAAATACTATTAATAGTTTGTCGGTTTCATAACCAGTAAATATGAAGTCATCATACACCTCGTAGGATAAGTACCTACAATTCTATGTTATCTATTGAATGACTGAAAAATGTCCAAACGATACTACATTTTCCAGTATATAATAAATCCAAATATGTATGTGCATATCTGACCGTATATGGCGTCTCTATATAAAACAAGTTGATATGATTCAACAAAAGTTTAGACATTGAATTAGATCTTTGATATTATGCTTCATTTGTGTTATGTTGATAATAACTGGACGGTAGAATTATGTTATATAAGTGCATATTTAACAATTTTACAATGTACCATTATACAATATGTTAGAATTGTTCCATAAATACATTTTAATTTGTAGATTGTAAAAACTCGGATTGGCTATATAGATAAAAAAAAACTGCAGTCTATGATAACGAAAATGTGGTTGCTTTATTTGCAAGATAAAAGATAAAAACCTAACTACGTTCACTTCTTCTATACACTTTTATTCAATTCACATTGTAAAGGTTATGAGAACCCGTAACTACAGTTATTGGAGAATTCATAAATTTGGGTTTTTGTTTACCTATCCTGATAATTGAATAGCGCCTTCATCGGTCTAATATTCCGTGTCACGAAAGAATCATGTTTTCGCTTGAGGAGTACTTGAATAATTACATAGTAATAGTTATGGTGGATGGAGGACATTGAACGGGATCTAAAATCAATCCATCATCGTGTTTGGCGGAAATATTTAGAAAAATATAATTTGAACTCAAATACAACTCGAAAAATTTACTTACAAAAATGTTGACTCGAACACACCGAAACTATAATAATAATCAATTCAACCGAATCTCACATTCTGAAGCAATGAACATTCTGAATCTCACATTCTGAATCAAGGAATGCAGAACAACTTCAAAGTAAACATATAAACCCAGGACAACCAACCAATACCCAATTCTGTGGAAGAATGGAACATACATAATAGTCAGCAATAATAAATGCTTAATTTGGGAGAATTTAGGTAAAAATCCACATAGATCTAGAAAAACCTGGCTGAAGGAGAATTGTGCGATTTTCAGTCAAATAATGTGCTACAAAGTGCAAAAACATAATAATTGCAAAGACATAATTATTATTTGATGATTGAAGATTATGTTCAAATGTAATTTCATTAATTAGAAGAAAATATATAGAGAGCGAATGAAGATACCCTTTGGTGTCAAATTATCATCTTTCTTGCAACTTCATAATTTCGCGCCCATAAACCTTTTGATCCTTATCAGCAAAAAACTAAAACTGAATTAACTGCAATTTGAAATCATTTATGATTGGGGAAATTTTTACCATTCAAAGTCTTGCAAACTTTGAAATAAATGGTATCATATGGCACCTGGTCCGAGCTATATGAGAGATGCAAACACAATTTCT
Source organism: Nephrotoma appendiculata (assembly GCA_947310385.1). Taxonomy (NCBI): domain Eukaryota; kingdom Metazoa; phylum Arthropoda; class Insecta; order Diptera; family Tipulidae; genus Nephrotoma; species Nephrotoma appendiculata. The sequence continues at coordinate 16,612,396 of OX371224.1, read as the reverse complement.
TTTCGGTTTGCAATTATGACCGTTTTTTCTTTGGTTGTTCCATCCAGTTTGATTAGTTGTTGACAATAAACGTCTTAATTGATATTCTCGCTTAGTGGAAGCACCTCAAAATACACACTTTGTAATACCACGAAATTTACAGCATCAAATTGTTTTTGTTGTCATTCAGCTTTCGATGTGGTTTGTTGCTGGTTCACCACGCATGAACAATAATCATTTTTGAACGTAAACGACCAATTTTTTAGCACGTAAGATGTGTATCCCAAATATTAATTAGTTGGGTTAAATGAATTATTTTCAAATCATGCACAACACAAAGATGGAGTTTTGAGAAAACCAAAGACATTGTAAGTGATTTTCAACTGTTGTGTGCCATACTTTTAAACTCTCTGTAATTTTTCGAACAGTTATATGGTGATCTTTTTCAATGATGACTATCACTTGATCGCCATCAACTTCATTTGATCGAACAGAATAATCCGCACCATAAACTTCAAGTATTTCTTTATAAGCCTTAGAAGCAGCTTTCTTTCCATTACGGATATAAAAAAGTAAAATTTACCAAAAATGTTCGTATTACACTCCAGTTTATAATTGGCACAAAAGTAATATTTACAAAAAAAAAATTACGCACAACGTGCTTGTACCGTAACTTAAATGTGACTAACATCAGACGCCTAAAGGAAGATATTTTAACATTGACAGAAGTTCTTCAAGTTACAAAGTTTATGTTTGAAAACCAACATACTGGCATTTGCAGAAAAACGTGTAAGACGCTCCGAAAAGCTATTGTTCCTTTTGCGTCAAGGAGTTTGTGCTGTGAGCAGTGTGAGCCATATGTAACGAGATGTAGTGTTTTCACAACCTTATGCGTTTCTAAAGCCATTCGAAATTTACACATTACGAAAAGATTTCTGCTTATCTAACTTTTAACTCTATGCGTATTCCAATTCACCCGTCTCTCCTTCATGATGACTCATTACATAATTTGTCTTAATTAGGATAAGCATTATTTGTATGAATTTCGGTTCTTGAACTTTAATGATTCATTTACATACAATAATAAAATAAAATCATCAATAAAGTAAAAGAAAACATATACAAGTACATACATATTTTGGCACAGAACAATACTATGTTATGTACTGTATAACCAAAACTATTTTAAACAAGCCACACAGGCACTAGCGCTACAATTTTAATGTTTTTGGCATTGTACAGAATAAGTAATATTAATTTAACTTACACTGAATATGTTCGGTTTATTCGCTCGCACATGATTTTTAGAATCATATGTAGATGCATATTTTTGACTGCGAAACATAATTTACATAATATCAAATAACAAGAATTAAGTAAAAAATTAGCTATTCTGTAGAGCGATATTATTACAATTTTTTTTTTGATACACTCTCCCACGTGGCATTAATATATAAATTTATGTATTAAGCCTTCCATAATGTGATTTAATCAAAATGAAAATTTGGGCACATTTAACATTTTATACATTCCTTATCAGTATGTAATTTATACCAAAACATGGAGGTAATGTGGACTACAGGCTATGACGAATTTATTAGGTTAGCTAATCAAAGTTTGCCAGAATGATAACAAAACTAATATGTACTGAACTAAAAATAAACAAAATTTCGGAAGTGAGTAATAAATCTGATCGAGAATAGAAGAGTAAACTTAACAAAAAAAAACTAAATTTGCTCAAAAAATCCGAAACAGACGATTTCGATATCCAAATTTTTATAACTAATTGACCTTGCCTAACATTTTATTAATTAATTTCCTTATCGATTCAAGTACAACTTTATTTTTGTACTATCTTGTTGCGTCGAAATATTAAAAACTAGTGCTTTTGGAACACATATATTTATAAAATTTATTGCTGCTGGTGAATGTGAATTCCACTTTACTTCAGATCATATCTACATTACTTACGCTATACTTCACGTATGTTAGATCCCAAGTTGAATATGCATTAACTGCCGGGAGCCTATACTATTATGTTCACATAAAGAGAATCGAATTGGCAAAATTATTGTTTTTGTTTTTATTAAAAGAAAGCAAAAGGGAATATGAACACAATTACATGAAATGTGACCCGACTACGTCCAAATAGACCAGAGTCCTCGCCCCAAAATCCCGTTGGGGAAGGATGCAATCGGGCACCACTCCAAAAATAGAAAAAGACCGACAAAACACTAATTGATTTCAAGAAAGTACTCTGAGAGTGCTAATATTTACGATTGACATCCCAGAAGCTTTTTGCCACCATATAAAATAATAATTCGAGATATGTCATAAAAGCCGGGTAACTTTTTGTTGTAATTCCGAATGAACTTGCTATAAAACACATGTTTACATGTTTGCAATTCCAACAACATTTCAGATTAATATAGAAGCACGAATATATTATTAATAATCTATAAAAACTATTTTCTGTAATAAAGTTATTACTAAAGTGATATTTTTCACAGTTATTAGAAATATGTATGGTAAATAACACAAATAGAAAAATTGATTATTTTTTGTTACTGCCTAACAAAATGGTTTGAACTTTCGTATTATTCTAAGGTTTACAGATGCCAATAAAAATATAGGTAATACGTAATATTATGTAACGCATAGGTAACAAGAAATGTTTTGGGAGGTAAACGCAAGGTTACACAAATCATCAACCACACAAACAACTTAATATTATGACTCTCATACTCCGCTTAAATAGTCTATTTCTATAAATTTGATAGAATTATTTTCGAATGGAAAACACCTTGACAAGAGAAACCTGAACTGTCACCCTTTATCTGTGATATTTATTTTACCTTGTGAATGTGTAATTAGACCTGCGTTACAATCCGTTATAATCCGAGAACTAAGATCAGATGGTTTTTACCTTTTTTGATACATACCTTTAAATTCTATGACGATAAATAAGGAACTATTAAATTAATTCACTCAAGCTGACAAGGTGCATGATACTGATTCAACGAACTCGGTAATTCTCTTTCAGACTATGCATTAAAGTAATGATAAAGGGAAAATTACATTACTAAAGCACCTCGTTTTGAATAGGTACATAGAAACACCATGCCAGCGGTAATTCATACCATTCATTCTCCCCACATTAAATATATAAGACATAAGTGGATTAGTGGGACAATAAGGTTAAATAAATAAATAGTGTCCAAGGGGTTTTGAACTTCTGCATAGTACTTGTTAAGTTAATTCATGTAGTTATCAACGCAGAAAACATAATCGATTGATTTAAATATAATCGATCTTCACCGTGCGACTCGAGGATTAACCGCACATTCATGATAAATTTGGAACACAAATATTGGATCATCAACACCATTTATTATTCCTCATATTCAATACAAAAATAAACCTTTTACAAAATCAAAAATAGAGATAAATCTATATTTTTGTAATTTTAAACACATTTTAGTTTATTGCAAATCATTTATGTACTTACATCCAATTTAGATCCAAATCGTATTCTAGTGTATTATTTTATGAGTTTAATTTAGATTTTGAACAGTTTTAAAAATAAGTTCATTTAAATATCACATTTCTTCTTATAAATTCCGAAGTAGCCGTTCATTGGATTTCCTTGTGATCTGTAGAATAATTAGAAGCAAAGAAAAAATTGTTACATAAACTACAAATTACAATTTTATGTAGTTTTAGAATATTCATTAATGCGAAAAGTAAAAGCAATAGCAAAATAGAAAAAAAAAACTTTAAATGAGTCAATGCAATGAACTACGTTTATTATTACGTGATGATAGTATAGCATATATTTTAGTTTTGTGTATTGTCCCTGCGCCAAATAGGACAAATGGAAATTAAATAACTTATTACTTAATAGTTTGTCATTTTAATCACAGAATATACTGTTTATTACTATCATCGAAATATTAATCCCGATCGTAAACTAAATAAAGTCCATTTAGATTTTAAAGGCAAGATATTTCATTAAGAAACTCTAACACAAAAAATGCCATTTTTACCATTTGCAAAACCACAACACAGAATTATTGTTCTCGTTTCTCTTGTTTTATGACATTGAACTATGAAATCACACACTTTATTTCTATATTAAAACACTTTATGTTCTATTAATAGGCAATTTAAACAATTTATATCCAGTAATGTATTTAAGCAAAACTATTTTATTAGTAAAATAGATTTTTTATTTCATAATAAACAAAAAAAAAGCACCAAACTATTTTTAACGAGACGAGATTTTTTTAATTCATATCTCTCTTGACAGCAGCTTCAAATTCAACTGATGTGAAGTTTGATAAAATTGAAAAGTAAAATTGAAATTCAGTTTGCCAACTTAATAACTATATTCAAATTAAGGTGTATTGGGTTTTATAGCACAAAAGGGGATCGAACAGAGAAAAGTAAATTATTTTCATAGAACTAGAACCATATCCCTTTTCCTGCGTGCCATTACAATTGTGTGGGTAACGAAAAAGAATCATTTTTGTATGTATTTTGACCAACATACACATTTCTGCGTTTTTTTTTTTGTTGAAAAACTAGTTATCTGAATTTTTTCAGATTTTGAGTTATGAATGAAAAGAACCTTAAGATTGTGCATATTTTCCGAAAATTTATCGAAATTTTCCAAATTTCTCTGAATTTCTAAAAAAAAAATATTAAAAGTGAATAACTATTACAAAAAATGATTTATTTTGGTTAAATAAAATTATAAGTGTAGTTATTATTACATTATTTTATATTGCAATTTTTTTTTTATAAAACTTGTAACATTTACATAATAAGTTAAATGGTTTTCATTAAAAAACTAAAATCGTGTTTTATAGCTCTTCCATTTCATTCACAAGTTCAATTCCATTTATTACAAAATATTAATAGCACCTAAATGATTGTATATCGTTTGAATTTTAACTGTAGCTGTTAAATTTCTTTAGAACGTGGTCAGGTTTTTTATAAAATTTTACAAAAATTATTTTTGGAATATAAAATCAACACATAAACACTATCTTAATTATTAAGTAAACGGTAAACCCTTTATTTTATATTTCAAATATTTTTTGTAGTTTAAAATATTAATGTTTTTGATTTCATAGAAACATTTTAAATTTTTATAAAAAATTTTGTTATTTAAAAACTAGTTATCTTTACTTAAAAATTTACAAAGTTCCTTTCGTTTGTTAATAAAACTAACCATCTGCAGATATCAACTTTATATAAATTTGAATTCAGATAAACAAAACAAGATATCTGATATATTTCGAATTTACAACATAAAACCAATATTTTTGTATATTATTATGCACAGGGTACCTGATTGATTGCCATCGATACCATCTTGTTGATTTGATCAAAAAATGATAATATTTAAAAAATATAGTTGTTTTTATTTTAAATGCGATTTATCAAAAAAGATTTGTGCATTTCACTTAAATCGGTTTTTGTCCGAAAAATAACACTATCCCAGTATGCAATTATTCCACTGTGTGGAAAAAACTGCTCAAATGTCGTACAAAATTCCGTACTACAAAATATCAAATACACAAAAATATTGATTGTGGAGAAAAATAATTGTTTTTCTCTTTCTATTTCGCGGTAATATTATTTTTGTTTTATAAGTTTCGATTGTATCTTTTATTTTCAGTTTCTTCTGACAAGTCGACGTGCACGGTTGCACTACATAATTAAATTTTTTTTTTCTTTAAAGTGTTGTGTTTCATTATAATGTTTTCTATTTGTTAAAGTAAATAGTTTTAAATTTAAGTATAAAATAATAATTATTAAGTTATTTAGTGTCCGCGATGTACAAATTTGGACTAAAAAGGTAATAGAAATCTGTCTCACAATGGCGTCGTCGCGAAATACATTTTCGTTGTAAATTTTCAATGCATTTTTTTCTTTTCAAGATCGGTTGTGCTTGTTGGGATGTTCAATTGGATGACCGTATGGTGAACAAACCAGACGTATGGTGAACGTGCTTAAAATTTAATTCATAAAATTTGTGTTATAAAATTTAATTGGGTATTTTTGTGCTAATAAAAAATTAATATTTATTTTATTATAAATGGAAAATTTTGTTTTATTTCAAATACCCAGTATGCAATTATTCTACTGTGTGGAAAAAACTGCTCAAATGTCGTACAAAAATCCGTACTACAAAATATCAAATACACAAAAATTTGATTTTGGAGAAAAATAATTGTTTTCTCTTTCTATTTCGCGGTAATATTATTTTCGTTTTATAAGTTTCGATTGTATCTTTTATTTTCAGTTTCTTCTGACAAGTCGACGTGCACGGTTGCACTACATAATTAAATTTTTTTTCTTTAAAGTGTTGTGTTTCATTATAATGTTTTCTATTTATTAAAGTAAATAGTTTTAAATTTAAGTATAAAATAATAATTATTAAGTTATTTATTGATCGCGATGTACAAATTTGGACTAAAAAGGTAATAGAAATCTGTCTCACAATGGCGTCGTCGCGAAATACATTTACGTTGTAAATTTTCAATGCATTTTTTTCTTTTCAAGATCGGTTGTGCTTGTAATAAAATATAATTAATATGTTATCAAATTATAATGTTTTTTTCAAAGATAATTCCGATTTAACTAAGATCCGTTAAAATCCCGAAGAAATTAAAACCTGTCGTTTTTACATTCACACATTTGTGTACAGTTGACTTAAATTGATTCAAAAATATTGTTTGTTTGGCAGAAAAACGGATAGAATGAATGTAATTTTTTGTCCATATAAAATTTGCTATTTCATGTGTCACAAGCCAAATCAGGATAGTTATATAAAAAATGCATACGGTGGCCTCATATTTCAAAATAAAAATCCTAATTTTTGTTGTTGGCGTTAGGTTCATATATTTTATTGATGTAACAGTGCCGCATTTTTCTTATTACTTCGTGCTTCATAATTACATTTTATTTTTGAATACCATAATTATTAGTTTTTAGAGAAATAACATTATCTAAATAGGCGCATTACGTTATATAAATAGGCGCATTTTTTTTAATTCTTCTTCTTGATTATGGCAATGATGGATAGGAAAAATTTAATTTATGAATTAAGAAAATCAATTACCCTTGTTCATAATTTCTAAATTTATTTTATCACTTTTCCGGCTCGCGATCACAATTGTGCTTGTACGATAGAGAATCATGTCAAACATTTAGTTTTGTATATATTTTGCACCAACTTACACATTAGTGCATTGCACTTAAATCGTTTCCGAAAAGTAACACTATAACTATAATAATAATGAAATAGTTAATGTGTTATCAAAAACAAATAATTAATATGTTATATAATTATATGTTATCAAATTATAATACTTTTTTCAAAAAGAATTTCGATTTAACTAAGATCCGTTAAAATCCGGAAGACATTATACAACCTGTAATTTTTACGAACACATTTGTGTATGGTGTACTTAAATTTAAGAAAAAAAAATTGTCTGGAAAAGGAATATAATAACCCTTTCGAGTTCAAAAAAAATTTTTTTTGGTTCAATTTAAGTTCACCATACACAAATGTGTATGTAAATAATGACTGGTTGTAATGTCTTCCATATTTTAGCGGATATTAGATAAATCGGAATTCTTTTTGAAAAAAGCATAATAATTTGTTAACAAATTAATTATATAACATATAATTTATTTGTTCTTCATAACATATTAATTATTTTATCCTTATTATAGTTACTGTTATTTTTCGAACGAAAACAAAATTAAGTAGTTTACACAAATGTGTACACTGGTCTTCAATTACCACCGATTTCTATGTTTGACATATTCGTTTGTCGTAATCGAAATTTCCATACACAATTGTGTATGCGTGTCAGGAAAGGGATAATTTAGATTTTCGGTAACTTTATGAAATTTATTCCCGTTGTAATAAGGAGGCAAGGTGTATTTTCTTTACTTAATTATGTTACCCTCTAGTTGCCGACTAAGATTGACGTCATCAACAAAATATGAATGTTGTCGCAGGCCAGTACTATAAAAGGCACTGGTTCACGTGACTAGTGCTGCACAAACCAATACACAGCAAAAATTTAAATAAAAAAAAAATGAAGAAAATAATAAAAAATGTCAGATAAATAGTGTAAACTTTTAGGAAAATCGAAAATTATGAAACACAAGTTTCTAACTTTGGATTAACCCTTTTCCGGGTTATACACAATTGTCCATAGAAAATTCGTGTACGAAAGAGAATTATGTCAAAAATTCATTTTTGTATGTATTTTGGAACAACATACATAATTTGTGCATATTTTTTAAACTAGTCTTCGTCCAAAAAAAACACTATAACTATAGTTAAACTTCACAATTGTGTAGGTTGATATTGAGATGCCGTAAGGTTCAGCTAATTTATATCTTATCATATGATTATACTTTTTCCAAAAAGGATTCCGATTTAACTAAACAAGAAAATTTTTTAATATTTTTATAAAAAAAATATTTTTTAAAGAAGGAGCAACCACATTATTATATTCTAAAATGTCAGCTCTGTAACAGTTAAAGCACAATTGTGTATGTTGAACTTTAAATCAAGTGAATTTTATATCACAAACACCATTGCAAACTGTGGTTACTAACACACACATTTGTGTATGTTGAACTTCAATTGCAGCGAAACAAACTTTTTATTTTTTAACTCAAAAGGGTTTAAAACAGTCTGAAACTGTAATTGGATAATTTATGATTATTTCATTGAAAAATCATAAGAATGATAAAGTAAGTAAGTATTACTTACTTAAGACTTAAGTATTTAAGGAAATAAATAAACCAAATTAAACCTTTGGCAAAAAATCCTATGCAATCGATTTTTTTTTTACTTTAGAAAAGTATAATCGCGGTTGCCTGTCACTAACACTTATTCAATGATATTTTTTTTATGTTGTCATAGCCATTTATATAGCGGCAATGCGCCATCTCCATGTTTTATCAATAAAAATAAACCAAAATTGTTTGATCAATATTATTATGGCAAGTATAGTAGCCATTGATTTTCCTTTCGTCCAGCCCTTTTGCTATAAAAAAAAACATTTGAAGTGCTGCTTCTCGACAAACAAAACGCGAAAATTTGCGTCCAAATAACCTCAAAATAAAACCAATTGAAATTAATATTTAATTTCGTAAATTGTATTTCTTTGTAACATTAATTGTGATTGATACGTAACTGAATTAAAGTGTTTAGTGATAATTATATCATAACGAGAATTTAGAGGATTGTTACAATGACTGACATTAAAATTAACGAGGCGCGGGATTTAACTCATATAGAGCGGATTGGGTCTCATTCGCATATCCGGGGACTTGGGCTGGATGATATTCTTGAGGCAAGAACCGTGTCTCAAGGCATGGTAGGTCAAAAAGATGCACGACGAGCAGCTGGAATAGTTGTTCAAATGGTACGTGAGGGGAAGATTGCCGGTAGATGTATTTTGTTAACCGGTGAACCAAGCACGGGTAAAACAGCTATCGCAGTTGGTATGGCTCAAGCGTTGGGTAATGAGACTCCGTTTACTAGTATGTCAGCATCAGAAATTTTTTCACTTGAAATGAGCAAAACGGAAGCGCTAGCACAGTCAATGCGGAAAAGTATTGGGGTACGAATCAAAGAAGAAACTGAAATTATTGAAGGAGAAGTTGTTGAGATACAGATTGATCGCCCTGCTACTGGTACAGGACAAAAAATAGGAAAGGTTACATTAAAAACTACTGAAATGGAAACTAGTTATGATTTGGGAAACAAAATTATTGAATGTTTTATGAAAGAGAAAATCCAGGCCGGCGATGTTATAACTATTGATAAAGCATCTGGAAAAGTTAGCAAACTTGGCCGCAGTTTTACGCGTGCTCGTGATTATGATGCTAGTGGACCCCAAACTAGATTTGTACAGTGTCCAGAAGGCGAATTACAAAAACGAAAGGAGGTCGTGCACACAGTTACCCTTCACGAAATCGATGTAATTAACAGTAGAACGCACGGATATTTGGCGCTCTTTTCTGGAGACACTGGTGAAATAAAACAAGAAGTTCGAGATCAAATCAACAGTAAAGTAATGGAATGGCGCGAAGAGGGCAAAGCGGAAATCAATCCTGGAGTTCTATTTATCGATGAAACACACATCTTAGATATCGAATGCTTTGCATATCTAAATAGAGCGCTTGAAAGTGATATGGCACCAGTTGTCATAATGGCTACAAATCGGGGTATCACACGAATCCGCGGAACAAATTATCAGAGTCCTCATGGTATTCCGCTGGATCTTCTCGATCGTATGATTATTATCCGAACGGTGCCATATACTGAGAAGGAGCTAAAAGAAATTCTTAAAATTCGTTGTGAAGAAGAGGATTGTCTTATGAATCCCGATGCATTAACTGTTTTAACCCGTATCGCTACAGAAACAAGTCTTCGATATGCAATTCAACTTATAACACTTTCAAATCTTGTTTGTCGTCGACGTAAAGCTTCTGAGGTTACCATCGAAGATGTTAAAAAAGTTTATTCAATGTTTTTAGATGAGAACCGTTCCAGTAAAATATTGAAGGATTATCAAGAAGAATACATGTTTAATGAAATCAAAACAGAAACTCAGTCGTTTGGCGATTCCATGGAAGTTGGAGATAATTGAAAATTGCGCATCGTGCATTTTCAAATTATATAAATTTTCCAAATTTAGATTAATAAAAGAAACGTTTAATTAACTAACGAATTTCTTTAATTATGTAAAGGTTTTGTGAATTTCATATTCGACCAATCTTTTGCATATGACATGAATATTGAAAGGTACAGCCCTGCACTTGAAAATATGGAATCAACAAAAAATCGAAATGTCATTTGTGTTGAACACAACCTTATTTCTGAAATATTTTTTATTAATTAAATCACATTTCAATATTTTGTCAGTATTTTAATTGGTAATGTAAAATAAATCAATGAATACATCTATTTTAAGAATTAAGCTTTTTAATTAATTATAATTTTGGAGTTGAGATAGGCTATCGAGATCACAACAAATTCTGTGAATTTTCTAAATTTTGTTTTATAAAATCGTAAAGTGAAAATGCATGTTTCAGGTGCGACACGAATTAGAGTTATAATTGTATTTGTATTACTATTGATAATATGGCAAATTATGAAGTATTGGAATGATCTGACAAAAGAAAATCATGAATTGATGCTAAGGACTATTGAATCACCCGTTGTAGTTGGCGTGTTCTATGAAGCGCTCTGCCCCGACAGCAAACATTTTGTTATCAAGCAGCTGCAGGCGGGCTACAAGAAAGCCCCATATTTGATGAATATAAATTACTATCCTTACGGTAAAGCAACAACAATGACCAATCCAGATGGTTCATTGCGGTTTACGTGTCAACACGGGAAGCTTGAATGTGAAGCAAATATAATACATGCATGTACAATTGAAGTTATATCGGAACCAGAGGCACGTTTAAATGCTATAGCCTGTATGATTAAAGATAATATGGATCCTATAAATGCTTTGAAACGGGTAAACTCATTTATTTAGTCTTTATTTCCTTTTCTAACTATTTGCCTTTATTGAAGTGTGTTGATGGAAATTCGGAAGTAGAACAAATTGTCAAATGTACAAATAGCCCGCACGGATCAGAACTACTAAAAGTACACGGTGAGGCTACACATGCTCTTCGACCTGAAATGTCTTTCGTGCCTACAGTAACACTCGATGGGATGCAAAATAATCAGGCGTATATTCTAAAAGACTTATTATCCGAAGTGTGCAAAGTTATTTCAGGACGTGGGCCCCCGCCACCCGTATGTGAAAAATGATTTTGGTGGTTTTCTTAATTTTTTAGACTGTTTATTCTTTTAACTATTATTTTTAATAAATTTTTGGTTCCTAAAATGCAAAATCTTATGATGTCGTAAGAGATGCCTCTTAAACGATAAAGTTAATTCAAAACTAATATTCATTCGGCATCTGGATATTTGTGTATGTAGATACAAAAATCAAGAAAATAGTAGATATTGTTGTAAATATGTATAAGATAAATTTTATGTTAAAACATTAAATAAAGAACATTGATAATCTTTAGATATTAGAGAACCAGGTTCTGTTTCATAAATTGTTTTTTGTAACTTATTTTTATCATTCTGATTATTTTCGAAAATAAGTTATGTAAATATTCCAATCAACCAAAGTTTATCAACCGAAATCTAATTTAAAATTAGCAAGTACAAAATAATTCTGTTCGGTATTTAATTTGGATAATGTAATTAAATGTATTTACTAGCTATGTACATATATGTATTTTCAAAATTTTAAATGAAACATATTTTGCAATTTTGTTATAATTAATTACGTTTGAACTCAAATTTGCCTTCCATTAAGTTGGGGTATCAAGTAGCCATAAAAAGATTTTTATAATTGGAATAGCTTCCTAACAGCTAGGTTGCCACAATAAACATTATTACATCATTTGTAATTTTATTTGAATCTGGATAATCTTGAAAACTACCGTCAGCTTTATATTTTGAACCAATAAGTAGGTAACTAGAAGCTTTACTTTAATAATTTTATTAGGCGGTAGTTTATGCTTATTTAAAATTCTTTATCTTAACACGTTTTTATGTTACATGTCGAATTTCATCATAGCCAATTAGTTTTGCTCTAAGATATACGTAGGTATGTAGGTATATATACATCTATCACATATCTATGTAATGCGATAGGACGGAAAATATCAAAGAAGTCACGAAAACCCTTTGCTATACGGTTAATGCAATCATACTTTGATGATATTGCTATCACAGGAAAAAACGATGCCGAGCACATACGAAATTGGAAAAAGTACCTACTTTCACGCCAATGTCCGTCCCGAACGATAGTAATGTTCCTTATTATAGGATGAAACGGTATATCTAGGCAATCGTTTCAACCCACACAGGATAAATTGGACTCTACCACTAACGCCAGTCCAACAACAAAGATGGAAAGATCGATGCTTTTTCATAGGGCTAGTTAATTTCTACGAGCGATTCATACGAAATTTGCATGGATTTGCTGCTGATTTACACAAACTTTTAGGGCAAAACCAACGTTTTAAATGGACGGCATGAAAAAACGGAAACGAATCTGTAACCATCGCAGCGACAACCGAGTTGATTTACCAATCCCTTTCGCATCGAGGAAATTATCAAATGCACACAATTATATTAGAGCACTATTGACAAGGAAGCTCTTGCAATTGTTTTTGGAGTGCAGAAGTCCGACAGATTCCTAGCTAGCAGATTTTTCACATTACTCATATATTTGAGAAAAAACGTAACCACCTAAACTCGTTAATAATCGTTTAATCCGATGGGAATTGCTGTTAAATTCATACAGTTATGACGTCGAATACATTCGGGGCAAATTAACGAATTTCAACTACAACTGAAGGACCACAACTCGATAGCCATAAGATTGAAGATCTTTCTGAATATGAGCTGATACGCTTCTTAGTGGTGGCGCGTGGCGTTTATTTTGCATCAAAAGTTATCACCAGTCCCCACCACTGTTATATTAGGCGGAGAGTTCTTCTCGAGTTCATCAAGTATGCCGTTGAGCTCGAAATCTCCGAGGCCAGTAAGGGTGTCCCTATTTCCTTCTTTGCCTTCATAGCAAGTAATATTCGGAGTGATCGTTCGAACTATGCTTTTCCCTGATTGTGATTGTGTTCGAATTCATAGCTAATCAAGCTTTTGGAAATGAAAAACAATCGACTTCATGTTATAACAACGAGGTATGTCTGTTATCAATCCTTGGATCAATCCTTCAATCGCCAAATTAAAGTTTCTAAGGATCTTGTTTTGATAGCTAGATTCCACATTACGATTCCAAATACACACCTTAGATCTACAGCGACAGGGCTAACGATGGCCGCTCGACAGGATAAGTCCAGGGGTTTCTCTTTTAAATTTCAGCTAGGTGACAGCTAGAGTCTTTTGGATTTTCCTTGAACTAATAAATTTTATACTCTCATTCCCTTTAGCGTCCACCACTAGTTGCTACTTGAGTACCTACTTCACTAAATCGCCTAAAAGTTTCTGTAAGAGAGAGCCATTAGATAGTTTCATAGGCCTCTTCTTTTGAAATACGTGATCGCAGTAGTAGTACCATTTTTGTAATCTCCATTTAGCGATCATTATTAGACTGATAACGACATCGAATTAAAATTCGACAACACGATTGTTAAACGATATATTTCTGCCGGCCCTACTGATTTATTCTCGTTGGTTGTAAGCGTTTTCGAGGCTTTCAAAATGTGTCCTGGATGTGGAATGCGACACGATAGAAAATATTTGCAAATTTTTGAAGGAATCCTTTCATCGATTGCTCATATTCAGTCTGTGTGTCGTTAAAAATTACATCATTTACCAAAAGGACTCCGAGTCCATTTGGTACGTAAGAAACATGATTCAATTCAGTCATTATGTAATGCACTTGACCGAAGTTGAGCTGGTCTCTCTCTCTCTCTAGCATTTACATCCCATGAAGGGATTTTGCCGCCCGCACTATGGTCCTCCATCCGTCTCGGTCCATCGCTCTCGTCCTCCAATTTCGACATCCTAATACGAGTAGGTCTTGTACGACGTCGTCACGCCAGCGCAGTTGGGGTCTTCCTCTACGACGTACTCCGGCTGGTTGTTGATGGAACACTTTGTGAATCATTATTTGTTGTGGGGACCTTGCAACGTGGCTGAGCCATCTAACTCGATTAGATTTGATGAAGCCGATAATATCGCTACCTCCGATATTCATCGAATCCGATATTCATTGTTCGCAACTTTAATAGGACCAAAAATTGAACGGATGACCTTCCTTTCGAAGGTAGATAATAATCTACAGTCGTTAGAGGTCATGGTCCAGCTCTCGCTTCTGAAAGTCAGCACAGGTCTTATAAGTGCTTTATAAAGTGGGAGCTTACACGACTGCGATAGGTGTTTAGATCGCAATAATTTTGATTGGGCGTAGAAAACTCGTTGTCCGGCAGCGATTCGGGCTTTTATTTCTGCCTGCATATCATTCAAGGATGTTATAACTTATAAGTGACCCGAGGTATTTAAAATTTTCGACGCTATCAAAGTTATGGTCGCCAATTTCGAGATTTGCCATGGAGATGTTCCTGGGTGTTGTTAAGAATTTCGTTTTGGTACTGTTCACCTCCAAACCAAGCCTTCTTGCGCAGCAATTGAGCGGTATGAAACTGTCCTTGATGTCGCTAGGTCTTCGGCCAAGAAGCACGATATCATCTGCATATCCAAGAATTTGGCCTGATTTATTGAATATACAGCGCGAAGTTTCAATGTTGCTTTTCCTCACTACGTACTGAAGCGCCAAATTGAACAGCACAGGCGCGAGTGCATCTCCCTGTCGAACACCAGATGTTATTGGAAAAGAGTCTGATACAGTTCCTTCAATTACAATTCTACATGCAGATCCCGACGTTGTTAATTTACACAGAGAAACGAGTTTCTCTGGAATACCTAGGCATATGAGCGCGGCCCAAAGGTTGTCGCGGTTTATACTGTCATATGCCTGCCGGAAGTCTATATATAGTTGATGAATGGTTATGTTATACTCCCAACATTTTTCCAAGATCATCCTCATGGTAAAACACTGGTCAGTGGTCGATCGGTTGGTACGAAAGCCACACTGATAGTCGCCAATGATGTTTTCGGCGAAAGGGATGAGCCTGGCAAGTACAACATTAGCCAACACTTTGTAAGCAGTGTTCAATAGAGCTATGCCACGAAAGTTTTCACATTTAAGACGGTCGCCTTTTTTATGCAACGGACATATGAGTGCGGTCTTCCAATTCTCCGGCAACTCTTCTTGGTCCCAAATACAAACGACGAGATCGTATAAACTTGTTGCAAGAGTAGCGCCTCCGAGTTTAATTAATTCTGCAGGGATTCCATCGAGACCGGGTGCCTTGCCCTTCTCCAATCGACTAATAGCTGCGTCTACTTCCTCTACTGTGGGATATTCGACAAAGACCTCTTCACCTGGCGGAGCTATTGCTCTAATGGGGGTTACTTCGTCATTCCGGTTAGCAGACTTTGAAAGTAGGTTTGCCATACTGAGAGAACATCAGCCACGTTTGTTCTCAATTCTCCATTCCCGTCTTTTATGGCTGTACTTCTTGGGTGGAAGTCTTTAGTGAGATTCCCGGCATTAGCAAAATAGTCTCTTGAATTTCCTACTTCCGCTTGGAAGCTGATGTTTTCAATGCATGACCTCATATGATCGCGTTTCTTTTGTCGAAGGTATTTAATCGTGGCTTTCCTTGCGCGTAGGTATTCTGCTTGAGTGCTTCTCGTGTTGCGAGCCAACCATTTTTCCCGAAGCTTTCGTTTATTTTCGACGACCAGTTGAACTGGTCGAGTATGTTTAAACAACGGGAAATAGTTTCATCAAGAGATACTAGAAGAACAACAAGAAATAAACTTGAATTTACGGGTATAGCGGAATGTGATAACCGAGCAAGTACGTTTGGAATGAACTGCTTCAACCTGCTTTGTTGAGATATAGTTACCGACCGATAAGTCATTATTCCATCCTGTGGCACTATTCTGGCTTTCTCTGGGAATAAGGAATTGGGAAACATATTTTCCTAGAATTTTTGTCTAAATTATATTTTTCTGGCCTACTGATGAAATTAGTTTCTTAATACTTTCGAAACAAATGCTGTTTTGCTTTCGCAAATCCGCTTATCTTTAATATTAGAGGCCAATTTTGGTTTCAGCAATATTTGTTTGTGCATTTCCAGTAACGGAAAATAATTGTTCATCATAGTTGGCTTTTATGTCAGTAGTTTAAGTGTATCTCAATCGGTTTTAAGAAAACATTTTGTTTTTCGTTTTATTTAAAATCAAGTCTACTTTACTTACTATTGATAAATACGCCAACTATGATGAACAATTATTTTCCGTTACTGGAAATGCACAAACAAATATTGCTGAAACCAAAATTGACCTCTAAGCTGGCTTTTGCGAAAGCAACACAGCTAAAGTTAATTTTTGTTCCACAAATTTTACAGGGAAATAATGTAATTCCCAATTTATTTTGTTTCAAAAATAATTGATTCCATCGACAAGAAAAATATAATTTAGGCAAAAATGAATGAAAATATTTTCCTTTTTTTTCCCAGCCAGGATAGTGCCAATGATAAGAACAGTATCAATTCAGTGTCTTCAAAAATGGGCATTATTCTGATGGGTTGTCTTATCGGTGGGTGTACAATAAAATACAACCAAACACGTAAACATGGTAATACAGACGATTTGTCAAAACTTGTATTGAATCTTGTATTGAAGTTCAACCAAAAACTAATCGATTTTCCTGGTGGTAGCGATGTGATAGGACAATGCACGAAGGTCGATTCAGACACATGAGAAAACATTCATGGAATTCCCTGTTACCTGGCGAGACACCCTGGGACCTGGCTAAGACTATTCAATAGACCGATCACGCATTGATCCATATATAAACTGATTATGTAACCTTTATAATGAGGTAAACAAATCCGTACATGAGCCGCCGCGCCAGCAAACTAAATAAAGCAAAAAATAAATATTTTTTCAACTCCAGACTGATTCATCCTCGTTGATTCTACGTTTTTGTTGACAAGTAATAAAGTTTTGTTTAATAAAGCATTCATTAATTCAAGTTTATAAAATTTTGTTGTTTGGTTTAATTGATGAATCTTCAATTAGTACCAAGACAATTAACTTTCGTATTAGAATAAGAAATTCCTAAAATGGTTTAGTGATTTCGATAGGTTTTAAAAATAAAAATGTTAAAATATTTATTAAAAATATTTTTGAAGGCACATGTAAGTTATAGTAGTTAAATTTTATAAAATTACATAACAGTACTGTGAATTATTACATATAAGCGTTATGGAAGGGATTCCATTGCATCACAAATAACTCCCTAAATTCTAATATGGAACGTGGCTAGAAACTCCGGTGATCGCGTAATCACATGTTCAAACTCGAGAAAAGATAGTTTTCCGTCACCATCCACGTCCCCTTCTTCAATTACCTTCTCAGCAATCTGCTGGTGTTCTTCTGGTGTCAATTCGTTTCGAGTTAATAATATTAAAGCGGCTTTTAAGTCAGATTGTCCGAGGTATCCATCTTCATCAAAATCTAATTTTACAAAAAAAGTTATGAAATTTCTAGGTATTGTAAGGAACAAAACCGAAATATTTACCATATATTTTAAACGCGTAAAACACTTTAATATCCCGTGGTGCCTGCTCACTAAACACGGATAACAAGTCTAAAAAATCTTCAAATGTTAAATTACCTTCCCCATCTCTAGAGAAAGCTTCACAAATGCGACGACGAAATGGATTTTCTTTCAACTCAGGTAATTTTTCAACGTTTTCCCGTGGCACTTTGAGTGTGGACGCGGCACCGTCAGTCATTTGCTTTGGTACCAAATCGGGACGCAATTCTCTGAATCGTTTGTGCACTCTATACGATAAAAAAAATATTCGGGATTTAGCACGTACACGATAAAACCAATTTAAATCACTTCTCTTACCTTAATATTTCCTTACGTGTAAAGAAGGTGCAATCCTGATAATCATCTAATTGTCGATCGGTAAATGTAGCAATTTTATTTCCCATTTTCTTAATTCAATTAGATTTTATTTTCAATTAAAAATTTAATTTTTATCCTTTCTCGAGTCCAACTTCTACGGTTTGTTTTTCATTCGATAATAAAGAAAAATTGAAATAAATTTTCATGAAAACAAGAAAATGGGAAAAACGAAAATATGTTAAATGGTAAAAGCAGTATACGTAACGTATGTAGATATAGAATAGAATATTATAGAAAAAATTACACCAGGACGCATAGTCACTGTGGTAACGCGAATAACCAGGGAGTGCCCATGGTATAATGTTATAATTTACTTTATTACATATTTTTAATAATCTCACATCATTTTGACTTCGTTTAGGGTGCAAACAAAATGTGGAACGGTTGCGTGAATACGTGATATGAAGTGTTGTGGGTGCAGGATGACGTATGTTATAAGAATATCATATACCATTCAAGTAGTTAGTAATCTATAAGTCATTAAAGTACCAATACAAAGCACCCGAAAACACGTTTTCGTTAAAACGTGAAAAACAGATTCATACGTCAGTAAATCATGAATCGTATATAAATTTTTTATAAAGGAAGGAAAAGTTTCATTTCACCAAGTTGCTGATAACTTTAAACAAAAGTTTTATCATTCTCTGCGCTCGTTGAAAGAAAACCAAAACAGCAACCATTAGTACATGGCAAAACAGAAACAAAAACGGAACAAACAAAATAAAACTTTGAGGAAACCAAAAAGTTCAAATCACTTGTTGAGTGTAGATGACAAACGGAATAAAAAAAAAACTTTGTGTAAAAAGATGTCATTTCATATCTGACCCAACTGCTTACTAGAGCGAGGAAAATTCAAGATTTTAACTCAGACACCGTGGTGATAGCGATTTACTTCTGCTGTCGTTAATTTTTATATTCACCCGTTTACCATTGTGAGAATTGGAAAATTTTGTAAGGTTGTATTTTGGGTTTTTCTCTTACGGTAAATAAAGCTGTGGATAAGTTTTGATTGTTGATATTGATTTTTTATTAATTTTTTTTTGTTATTTAAATTTTGGAGCAAGAGGATTAAGATTATTAAGAATACTTTGTAAGGATTAGTTTCTTTTTACTGGTTTACCAAATATTATGTCTATATACTAGTAGAGGTAAAACCACCTTCAATGTGTATAAGCGGATAAAACCAATTTGCTATTTTGTTGTAAAAGGTTTTCAACTTAACTCTTTAACGAAAATTTGAATGGAAGCTTTTCTTTCCGCTATTTTGGGTAACATCCTTAGAGATATACAAAATATGATTAATACAAAGGGACCAGCACGAAAAAGCCGTGGAACCATGAAACAATATAATGTCGGGGCACCATTCGAGAGAATTGCAATGGATGTGGTGGGGCCATTTCCAACTACCGAGAGCGGAAATAAATATGGCTAGTAATAATGGATTATTTCACCAAATGGCCAGAAGTGTATCCCATACCCATTCAGGAGACAACAACAATAGTAGATATGCCGTGGACAACAACTGCATTAGCAGATTTGGTGTACCGATGGAGATTCACACGGGTCAAGGAAGGAATTTCGAATCGGTGGTATTTCAGGGAATATGCCAGATGCTTGGTATCGATAAAACAAGAACAACACCCGCAGTCGAACGGTATGGTGGAAAGATTCAATGGCACAAGGACTCTAGCAAAGTCTGTGGAAAAGAACCAATGCAACTGGGATCGACATATACCGATGTATATGATAGCCTACCAATCAGCGGTACATGTACAACAGGAGTGACAACAGCTAACACCATATTTGGGAACAATCTGCGATTACCGGGAGATTTAAAGTTTGGAGGCAGGTCCATCAGCGGCTCTATGTGGACAAGATTACGTCGACCGGATGAAAGAGGAACTTAATGAGATACCTCAATTTGTACGGGAAAAAATTTGGGTATCAACTGATCGAATGAAAGCTCGATATGACATACGAGCAAATAATCAAGGCTTCGAAGAAGAGCAATTGGTATGGCTTAACCAGTTACGTCAGAAGGGATTATTAACGAAGTTGCAACTTGCAACCCTGTCATTAAAAGGATGAACGGCGTGGTTTATCGCATTCAGAAAGGACGGAAATGTTAACCAAAGGTGGTGCATTTAGAGCGCTTGGCGCCCTACAGAGGAGGTGATTCTCTGCCGGACGAACAGACTTAAGTGAGGGGTAGTGTTACGGTGACACCTAGATTAAAATAGAATAAGTTATTTCAATAGTTGCTTAATTTTATATTTGGTTTGGTTCAACATTTAGGCGTTATTTGTATACTAAAGTATTTGCTCGAATGTTCTCGTATAATTTTTTGAGAGCATTTGGGATTATTCTAGAAACAAATATTTTGGTATATCCCTTTTCCTGCGCGGTGACACAATTGTGTGGGTACGGCTAAAGAATTATGTCAAACAATTTATTTTTGTATGTGTTTTGAACCAACTTACACATTTGTGAATTCCTTTCTAACTTATTTTCGTTCGAACACTATAATTATACACACAATTGTGTTGGTTGTACTTCAAATCAAGCGAAATTTTCTATCAAAAACGCCATTACATACTATGATTTTATACTCACATATTTGTGTGATTTGGACTTAAATTGAGACAATTTTTTTTTGGTTGAAAAAGGGATATAAAGGCGTAAAATGATGTTGAATGATGAGTCTTATTTCAAACACAATATAGTGAAGTTTAAATGAGTGATTATAAAGCGATTATTAAAGTGATAGTTAAATAGTGTGTTATAATTAGAATATTTTGTTGTTAATTTTGTGTTATGTAATTATTTCTCTCTCTCTCTCTCTCTCTGGCACTATATCCCATCAAGGGATTTGGCCGCCTCAGATGAGGTTTCATAATCATATTTTCATTTCGGATAATGAGCGATTAATTTATTGATCCTAAACTAGCCGCAAAATTTTATCCTTGTCACCACGGGAAATCAAACCCGGGACCTCCGGTCGCTGGAGCAAGCATGCTGACCACTTTGCCACCGGGGCGGCAAGCATGATGACCACTTTGGCACCGGGTTATGTAATTATTGTGTTGTGGAAATAAATTTGTGTGTATTCAAATTTAAAGCAGATGTTTTTATTCACAATCCAGATATTCGAACCATGAGTGACAAGACGAAAACGTAACAATAACTTAGATTTGTCCTTTGTGCTTTGATTCCATACCAAGGCTTTCAGATTACTTTGATGCTAACGTAGCGGCGTAGACGAGCTCTTTTTTAACGAGTTTCTCGCGGCTGATTCTTTTGTAGCATGTGATAACGTCTATTCATCCGAAATGTCTTTGCTAGTATGAAACTCCCGCGTACCCTAGTTTACCACGCACTGTGTTAAATAAGCAAAGCAATTTCACATGTCCACGACTAGATCGTTTGTTCATGATAATGAAGCAAAACAAAATTTCACTTGAATTTTCTGTTTTTTTATTAACAAAAATAAAATTGTATTTAAACATAAAGTGTTTACATTTTTTATTATTAAATAACTTTAAATGAAAGGAAAATTAAACATTTGTGTATAAAAATTATGCTAAAAATGAAAAAAATACAAAACACATTTTATGTAATGGAAAATTAAATAAATATAATTGTTTCTAGCATTTTCAATTTTCATATAAATAATTGTAATAACTTAGATACGATAATTCCGTTTGCTTCAAATATTTCTTGTAATGTGTCGTTGATTTTGGATCCAAATCCATGATTGTGATGTTGGTGAGAAAATTTAAATTATGACTTAACTTTACTAAGTGTTGAGCTGAATCACTGTCGAATGAAAAAAAAAAACAGAATTAGTTAAATATATCACATAGGTCTAAAGGTTTACTACCTCTGTTCAATTTCCACTAAATCTTTATTCGTTACTTTTTGGAATGCTAACATCATTGAGCAGTCGAGTGCCGTTGCACCAACCAAATATTTCTCCATTTTATCTAATTTGTTTGTCATAAAATCATCTGCAATGTTTACGTGCTTGCTATTTAACGATATGGAATTTTCCGTGAAAGTTCTAATCGGATCCCCTGCCACCACTGATGATGACGAATTACACGATTCCTTTACCAAATTTTTCCACTTCAATAAAATCCCATTAATGTATTCATCTAGATTTTTGGTGTCATCGAAAAAATCGATTTCGCTTAGGCTAGACTAAAAATAAAAGTAAAAAGGTTTTGAAAATATTATTATAACCAGGACGAGAGGATACTCGTATATATAAAAAAAATATTAGGTTTAGTTTTTCAGTTTTTCGTTTTTCCCTACTGATAAAAATGCAATAAATTTTAATCAAGTTTAAAGTAAACCATCAGCCCACACCTTCCTTCATTTTACTTTTTATGATGCGGTATAAAAAAATGGAAACAGTAGTGTATACAATATACAAAGGGTTTGCGGACGATTTTTCATTTTGTAGTTGGCTGATATAAACGTACGTCGCATGATGTTTATATTAACTTGGACGGTGGATAGGAGGCAGAATCAATTAATTTTTCTCAAACTGCATTTTTTATTAAATTACCTTTCTTAGGAAAATTTTGCGAAATGTATCGTATTTACTATTTTTAGAAATGGGTTAAAGAAAGATAACTACTAGATAAGATAAGACTGATGAGATACAGAACGTACGTACGAAAAAAGCAATCAGTTTGAGGTTAGAGTTTATCGGCACAAACCATAAAGGATGCAGACAACGGGTAGGATGCAAAAGACATTTTTAATCATCTGATTACATAATTGTGATCTCCTGTTGAAGGGCACGACAATTTTTTGTGACATTACTTGTGAGTATTAAATCGCGATTTGTATGGAGTGACTTTTCCGAAATGTCACCAAACATAAGCTGACAATTTTAATTATATTATCATTGTTTTTTATTATCGTAACTTATGTTTTCATACAAAATATATGTGAGTATTTATAATATTAAAAACCTTATAATAAATATATCTGAATCTGATATAACATAAAAATGCAGCTGCTGTAAACTGCTGTAAATGTCATAAATCATTTTATCCGAATCGTAAATTTTCAATGACTTCAATTTGTACCAATAAGCAAATTTCACGACATATTGTCATTTTTTTTTGTCGGAATCTACCCCCAGTACTATAGGCTGGCAAGGAGCTATGCAATGATGGTTCTTGCGTTAAAAGAAAACCACTTTTAGTATTTAATGTTCATGAGTGGTTTACAAACAACACAAGATGCTGAGCTGAAAGTCGAACGCGCATGCTAACGAAATTAGACGTGGAGATTAGGTTAGAAAAATTATAAATTTCAAGCGAAATAAAACAAGAATTGGAGACAAAATTCATAAACAACGAGATTTAGATAGCTAGTGTGAAACAGCTGATCCATATGGTGTCTGATATAACACTAAACTTGGAGTAAACAAACGAAACTGGATAACCTGATACTCTGTCTATATAGCTCCACAGGAATAAAATCGATTTCGAACGGCAGCATTTAATTATATCGTGTCGACTTTCGAAAAGTTTCGTCCATCATTTACCGTGGGATAAACACATCCAATGTGATATCACTGGGACCGTGGTATTTCTCTCAGAATTGCAAAATTAAGGTTAAGGCAACTCATCTTCAGAGTCACAACTTAATTATTAGTCGATTGATTATTTAGAATAGCCAGATTGTAGCTATTATAAAAATAACCGTACGTATTGGTTGCCTGTTTGAGTTTTTGAGATATTAGTCATAATCTGAACGATAATCAAAAACTCTAAAACTTACATAGCGAATTCTAAACGAGAATTTTCCTTAATTTTCTTACTAGATTCGCTAGGTTACAATCCAAAATTCAAATGCAATACCTGCACAACTATTTTTATATTTATGTACTTGTGAAAAATGGATGAGAAGTATCCATCATTGACTCTTTTCAGAATCTTAGTATAATTTAAAAATAAAACTGCGATACAAATTTTAAAATTATTGATTAAGAATTAGCCGAGTTCTCTCGAGCATGGTCAACTAAAAGAATTTCCTTTCATCAACAGATTTCGATCTGTGGTGAAATGTAACACAACTATGACCCTCTGTCGGCGTGCAACCAAATTCCAACAACGCTGCACCAAATTCCAACAACGAACGCACAAACGAGATATATACTATTTTAATAGCATAAGGATCTTGAAAATCTCACGAAAACCTTTTAATAAACCCAAGCATGGAATTCGCTTTAGAAATGCATATATCTATGTGCTTATTGAACGATAAGTTCGACGTAAATGTTATACCTAGATCCATAAACGTATCAACATTATCAATAATACAGCCATCCAGAAAAAAATCAAAACTAGCGGGCGTGATTGCACGGGTAAAACGGATTGTTTTACATTTGGAAATATTTGGAAGTCTCTTGCGTCATTGGTGCATGAAATGGTTTTAAACATTTTAATGTTGTCCGCGTAGATGAGGATGTCGGAATAACTCAAACAATCTACTACGTCATTGATGAATAGTATGAAAAGCATAGGACCCAAATGACTACCTTGAAGCACTCCCGAAGTAACATCAATAACTCTGGGCGTGAAACCACCAATCTTTACTATCTGAGTTCTGGAATCAAGATAAGATCTGATCCAGTCCAGTGGGAGAAAACTAGCATGCAAGGGATCAAGCTTCTTCAACAGCTTTCTTCAAAGACCTTACAGAAATCAGTGTACACAACCTGCACAATTTTACCCCTGTGTAAGGCATTAGAGACACCATTTGTAAGAAATTGTAAGTTAGTAACAGTTCATCTGCCTGGAAAGAAACCATGCTGTTTCGGAGTGATACAAGTTTTCACGTGAAAGAATAATTGATCTTTAACAAATTTCTCAAACAACTTGGGTAAGACTGAAATTATACAAATACCCCTATAGTACTCAATATTACCACGAACCCCGGATTTGAAAATAGGTTTAATAAGCGATCGCTTCCAAAGAGTAGGCACTATGGTTAATGTCAAGATTTGACAATTCCGATAAGATTGTATCAATTTCCAAATGAAACATTGAAAATTTCTTATTACTCGTGACATTATTGAGAAGAAATTAGAACCTGAATCTGGATTATAAACGCTCTCAAAGAAATCAGCAAACAAATTAACCTTATCTAGAATGTTATCACAGAATCGGCCTTTCAAATACACTGTGGGAGGGTAACCATCAGATTTTCTTTTATAATTAACAAAATGCCAAAAGTGATTGGGTTTCGAATTAATTTGTGATTCCACCTCCAAAACATAATTACTGTAAAGAAATCGGTTAAGAAACATATACTTTTTACGTAAGACCTTAAATGAGTTGTAATTTACTGTATTCGGAGATAGTTTATAAAGTTTATGATCCTTATCCTTTCTATTTTTAAATTTATCAATTCATTGTTATACCACGGTTGCTTCTTGGCGCCTGAAACAACCAATCTAGGAATGAATGTTTCAATGCCCATTTGAACAATTTTATAAAATTCGTTCAACATATCGTCTATATTATTACAATTATAAAATGAAGTTCAATTATACCCATCAAGAAATACACTTAAGGAAACATAATCGCCCATAGATGACAGAGTCGGTATTATTTTCGATTAATTCACTGAATTCAAACAAGACTGAAATATTCAGCGGCAAATGATAAATACTTGAAGATCCAGCTAAATCATCACAGATCGTGACGGTCATCTCATGATCAATTGGCACAAAGGCTAGGTCTAACACGTTGTTACCGTAATTCTTGACATTGATACATTGTTTCAGTCCCAACGAAAATATTTCATACATGAACTTTTCCACATCTTCATTCACGTTTATGGGAGTTAAATTGTTATCCATATACTCCCATACAATACCTGGCAAGTAAAATCACCAAAGATAAATAAGCGGTCCTCAGGTTGAAAGAGTGCAGTAATATTAAGTTTCACGGTGCCCAAAAACATATCATAAACCGCAACGATTGAATGACATGGTATATATGTGACACAAATGATCAGCGAATATGAATGAAACCGTAAGCGCACAGCAACAACTTCAGTACCACAGTTGGTTAACGTTATCGGCATAGATGAGTATTTGTTAGAGACGGCTATTATAATACCATCCCCCACGGCAAAAGTGTCCTGCTGTAGATGTCTGTCTCTCCGATAAACTGCATAAGTTGATGTAAAATACCCCTCGGTTCTGTAGTGGGCAGTCAACCACGTTTCCATGATGCATATAACGTCGTAACTCTCCACCAAAATTGACAGATATAGAGAGACTTAGATTTAGTTCGAATGCCGCTCGAATTGTGGTAATATATATTTAAAAATGAATAAGGCTGGGGATTTGCTCCGCAGTTGAGAGGCTTAAAAGATGGTGTGATGGCAGGCGCAGATGTTATTGTTTGGGTTTGTTATTGTATTGGTTGAGAATGTTACCCCAGTTCGGGGTTTTTGTCACACGTGGATAACTGGTAAATAGCCGAATTATTACCCCAAGTGGTCAAGTGGATAGTAATAATTTTCATTCAACGTTCTCTTGTGAACAGTCCTGCAGTTTGTCACAAATGTACCCCACAATTCGATCAGGTGTGACAGATGGATTAAAACGACTAATATATAAAAAAAAAATTGTTCGGCAAAGGTACAGTTCTAATCGAGTTGATCTGTGTGCCAGTGTCCATGACTTCTTGTGTTAGTCCTGGCGAAGTGTATCTAATGAGGTTGGACACTGTCTTAGTTACTACTGCAGATAAAGGTTTATTAGCAATATCAACAGTATTTTTATCCAGCAAGGCATTAATTAATTTGCGGTTTTCAGCAACCTCCGTTTCAATTTTTTTTAAGTTTTTTTTAAGTCCAATTTTTCGGCAGCTCTGTCAACAATCACGTCAATTTTTTTTAAGAGCTTTATCATATCCCTATTTACGAACCAAATTTTACAGCTTATTTATTTATTAGCTTTACATATTTATAAAAAAAAAATTGCTCGGATACAAAATCTCAAAAGAATAAAAATATCGAATTAAAAATCCCAAAATTTACCGGAAATAAAACCAAATGAGTCGAAATCTGTGCACGCAGATTCCGACTCATTTGGTTCTATTTTCGGAAGCTTCGAAAAAATGAAATCATTAGATATTTTTTTTAAGATATTTTTTTAAAATATAAAATTAATTTCAAATTTTGGATTTTTAATTCTTGAGATTAATTTTTTCACCCAAACAATGAAAAACTTACAAAAGGTGATTTGGGATATTTTCCGAAATATTTATTTTTTGCAATTTGGAATTTGAGAAACTGTCTAGTAGTAAGTTTTTGATCTAGTCAAAAATATCAATTTGGTAATAAAATATTCGGGAATACGATGGCATCCTTAATTATTCTAGAATTTTTGGAACTGGGTCTGCTCAATTGAACTTGGCTATTCCACAACCAATAATTGTAAAATTTAATTTACAAAATTGGATTTGTATAAATATGTCTTTTAATAAAATATATTTTTGGTCGTTCTGAAAAGAACGTTTAGGTTTTTAATGAAACATTTAATGATAAAATAATTAAAATTAAGCGCTAATGTAACTTAATAAAATGAGCAATATTTTTTAAATAATTAACATTATCAGTATTGTTTTTATTTATAATAACATTTAAAATTTTGCTGTTTCTTTCCACATTTTTTTTTTAGTGGAACGTCCGATGATGAGGTCTTACGATTACTATTTTCAGTCGGTTGTGCCAAGCCCCAACTGAATTTTGTGTTCAAGGAAAATTATCACCATGGTTCTGGGAAATAGTCCAGAACTTTGGACTGTATTGGGGTGTTCCTTGGTATCCATGAACACACCTTATATAATTTGTTTCGAACCATTTGGCAATTCGCTTGGCGTCTGGATCAAATTCTTTTATGATCGAGTCAAAATACATACTCACAAATTTCTTCAGGAGGTACGAAGGCTAAGCTTTTTAACATTAGAATTTGCGTGTTAAAAGATTGTACTTTTCTCCATAATATTTGCCCGAAAAGGCATCCTTTGTATTCAGCCAACGGAAAATATAGTTTAGCTGCAGCTACTCTTGCTTTTCAAAATCTGACACAATTCTTTTTGGATTTAACCAGATGTTCCAATTACAAGCAATTTTACAAATCTTATGTTGATTTTGAGCTCATTATACAAATATGTATGATCTGGTATACGTATGATCTGGTCGCCAATTTTACCATGGGTCGAGAATAACTGTCTCATTATAGACGGTACAACCTCGAATATACCGTCCATAAGCCAGCATTCAGCCTCTGTTAGCAACTTCAAAGATGTTTTTGTTCCTAATAATATATTTTTATTTCCTCCAAAATCTTTCTCCGACAATACAAAGAGCTCTTCGTCAATAAACTTTAACGTTTCTGGAATGGAAATTTCATTTAAACTTTCCAGCGCTTTCAGTGTTGTGGTCCTCACTCGAGCAATTTTTAATTTTTGTGCTTTGTTTGAAGGTAAATATAATCTGCAATCGGGGTCGCATTCAGCAATACTTTCTCTTACTATTTGTGAAGGTCGCAACCTTGGTAAGAAACCATCATCTGATGGTTTCTTTTATAGTTCATGTTTTCCTTCTTTTAGTGTTGTGGTGGCTCTTCCTTTACACAAAAGGCTTTTCCGTTGATCGCAACACACTCGATAATTTTATTCTCGTCCATTTTTTCGAGATGGTAAGAGTAACCATCAATAATCAGCTTCTCTTTATTTTGTTCGTTTTGACCAATGAGAAATTCATTTTGCTCGTTTTAAAATTCGTTTTTATTTTTTTGCTTTATTTTTATTTGTTTTATTAAAAAATTAAAATATTTCACAAAAAAATTTTTACCAAACAACACTACTTATTCACTGATTTAATAAAATTTATTTTATCACAATTGGAACTCCATAGACTGTATCTATAATACGGTTTACAAAATGCTAATGTCAGAAAACTAAAATCACTCCATATTTATAAAAAAAAAAAAAAAAAAAAACTAAAACCTACTAGTTTTAGGTAGAATTTTGCGAGTCATCATAATGTCACATGTCATTTTTGCTACACAAACGACGGGGTCGACCCTAACCCACAAATGACGCATTAGTTCGGAGTAACATCAATGGATCAATGGTACAGATTCTTATTTTTATTTTTTTATTGCTTTTCATAATTTTCCAACATATTTAATAATTTTTATGATTTAGTTAGTCGTAAAAAATATTTAAATTTAAAATTGCCTATAAAGGCTACTCCCACTATTGCGCTATCTGTTACGGGTATACTAAAACATCTGGTGCATTTAAATATAATATTACTTACATAATATTATGTTAAAAATATATTTGTTTTTATATTTTAAGTCGTTACTACGGGAACGATTCGGTTATCCAAAAAAAAAAAAAAAATCCAACTGGCTTAAATTTCTGAAACCCCAATTTTCAAAAATTGATATAAAATATTGCATTTCAAAATGCTGCATTAACAATATATTACGCTCTTACGTCCCGTCCCCGCTCCTACGTTCCGTCACCGCTTATACGTCCCGTCCGCGCTCCTACGACCCGTAAGCGGGGGGAGCGCAAGCGACCTCCCGCATGCCCGTGAGAGTTATCGAAGTCGTTAGCCTCTACAATTATTGCATTTCAAAATGTTGCATTAAAATGTTGCATGTAGATTATATTTGCCTTTACATTGCACTCATTACAAAAAGATTTTTAAAAGCCCGATTTTAAAAAATAAAATACGAATTCGGGCGCCCGCGGTTCGAACGGCCGGCCCACGGGCGCCCAAATTATTTTTTTTAAATCGGGCTTTTGAAAGTCGGGATTTTGAAATCGGGATTTTGAAAGTCGGGATGTTGAGCGTCGGGATTTTGTGATTGGAAATTTTGTGATTCGGGATTTTGATTCCGGGATTTTGAAATAAGGGCAAACGAGCCCAACCCAATCTTTTCTAATTTTGTAGAATTGACAGATACCAGAACTTCATCTAAAATTTATGTTTCAATCCAAAATCATCCTAGATATCAAATTGTATAAGGTTTGGTTATAAAATGGCCAAGTTTAGTCAAGCTTGGATCAATCCTAGAACTTTGTGCTAAACATACTTAAGGAACATCAAGGAGAAAACTTATTTGTCAATTTAAGGAATAAAAAATTTCCGACAAAATAAACTCTCTTTTGCTGTAGTGCTACCACTTATGGCGGCGAAAAGCGCAATTTCTGTGTCGCATTTGATTTTTGTGTAGAGAGACAAGTGCTGCAAAAAACTCAATATTTGAAAATGTTTGAAAACAAAACTCAATGTTTGAAAAATGCAGGGTCGGTTCACACCCTGCATTTTTCAAACATTGAGTTTTGTTTTCAAATATTTTTAATTCTTTTTACTGTATTAGCGCTTGTTTAATTGATGGTTTTGGAGAATATTAAATTCGCGAATAAGTTCACATCACATTTCTTTAAATTTCAAGGTTTTAAGAAACAATAATATTTATCAAGCAAAAAGTTCATTTGATGTAAATGCCGCGTTAGTATTTGTGCTACGTTGGAAGATTTTAAACGAATTCATGCTTCGTTTATATGATATAATAATAGGTTGTGGCACCGCTCTGGGGTATTTCCAGTTCTTGCATATTGATATTTTTCTGAAATTGCAACAAAGCTTTCATGTGTTTCATCAGGTAGTAATATCGAGATCCTTCGTCAAACAGCTCCATCGATTGCATAAGCATCAGAAATCGTCACATACGGCTGTTTAACCCTGTTTGCTCCCACAGATCCATCATATTCAGCAAGTATGTTCATATATATTTTGTATACGACACATATATGTAGATAGAAAGGTGATGTTTAAGCGGAAAAATCAAAATTGAATTGCGAAGAAAAAATGAAAAAATGTGGAAGGAAAGAAAATAGAATTTGTAGGATAATTTAATAAATTTACCACACACCTCAATAAATGTTACTGCTTTTGCCGGTGGGATGCATATGATAAGGATAACTCTCTCGCACCACCATTTACATACAATATTGAAAATTTAATAATCTTATTCTGAAATTTATTTTAATCATTACGATAAGGAAGATGGTGACGATAAATTTCGTTTATTAAATTTGTAAACTTACGTCATTTCCGAAGTCGAATTTATAAAAAATCGATGTGTGTGTGTCTGATACGCGCAAATGAACAATTTGGTGAAATTCCATTTTGCCAATTGAAGCCATCCGTATTTTTAGATAAGCATTACCGTTTTTTATGTATCAAAGATTTTCATTTTTTCAATTTATTTTGTTGGTGTAATTTATAAATATTTTATTCAATTTTCAAATATAATTTCGAGATGAAAATTTATAGGGACAAATGATGTACGAGTATATTCCATTTTCCGCTTTCCTTAATGTTATTTATCATCTTTCGTACAGTTTTATAAGTTTCTCTTCCTTCTTCTAAGTTTATGTTGCGTGTTTTTGCATCAATATAAGTAAAGAAAAGTTTCACGTAGTATTTCTATGTTCCTGCGGGAGGTAGCGAATGCAAAAAATTGCTATCTACTTTTTAGAAAGCTTCTTATATAATCTTGACAACGAAGCAGTGCAGAGCCGTTATAAAAAAGTTTTTCAATTAAGGTTTGCAACTTTATTTAGTATATATGAATTGTTGTTGTTCGGCATCGGCTGGGCAGAAGCTAAATGAATCGGATCAAAAAGTGCAAACCAACAATTTCAACATTTTACACTTTTAGTAGGGTCACTGAAATTTGGCGTGCGGCAACGTCGTTGTAATACTTGTTGGTCATTATGAATGTCATGCAGGTACATCAAAAATGAAGGCGAACAATTTTTATTTCAAATAACTCAGAGCCCCGTAATTTTAGAGAGCGATAGAGTGTATGAGAGAAACAATAAGCATTAAAACAATAGAATATTCTGTATTTAAAACAAAATTTTATTTAAATGTCAGTTTTCATCATGGTTGACAAAAGAGCAGATCCTCGTTTTAACTTTTTTAGAGAAAAACGTTAGTTTTTCAGTAATTATCAAAGAGTGTAAAAAAGTGAAAATCATCCTTGTCAAAACCGATGAATCCACCGATTCAGAAACATCTGGCAAGACATTTTAAAATAAAGGTTGGAGTCACACAATATAGGTACTTTAAAAAAGAAATTGGAACTAAAAACATACGAAGAAGCCGAAGCATCACAATATGTCTGCACAAACAATTACCAAAATACAAGGGCGCTCCCTGGGCCTTTACCGACTACTGAAAGGCGATAAATGGAAGATATATATTTCAGTCGACGAAGCTTGGTTTTATTAGATATTGTTAAATTGAGCAATAACGAGCACGCTTTAGATGGTTGTACCACATAGAAGCTTCCAACATGAACCATCAACACATTGAACACTATCTGAACCATTGAAAGCCGGCCGAAATCAGAGTATTATCAGTCAAAGCAATTTTAAGCTTGCAAAACTATAATATTGTTAGCCTTAACCGAACAAGGGTTTTTGAAATCGTATTTATCAGAAGCTTGCTCAGCACAATGTACTTTAGACGCTTGTTTGACTTTAGATGCTTGTACATACAACAAATAAAGTTTCACCTCTCTTTCGGGGGCATTGCGTACTATCTTTGGTTTGGTTTTGGCCTTACTTCATATGGTTCCGAGTGACATAGTTATGACTCCGGCTGACAGTTTTATGGTTCCTGAAAGCTTATATGTAGGCTGACAATGGTCCGGCTGATAAAACCCTGATTCTGTCTTGCTGGCTTTAAATGGTCTGAAAAATCAAATAATACAATTGATTGTGCTATAATTTGGCAGATCATTGCGAAATATCTCTGTACTGGTGATGTTGAATGAAGTTGAAAAGTATAACATTTACAAAAAAAAAACGACAAAGAATTAAAAGATTCAAATAAATTTAAAGATTAAATTTTAAAGAAGAGTTGACCATAAGTGGTCATCCCTACCCACGTTTTTTACTACATTCAAATGTTTTATTAAGAATGTTTTGGGCCTAAAATTACTAATAGATTAACTTATAACTAGTCAATTTTTTATAGTTTTGGCCATTCTCCGGAATGGGGTTTCGGCAAAGTACTTCCATATGAAAGTTGTATAAAACCTCTATTTGTCCGTATTTTAAAAAAAATTCTGTCGAAGGACCATTTTGATGACGAGTATTTCTTCTGAACCTGTAGGTAGCCATTTTCGTGGAAAACGAAGTGCAATTCTAAACAATTGGTTCCGTTTAGACCTTGCAATGGGTCGTGAATTATTCTAAGCTTCTAATTATTTATAATATTAAATCGCAAAGTTTAAGAGTGTTTGGACTGTTTTACTTGACATTATGCAGGTCTTCCACCACAATTCCGTTAATAAATAAACCACAATTTCGATTGAATAGGAAGTTGCATCCACATGAAAATAAAAATTAAATTATCGTTCATAATCCAATACTGATTTCGTTTCACTTAACCAAAACTAAATTACAATAATGCGTTACATACAATATTATTATTCAAATTCAATTGCAATGTAAAAGCTGGGAAAAAATTATTGGCCTTGTACGAGTATTACACATAATTTTAATTTTAGGTCTGATTGAGCGGAAAACCGCATCGAAAATCAAATTTCTCTTTGTTGCACCGAAACGAATTGTGCGATTATTTTTGTTGTTGTTACACTTAAAATATTAAAAGATGCATGCGCATGCATAATACTTACTTTGGCCAGTAATTGGAGTTGAAGAATGGTTTTTAATGCACAGTTATCATTCAAATTTGAACAGTTGTCCTTACTGGAACGTCGACACTTTTTGCCATACCGCTCGCCCTTCTTACCGCTACTGCTATCATTAACATAATTTTTTAATAACATTTTTCTCAACAGTTTAATAAATAAATTTCTGAAAAGTATATAATTTAATAAGTTTTAGGCTTTATGTGATTTTAAATTCATCATGCTTACAATTTATAATCATTTTCATCTATAACATCCTCATTGGCACCATCGTCTCCATCATCACATATGGTGTTCCGTTTGCTACTTCCAAATATTTCTCTAACAATTTCATTAAAATATTTTATCCTAATTTTGTCGCCATATACCAGTTCGCCATTTTTGAATATTCTCAAATTATTTTGTGGGGATTTTATTAGACCCAAAATGGCTGAATGCATCCGTTTTGATATCCTGCAATTGGTTAAGTAGTAAATATTAATTTTCTAAGAATGGACAGACCAATTGGCGGATGTGAAGTTTTGGCGGATGTGAAGCTGCATAAAATCACGGAAATGTAAATAATACGATGAAAAGAGATTTTGTTTCCTTCAGTTTCTACTTCCTGTTGTGATAAACTTCTGATGAATAGCCATGGTGTTCACTAGGTGTGGTAAAATTTTTTGGGCCACTGTATTTTGTAATTCACACCATAAATGTGATTTTTGGCATAAAATATAAAAAATGTGTTGTGGTAACTAAAGAACTTTTATGTTGGGATTGGTGTTTAGGGACTATAAATAATTTAAATTAATTAAATAAGTAATTTTAAACATTAATTATTAATTTTTGTTGAATTCAATGCGGTTCGTTGGCAAATCACTCATGGTATTTATGAGTTATTGAGAGGTCTAAAAATTGATAGTGTTAGATCAAATTTTCCCAATCGTAAATTTTGTCAATCTTCTTAAAGCATAAAAGATAAGGAGCGAAACTTAGATTAGCGCCACCAGAAGCTTTTACGTATGTTCGCAATCCCCACTTAATGCAGATTTTGATGTGCAAATTATATCTCTTTATTGAATACGAGTTGATCAATTTTACCCACCGATTAATTCTGATTTTTTCAACTTCCAAAAAGGCTAGAATATTAAAATTCATTTCAAAATCCCAGAAATTAAAATCCCGGAAATTAAAATCCCGAAAATTAATATCCTGGTAACAAAATATCCGGAAATAAAAATTGCGGAAATCAAAATCGTGGTTGTGAACATATGGAGTTTAGGTACTTCGATTTAATAGCCGATTTGAGTAATACTCAGTTTGTTTGTGCAATGAAAATGGGATTTTGATATGATTCGAAATGCAGATTTTGAAAATTCATAATTTGAATGTAACTTAATCATTTCTCAGCCGATTTAGGTTGTTTATAGTTCATTCAGTTTAAGAGGAATGGTTTCTGGAAAATGTTAAATTTACTGTTGGGATAAAACTCTGTTTGCATTATGGAAAATGGCTTTACATTATGAGTTTCTGATCTGGTTCTAAAAGTGAATGAAGTTGGATGGAACTGAGTTTGGTATAAAGAAAATGGATGAATTCCGAATGAAGTAAATCATTTCTCAACTGCGATTGGGGAAATATTGGGTTTGTATTTTGAAAATGGAAATTTAATTCATAGCTCCCGATGTGGTTTAAAAAATGGTCTACTTGTACAAAGCTACACAACTTCCTTAGGGATTACTTTGTTTGTATGATGAGAAGGCGGGATTCTAATATGAGATTTGGGTGAGCGCTTGGACAATGACTTATTCAAATTTAATATTTTTTCCTCTAGGGAAAACTACTCAAACCAATGGAGGTGGAATCAGTATTGGATGAAAATACTCGGTCTTGTGAAATTGTTAGATTTACATGAAGGATTTGCTGGCCATATAACGGCAAGGGGCCAAACCATCGATGAGCCACGTTCCTTAGAAACAGACGTATGTTAGTCTGCTATAGCTGGTATAATGTCCGATTAATAGTGGACAAATGCTTGAAGATACTTCAAATAATTAAAATTAACCTCCGTCACATCAAAGCTAGCTCAGCAGTTTTTCTTCTGGGAGGGATTTAGTTCTTCTCTAAGGGCAGTGGTTAAACAAAAATATCATTTGAGGTTTTACGCAGAAAAGGTATTCGCATGCCGCAAGAACCCAAAAACTAAAAAAAACAAGAATTTTAATCACAGACATTCAACCAACTACCTCGAATGCCTTTCGAAATCATAGAACTACAAACTGGGGATAAATTTAAACAAATTAGAAAACTCTTAAGTATACTATTATCGTTAGCCTCTCTCACTTAAAATGGTTGCTCGGTGAAACTGTACACCTACCAGGAAGTATGTAACGAGAAGGACTACTTGTTTCTCGTATATTTCAATATTCACATCCCGAAATTTTTGCAAAACTATTAAAATAGTCTAAGCACATTTTTGAACCTGAACAGGCCAGATTAAGATTAAATGTCCACAAATAAGACTGTATCAATACTGTATAATTACGATACATTTTTCTCCTAAAAATTCGATTTTCTTATTCATAATGAATTTTGGATCGTGAAGTGTATTAAAGGATCACTTTATTACAACTATAATCAGACAGCACCGCCACGGATCAAACTTATCTTCAAATGTATCAATATTTTCAACTAATACACCAACACTCCGCGTACCTAAGAAGATATTTTGTTAATCATTTAATTAAAACCTTAAACCACCCCATGTAAGGCAAATCTAATTCATTTCCCGGGACAATTGCATTGGATTTTACCTAAAGGATCCCGGAAGCCAATTTGAGGAGCCCGAACTGAATTAAATTTTATTTCCTAGATTACTAGACCGAATCTTGCTAAACCGGTTTAACTAATCCACAGTCTGTCCAGGCCATAACGCATCTAAAGCTAGTCCTCTTTACTAACAAATACAAATTTTTGAAAGTTGCGGCATTAGACTTACTTTTGCTGATAAAGATTTTCGGAATTTTTCTTATTGAGTTGGAAGCCGAATATTTTCGTTAGACTAAACAAAGTGTTCATAGCTTTATACTAGGCAGCGGTGAGCACTGGCTTTGTCGTGCTAAGATCGATATTTATACGCAAGGTGGTCGGTGGAATGTCTTGAACAACTGTAGAGTGGCCAAACATCGCTTTGCATCGGAAAGAGTAATTTTTGAGCGGTTTATCACGGCGGATAAATTTGCACTGCGAAAAGAAACGGAAGCCTTAACACAAGTATGACAAAATCTATTTTGAATTTCGCCTTGCAGTTTCGATTTTACTGAAATTTTACCCTTTCCAAATTTAGTCATTCATTGTAATTCACATTTTGGATGCCATTATACTTGATTAATCAAATACATAAATTTATGTATAATATCGATTTTTAAAACCCTGGTTGGTCTTGCTTGCAAAAATCATTGTGATGTTACAACACTCATTCCTGGTTTTAGAAATCTTTAAAATTAAATCAGAAATCATTTTTTGTCATAGCGTCATACTGTGCTTGTAGAGACTGCCAAATTTTAGGGTCAACATTTCTAAAATCGGTGGATACAAAATGTTTCAGCAACGTTGTCGTTGAGTCATTGAACCTTCATAACGATTAAACAATTTTATTTTACTTTCTTTTGTAGTAAAACAATTAATAGTAGGGAGTAATTGAAGTTGTTTTTTACAAAGTTCTCTGCGTATGATTGACTAATCGGAGTGAAACTTCAAACTAAAGCGTTTTTCATAATTTGGGAGGTCCTAGTGAAATTTGGTGAAAAGCGGGA
This sequence comes from Nephrotoma appendiculata, assembly GCA_947310385.1. NCBI lineage: Eukaryota > Metazoa > Arthropoda > Insecta > Diptera > Tipulidae > Nephrotoma > Nephrotoma appendiculata. Next base: position 16,574,126 of record OX371224.1, on the reverse strand, counting down.
AATCGAAAGTAGCAGCATCTCAAGGAGTGTTATCCTTTTTGCAAATATTTTGGAAAGTATTTTGTAAGAAACGACTATGAATGATTTTAAATTAAATTTGCAACAAAATTGGTTCAGATACTAATCCTAAAATGTTAGGGAAAATTACGAATTTTGACAAAAAACAGATTTTCTACAAATATTTGGTTTCAGATCGACGTGATACTTCTTCTATTTGTACGTCAAAGTGATATTTCATACATTTTCAACAATGGTAGAATTTTCTTAGTTTTCTGAAATTTAAGCGGAAATTACGATTTTAAACAAAAATTCGGCCTCTGTATCGAGATCCCCAGACGGATTATTTGATTGGGATAAAATTTCACACTTAAGCTTTGTCCACAAATTTGGAGTTCACAGTAATGTTTGGCCGAAATCGGTCCACCGGAAGTGGCTGCTTCATTGAGAGCTTTCACGAAAAAAAACGGAGGTGTGTAATTGTTGTGGCCAACACTTTCACGACTTTCGTTTACGAAAAATGGACATAGATCTCGAATGTCTATGTATAATCAAAAATCATTATTCCTGCTTAAATTTCAGAACGCCAACAAGATTGTTAGCTAGAAATAGTGAAAAATGTAATCTTCATTGCAAAAATTGAAAAATCCCCTACGAAGACAACCACTTCCAGTTCGCAGACTACTTCTCGCATAGGTTTCCCAATTTCTGGAAAAAGTTTTATTATGAAGTTTTATTCCGAATGGTCAACCCGCCTGGTCTGTAGAGATGCCGAATTTTGGAAAAATAACGATTCTTCATCAAAACTCGTCATTTCCCGTAAAACTTAAAATATGGAACCTTAAGTATGAAGTTTCAACCCGATCAGTTAAACCGTATGGGCTGTATAGGGAGTAGGGACCAAATTTTTCCTGAAAAACAGTTTTTTGACTAAAATCGTCATTTGCGCTTAAATTTTGGAAAACTGATCTAGTGCGGTATTGCTGCAAAATTAATTTAGAATGTTGTTAGTTCATAATCGTTTTCTCGTAAATGATATACTTTTATAAATCTTTACAAAAAACGGAAAAGCTCCTATGGAAGCTGTCACTTCCGTTGAACCTATTTCGGACAAAATTAATGAGGAAAAAAATAGTTATGAAATTTTATTCCAATCAATCAATCCATCAGTACAGTAGCTCGATTCTGGTTATTCCTATAGGAAAAGGAATTAGGAAAAATATTTTCATAGTATTTTTGTCAAAAATACCATTTTCTGGCCTACTGAGAACTCATGTTTGGTCTCAAATTTTATAATTTAGGAAATATTTTTCCGTATCGAAATTGGATAGGAAAAATATTCCCAATTTAATTTTGTTTTTGAAAAAAATTACACTAACTGTTTACCATAGTATGCCAGAAAAAAAAATTTTGTGACCAAAGTAGTATGAAAATATTTTTCCTAATTCCTTTTCCTATAGGAATAACCAGAATCGAGCTGCAGGAGCCGAATTTTTGTTGAAAAACGGCTTTTGTCGATAATTGTCATTTCCACTTAAATTAGTTCATAATCGTTTTTCTCGTAAATGCTATACTTTTCAAAATATTTACGAAAAACGAGAAAATGATGGTTTCATCCGATCAATCAAATTGCTTGGGCTGTAGAGACATATTTAATCTGCACGATACCACGCACAGCTAAACGCACATACGAAGATACCTCAGACAAAGAACTTTCTTAAAAACAACTGCTTTTTTGACTTCGGCGATACAAAATAATTTTCTAAACCTTAAATGACCAATGTTTTGTCCCACTCTAACCTAAATTACCAATTTTCGTTGAATAACTGTTTCGCCCACGCTGAATTAATTGCCCATCAAACCAATAAGCGAGATCCGGAAGCGGCTTTTCGTGAAAATTGTTGAAAGTGGGTTTTCGAGTACCACAAATCGTTTGAGATAAGTGCAAATTTTGGAAAAATTTGTTTATGGGGTTCTCTAATGGGGCCCATGTTCTTTTCTTTAATTAATTTTTCTCTTAGCACAAACGACTTTGATTGCTGGAAGTGGAAGCTTCAGTACCTCAAATCGATAGCGATGGGTCTCTTTTTCGGGAAAATTCGTTTATTTTAAATCGACGTAAAAATTGGTGAGAGGGGTTTTTGAATGCTAGGAATCGATTTTGATGAGTCCATTTTTCGCGAAAATTTGTTTGTGAGGTCATTCGGTGGAAGCCAGATTTCTTTTTTATATTTTCGGCTCAATAATTTTAATAAAAGTTGGTGAGGAAGAGAAGTCCTCCTGTGGAGACGTGATATTGAGCCATGTTGCACCAATATTGCGGAATTTTGCATCAAGTTGAATCATGTTGATGGATGATGAATCCTTCGATTCTGGTAATTAGATGTTTGCTATTATGTTGCCTCATGTTTCATAATGTTTTGCCATATTACTTTGGTTATGTTGAACTATAGTTACGTGTAATAAAAATATAATTAATAGTAATAGTATAATAATTATAGTTAATCGTGTATTATCAAAAAATGTTGGTTGTTACGAGTTACAATATTGACCTGTATTATTCGTTATATGATTAATGTTTTTTCAGTAACTGATCTACTATACTTAAATGCCATAAAATTTCGGAAAAATTTTCTTTAGTGTGTCCCCCGGTGGCACCTGGGTCAATTTAATAAATTTTTTGCGTGTGTTGATAAGCGTAGCTGGGATGGGTTTTCAAGTTTCAGGAATCGAATGCAATGGGAACTTGCTTTCGAGGTTCTCAGATAGGACCAGCATTAATAGAAAATATCGATGTACTTTTCATACAACAAAATATCGAAAAAACTACTTTAATATCGACAATACATTTTTTTTGAGTATGGAACGGTCACAAGAACTTGATTTATGATTGAATACAATTCAATATGTTTCTGAATTTATTGCGAGGACGTTCTCGAAGCGAAATTTTGTATTTATAGATATCCCTAACCAGTGTTAATCGTATAATGATCATCGTTTCATGATGTTCACAGTTTCTTTTTTTTCTGAAACTAGGAAACTTCACATCGGCGACCAACTGGCAAATAATATGATACTAACCCAGAAAATAAATCAATTGGACAATATGTACTGGCTTCCTTGATTGAGCCTTTACACATTTTTAAATATTGCATGCAGCAGTAGCGACACTTGGTAATTTTATCAAAATTCTTTAAATATCTTAAATTCTTAAATAGTTTTGTTTCAAAATTGCTGTCATCAAAAAACTGCCAGCCCTGCTTTGGCTTGATTTCAATACAATAGGTATCTGGCAGTTTTTTGGTACGATCAATACTGATGGTTTCGGTTAGATCAGTCTTAATAGTGTTTCGGGTTGAGCATGATGATGAACATATGGAATCAGTAGTCGGGGGTACCTGCGAAATATTATAACGTTTTTTATTATTATTGTGCTCGACCTTCAGAAAGGACGAAAAGTTATTAAAAAAAATTTTAAACCTCTTGAGACCTTAGTTGTTTATTTATAGATACCTGAGTACGTGTGTTAAATCCCGGAGGTAGAATTTTATTTGGTAAGAATGCAACATCAGGATAAAGAGTACCGTATTGGTATTTAATTTCTTTGTCTAATCTATCAGCTGCAAAAAAAAATAAAAATAAAATATTGTTATTTAAAATGAAAGATCAAAAGGAATAAAAAAATTTAGGTAAAAAAATCTTGTCTGCAGGTGTTCCAAACCAAATCATTCTCATTTTACAAAGAAATATAAATATTGGAATACTGCACGTCTTCGATTGAATTGAACACAAAAACGATGTTATAAAAACGAATCAATACAACAACAACGAGTGTATATGTGGAAGTAATGGAAAATTCTTGCATGTCTAGAAAAGATAAGTTAGAAAATTAGTTTGAGACATGTAATTATTGTGTGTTGTTTGTTGGGTTGATGCCAAAGTGTTTTTTGCTCGTTTCAGAATTCAGAAAAGACAGAATTAAACAGCATAGAAAATAATTGTTGTGATAATTACAATTGACACAATGTGAACGTTTTGAGATTAGGATGATTCGCTCTTGTGTACGTCTGTTTTAATCATGTTGCCAAAACGAATAAAATAAAATTTTATATAGAAGCGATTAGCATTTGGAACAAGTAGTAGCTAATCGTATAGTATATTTTAGTAATAGCTGAAAGTTTTTGATTTGGTATCAAACACCTGCATAACCGATCGTGTAATATTTGTACATTACATAAAAGGGTTTTAAATATAAATACATTAAGCGATTAATTAAACATCAACCGTAAACATTCCAAACGAAGCAGGTGTACACCTCTATAAAATATAATTAATAATAATCTACACCACAATGACAAATTACTACATGCACGTGGTTTACAAGCAAGAACATGCATGTTATATGTTTGTACATATTTAAACTCACCTGGACGATAATTTAGCAGCCATTGATTAAAATTTTTAAAATCACTTATGTCACAATAAACAAAATTTGGCTGGCAAGTGTACGTTCCACCAATCAGCTCGGTCACAAACTTTGTATATTCGCAGAAATTTTTTAATTCATTCAGCACTCGCTCAGACGTATCTGAAAAGACAGTAAAAAAATCGACGTTTAATTAAAACGCAATACAATACTAATTAAAATTAAATTATCATTAAAAAACCATTATGATACACACACGCACACATTCAGAAATTGAAGAAAAATTCGAATTTTATCGAGTTATATATTTATTTCTGTGTCGGGATTTTAACAACCGATAAAATTGTTCGATTCCATGAAATTTCGATTATTTTTGGCAATTTCATGTGACTGAACATGAACAATACTTACATAAAAACTAACCATGATAATGGTTATTTATACCTGCTGCATGTAGTTAGGGTTTTTACGGGTAAAATTATAATGATTAGCGTATATCGGTAATTATATCTGAAGTGTAGTGCGTCGGCGATAAATGCAACTCGCAATTTGTAAATGTAACATTCATGTCCACCTACACCGTAAAATAAAATAAAAATTGGAGTAAGAAATTAATTTAATTTGGTCGATTCGCCTGAAACGACGAGGTACGTAACCTTGTCTTGATATCGCGAATCATCGATAAATACTCAACGGATGCTGTTACCGATTTCGATAATATGATTGCAATATCGTACCAGGGTATTCGTAGATGGATGTGGGAATATCAACTGTAAATGTTTAAATAATTTGTAATATCTCAATAATTGGGATTGGAAAGGAATTATTTATACTACGAGCTTTTGGAACCTGGCCAAACTGTTACAGCTAGGCGGAAGCAGCAAGAAAGGCTGAAGGTGATATTGCTGCATGTCAACGCTCGTCCACATACTACCACTTATTCAGATCGATGTCATCATATGTTTTCAACCAGTGGTTCACGAAAGTTGATAGTTTCTATCGCGAAGGCATTGATCATCTACCTGATAAATGGCAAAAGACGTTAGATAGTAATGACGAATATTTCGATAATTAATCTTTGTAACAATTATATTTTCAATACAGTTGAATTTGACCAAAGCAAAGTTTTTACTTGATTGATCCATACGATAGTTTTGATCTGATTAAGTTATCACATATCTGTCAAAAATTACAATATTAGATCTAAAAACTGAGATTCGGGTGCATTTGTTATTTTCACAGAATCAGTACTAAAAACCTTGTTTCACCCATTTCCAGCCTGACACGGCCTGAGAAAAAAATCATATGGTATAGGGTGACTTATTCTTGTGTTACACGGTGTAAACAATTTTGTTCAATAAAATATGAAATGTTTGCTGACTCCCCTTTCTACACCACTGCAACAGTGGTAGCTTAACAGAGATATTTCATCCTTTGTAAGCGTAAAATATTAAATTGCGTTAAAATTTTAAGGACAATCAGAAATAATTTTGTTTATTTTTTTAGTTCAAATGAAAAATTACATTTGATCGTCTATGACCGTAGGTCTCATTTATTTCAGTACAAGGGGTACACGTTGCATGAGCAGCGCAGTTACTTCCCGCGAGCCCATGAGAGTAGCAAAAGCTGTAAGCCTTTTCTATTCCAGATTACTATGTAGTAATATCACGTTCCTAAAGCTAGCAGAACCCAATTAGCAGAACATTACAAGAGACTACGGACAGTTAAAGGATAATAATAGGCTAATTAAATGATCTATGAAATAGTTTTGGGCTCAATTCCTCCCAACTAAAACGATGGGTTCGAAAAGAAAAAATTAACAGAACCATTTCAAAAAAACGATTTAAAATTAAATGCCCCTTTAAAAAATTTGTTCATCCGTTCGATCTAGAAAAAGCATTAGGCTTTTCCATTTCAAAAGCCAAATCGAACCAAAACCGAAATTAGATCGCAAAACAAGATTTATTGACATACAAATAATTTTAGGCTCATTATGGCCTAATCAAATGTCCCATTAAAAAGTTTTACTAGCTTTAAATTGAGTGACCTAAAGCTTGGTCAAGAACGAGTGGAGCCTAAAATATTTTAAAGAAGGTATTTGATTAGGACATTGTGAGCCTGAAATTATTTGTTTGTCAATAGATTTTATTTTGCGTTCTTTTTTCAGGTTTGGTCCGATTTTATATTTGGGCACTGCTAGATCGGAGTGAAGTTCAATAACAAAATATACACTGTGACCTGTAAGTACTTAGAATTGGAAATACACTCAAAAATTGTATTTTAAGCTCAAAACAGAACAAGAGCGAAGGCGGCGAGCGAAATCGCCTGTCATATTAGAAAACACCGAAATCATGCAAAACAAACACAACCATCAACGCAGGCGACGACGATTTTTTCGTTGAAAAAAATTTAGAGTCTATTTCTATTTTTGTTGCCGACGAAACAATGTTGCCAACTGTTTTTTATATATGTATAAGTTGGCATCAATTAACCGTCATATTATTAACCATTTTTTTTCAATCTAGTAGCCTAATGCCACAACGTCATGTGTCAAAAACACAGAAGGTTATGCCGTTTGGTTGTTTTTTTATCGCCATACGCTGACGCTTTTGTTCTGTTAGCTACAGCGATATCGCGGCGATATTTTTTATTTATTCGTCGACGCTTGCCGTCGTCGCTCTTGTTCTGTTTCTAGCTTTAATTTTTAATAAACACGAATATTTCTACACTATAAGTAGAAAACATTTAATTTTTGTGAATAGTTTTGAGTGTATTGAGTTTTGAGTGATTTTTTATAAAATCAAATTTTTTACAACAAATACACTACGAATCGCACAGAGGTCATCAAAGTGGTTCTGAACTAGTATTTGATGTAAGAAACAGATCTCGGAAATCTTTGAGATTTTTGGTATTTGAGAGAGACCCTCTGAGTGTAATATGAATATTCTTAAACATTTGAAATTATTTAACTCGGCCCCTGTAGGGAACGCACAAAGACGATCAAGTGGTTTTGAATTACTTGAATTTCATAAATAAGATTTGTTCTTATATCAAACACTAGTTCAGAATCACTTCGATTACCTCTGTGCGACCCGTATCCATGTATACGAATTTTGGAATTACACTCAATGATATTCTTTCCCGAATTACAAAAACTCAGAGATTTCTCTGAGATGGAGTTGTCAGTCAATCGACAGTAAGACGTTTGATGGAAGCCAATCTCACTCCAAGACAGCCCACTAGAGGCAAAGAGCGACTCGAATTTGCTCACGAATATATCAATTGGAGCATCGTTCAATGGAGGCCCATTCTATTAATTGACGAGTGCAGAATATGTCTCCATGGCAGTGAAATGAGAGGCCAGGTCTACCGGCGTCCAGGAGAGCGATTTTCTCAGTGCGGTTTGGCTGAAACACTCTCGTATGGCGGTGATTCCTGCATGTTGTGGGCTGGCATATCGCCTGAGGGGAAAACATCTTGTTTTCGTATCTGCGGTGGAGGCTGTAGAAGAGGTCTGACCGCTGAAAGATATATCAAGGATATTCTCTTGGATCATTTAGCGCCCTACGCAGGATATATAGGGAAGATTTCATGGAGGTTGGACTCAGGAATGCGGTACCATCTAACATCTAACATCGGTGACCTCAAGATTGCGTTAGATGAGGAGTGGGGTGCGATCCCCAAGTCTTTGTCAAAACCTTAATAAGGTCAATAGGAAACCGCATGCGAACCGTTGTAGACGCACGTGGGAGCAATGCTAAGTATTAACCAATAAAATGATTTTTGTTTTGCTTGAATTTTTTGTTGTAATTTAAATTTAAATATCCCCAATATTTTTTTCATAATCATCAATTTTGGTTGCGTTTTCATTCAAAATTTATTATAAAAAAGGTACTGAACCAATTTTCATGAAAATATTGTCTTTCAAAACTTTCCAAAAAATAGTGTCTATGAAAATCCGTTAAACCGTTTTAAAAATATTCACCTTTCTGTGAGCGCTGAAGGTTCGATTTAGTTGCTCGAGAGTGTAGTTCAAGTGCTGTATTTTTAAATCGGTGGAAATTTCCGCAATATTCGAATTTTTCGCCGGCTACTTTAATCATTTTTTTAAATTTTTTCTTTTTTAAATTAAGAACCATAATTTTTTCCCCATACTACGGGAAAAATTCCGACTGGGTAAATCGATTCGAAATTACTCCCAGCGATTTCAAGAATACGGCCTCAGAGCTACTTCCATCACCTTCCCAAAAATTTCATTTTATAAAATTCACTCAAAACTATTCACAAAATTAAATGTTTTCTACTTATAGTGTTTTTTCAATTCTAAATACAACAGTGGCAACAGTGTGTAGCTTTAATTTAATGATCTAAACCAGGGTTCAGAACGAGTGGAGCTCAAAATTTTTTAATGGGATCTTTGATTAGGCCAAAATAGATCTTGTTTGGCATTCTAATTTCGGGTTTGGATCGTTTTTCGATTTGGGTTCTGCTAACTTTGAAGTGGAAAAGCCAAATACTTTTTGTAGAACGAACGGACCAAAAAAAATTTAATTGGACATTTAATTAGCCTTTAATTTTCCAATTGTTTTCAAATCATTTTTTGATATGAGTCCAATTCTTAATAAAAAAATCACACCATTTTGTTAATTTCACTTTTTTTTAACACAATTACCATTTTTTTTTTATTTTGTATTGTAATAAAACCCCTCAATCAACAACGTCTACATATTCCACTCGCTTCCTTTTTTCTATAGAAACAAAATAAATCTAAGGCAGTGTGATAAACGAATAATAGATTTCTTCACCAACTCATTTTCGAAATTAAACTTTTAGTTCCGATTCTTAACACTTGTAATGTTCTGTTGGATGGATTCAATTACCTTACGGGACGAGTAATATCATCAAAAGCAGTCCGTGAGATGTAGGTGGAGTGAACCAGGTAAATAGATTTTCCTATTTCTATTCGCACGTTTCTCGATTTCGAACCATAACATGTCCATATCACAACACAATGTAGCATTTTACTATGCAATTTGATGTTTACCATTCGTCTGAAGTAACCGTAGAAAGAAAATGGAAATCAATTGATCTGACGTTTATCATTAGGTAGCCGCCGAAAACTAAAGTTAAATAGCATGATAGTTACAGCATCGCTACAAAATCTTATAAATGTGAGTAAAATCCACAGCGATGACTTTGCTATTTGCATGTCGCCTCATAATTTAAATAAAAGACAGATTTCTGAAAATCGTGCAAAATATCACGTCCAAAATTTATCATTATTTTTGCACGCGCATATAAATAAGTGTGAGTTCGCTGCTCAAATACTATTGAACATACAAAACACTATACGTATATAAGACAATTTTATATAATTATCTTAAATTAGTTTGGAGGTAAATATTAGGATACGATAAAATGTGGATACGGTGGTGCACACGTCGATGTCATTTCCAGAAAGTGTATACATCATACACGTTATTTATGATACTTGATCTATTTTTTTTTGTTATTTATAGCAGCTTCTGAATGTACGAGTCTATAGAGTTCAGAACAAAAATAAAATTTTACATTTTTAACTTTTAAATTCAGCTTCTTGTTTACAACAAATCATGTATAAAAAATTCTAATAACTGCGCATTTTATACGTTCTGTTTACGTATAACTTACATGTATGGTTAAATTTTGGTTAGAGCCAAATACAACAATTAACACATGGATATTCAATGTGTACTCAACGCATGTAATGTCGTTAACTCATTAGAACCTTTTGAACACCCCACACTATAAATTTAAATATACGTTGATAACTGATAACAGCCACAAAAAGCTGATTTCCAATGTACGCAGCAAATAAACAAAATAATAGTAAACGTATACAGTTTGGAGAATCCGATAACTGTACAAAAGTTGTTATACGAGTAGAGTATGGGAAAGGAAATTTACGTCAAAGTTGTATAAATCAAAAAATCAGATAAATATGAGCAAATCAGCTGATCGTCTTTTCCAATTACCTTGTATAATTTCCTCGTTATCGACACAACATATTTGCGTACTGTATACTATATATAAAAAACAACAACAATATAAGTACGGTTTTAGATTACCTTATACGGTGATGTGATTCGATACGTGACACTAAAAATCAGCACATTTTTCATGCATAATATACAACAACAACACCGAGGTGTAAAATTTCGTTGAAATTTAAGAAATTTTTCCAATGTGACCTCACATCACCACACCGCACACAGCACTAAACTCATTTAACCTGATTTGTTTTTTTTTGGCCAGAAGTTAGAAGAAAAGAATTTCCTTTTTACGAAAAAAACATTATTTCCTTTTTTATACATTTTATTCCTTTGCGAAACGGAAATTAAAAATTTGTTTAAATTGGGTTTTGTTGCATCATTTGGTTGGATCGATGTCGAATCGTCGACTTTACAATCGTGTAAAAATATTTTTAACTTTGCCTAAAGTAATTAAACATTTTTATACAGACCGCGGCCGCAAAACAAGATAATCATCATCATTATCAAAATAGCCAACATATTTAAATGCAAAGCAAATAGAAACGAAAAACAACAAAACAAAATAGACTAATCACAGGTAACATAGACATTTCATTTTATTGACGGACGTTTTGTGCTACAAAACTACAGGAAACTATAAAAAAATACGTTGTTGATAATAAATTTTGCTGGCAAATAACGATTTCTATATAAGTTCCTCTACAAATGAATAAAGAACGCTAAACTAACAACAAATGCATAACAAATGTAGTGCCTTGGTTGTCTAAATCTCCAGAGAGGGGGGTCCATCTCTAGCGAATTATAGTGTGACGAACAAATTACAAAGTCACAACACAATTTATCGCCCATCCATAGCATGAAGCACGAACTAAACGGATACTTTATATGTATGTGCGTGTAGTACCATCGCAGTTGGGAGATAAAAAACCAACCAACAATCTGAAAAGTATGTAATGTAAAAAGAAGGATAAACCGTAAAAGAACTTCAAGTTGTTTTTTCTCATGAAATTTTATCTGCATTGTTGAGGATTAGGATTTTTATTGTTTATTCATTCATTTAACTTTAAATCCTGTTTATCCTGATTTTTGGTATATATGAATGTATACAAATTCTGTGACATAGAACACATATCTTGTTGTTTTTAAATTTTACTTAAAGCAGATAAGATTAGGTTTTTTGTAGCCGTGTGTAGGTTACTAAATTATTTTGATATGGCTAATTTCATACATAACGTAAACGATCGATAAAAATTAGAGACACGTAGAGTTCCCAAAATGGGATTTCTGGCGTGATTGACACAACAAATATCACCAATCATATTCTTATTATAAGGTAAGGACCCAAAATTGCCAGATAACGAAAAACCCGGGGTTCCTTAATTTAAATGATCAGTTCAATCAACCGTTATAACAGTTGTTAAATGTCTACACCACCCTTTTGTAGTTTCTTTGCATTAAGTAGGCACAATTTGTTAGTTAGACATCATTATAAAACAATATACAAACACAACTAATTATTGTCGTTCATTTGTTTAACAATTATCGTCAACGAGTTGCCATTGCAAATTTTAGATTATAGGGTTATCTAACAGATTTTGGTTTATTGGATCCGGACCTAATGCATACACCCAATTACACAATCACTTGATATATTTGCTCAACTTTTGTTACTTCGTTTTAATTTATTTTAGTGTTGTTTTTAATTTTCTATTTTTAGGTTTTGTTTAAAAAACAAAAATTAGATTTTATTTAAATTAAATCACCAATCAATAATTTAACTAATAATTATATTAATTGGTTTTCAATTTAAAACCAAAACGAAATATAACCCAAATTCTGTTATTTCATTATAAGTATTGTTATGATTCCAACTGTTGGGCGTAAGTCAACGTCTATATTGGATGCGGAACGTCTATAGAAGATAGCGGAATTTGGATAGCAAAAAATAAGAATTACGCTACTCGCCGCAAGTAGCAGCACTATCACAAAAGAGAATTTTTTGTAAGTACATATAATTACCAGCGGACATTGTTTATTCATTTTCTATTCCTTTTTCACTAAATAAAACATCCCAATGTATGTGGCCGCAGAAAATCAAAAAAAGATTGTGAAAATTCTAATCCATAAATTTTCCCCAAAGTTTCCATGTAGTCTCTGTATGATCTAAGCTGTTAAAAAACAACAGAAATAAATAAAATTACATTGAAAATTCTAATTATCCCAGTACGCGATGCAAATTTTTACAATTAATAATTAGGAGATATGCAGTTCTCTCCAGTTTAAAATCCATTTAAATCGTATAGAATGTACAGATACAATTTTTTCATCTAAAATTTATATTTCAATCCAAAATCAATCTAGAAACCAATTTTCATAAGGATTGTCAAGTTTAGTTCAGCATGAACAAATCCTAGAATTTTGTCCAAAACTTATTTTAAAATCCCTGATCAATACTACTATCCAAATTTCATCGTAATTCGTTAAGAAATGGCGGAAAGATGGAACATTGATAAATTTTAAGATCTCATTTACCGGGTTCCTTTACGCCGGAGATCAATCAATTTGTCATTTTATCAATTTGTAATTACATATCAAAATTAATTCTCTTTAGTGATAGTGCTGCCTCTTGCGATGAGTAGCGTAATCTTTTATTTTCTTATCTCTTATGCGGGAACTATAGATAGAATAAAAAAAATAAAAAAAATAACGTAAGAGAGCGAGAGATAGGATTTATATGTATTCGACCATACTCAGAATAAGAAAAATAAAAACTATAAGAAAAATTGCGTTTTATTTTGCTGTCATTTAAAAAGAATAACCGAGCGAAAATTTTCGTCCAAGAATAAAAAACTTAACAAATACAACAACAAAACTCGAACAAATTTTTGTGCGTTGAATGTAATATGCATGTTTATTATTTTATGTATGGTAATTTTGAATTGTCCGTGTATATTATCTTTTCTATTTATATAATATTCATGCACACATATACAAATATGAATATAAAATCACAAATAATTTTCACTACACCGTAGAATTGTATTTTTCTAAACCTAACCTAAAAAAATAATTTATCGAATTGCGGTAATTCAAACCGCATATAAATATTTTTTATAATTTTAAACACATATATTTGTTGATATGTAATACATTTATACTCAAAACTATTGTAGTTTCACTCAAGATTTTAGGAAATACATGAAAAAAAATTTTACATGAAAAATATGAATGAACTTAATATTTTAAGTAATCTATAGCCGAAAAGTCAAATTGGAAAAATAATTTTTTTCTTCGTTTCTTACGTTATTTCTGTTATTTTTTTTATTCTACCTATAGTTGGCCCATTATTGACGATTGGAGCATCACGGATTCCACGTAGCGGATTTTTTTTGAATTTGGATATCTACAAATTTTCACATTCTGTGTTCTAGAATTAAAAGGTCGGTCTGCCTGTGTCCTGGTAAACTTTTTCATGCTTTCTGTTTTATTTATAATAAATTATTTATTTATAAGCATTATTAGTGCAAAATGATTACAATTTTTAATGTGCTTGCAAAAACAATCAATTGTCTTTGTAGGTACGTTGGAATTTGGATATTTGTATTGATGGTAAATGAAACTGAGGGTATGGAGGGGTTGGTTGGGGTGTAAGTCGACTTGCTTTCTTTTAAGGCGACTGTTAGAGTGCGATTTTTTGTGCTAATGTTTGTTTCTACCAATCAAATTACGCCCAGACGCGGACGACCAACCTAATCAAAAAAAAAAAAAACATGAGCTACATTGTGTCCCGATAATTCATCTTTTTACTGTGCAAAGCTAGGTTTAATTTTATTTAAATATATTAATTAAATATGATATAGGTTTTGTATATTTAGTGATTTTATGGGTTATGTAAATTCTATGTACATTGTACATCCTTGATTTTGTCGGCATAACGATCACACATGTCTTTTTTGCAGTTAAGTTAGTTTCAATCTGATCCATCAGCGGCGCTTTTCCAACTTTTACAAACGTCAATATCCGCTATCTTAAACAGCTTGACTTTAATGGCATTTCTAAAAATGAGTGACATCTAGGTTTAAGTAGAAGCATTAGACTAGAACATAACCGCGACGAATGTTCGCAGACAATCTTTAATCTTCAGTGCGGTTTTTAAATACGGGTGTGACGAACACAAGGCTCAGTTATTCAGATGATTTGGTACGTGAAAGTTTAAAAGCGAAAGTGAACAGAGCGAAAAATTATTAGTGTACTTTGTTGTAAATTGTGGAAAGTGAATTAATAATAAATAATAGTGAAAATTAGTTGTTGTTGTGTTTTTATTTTTAAGTGTTTGGAAAATTATTCTAAGATTACTTTCAATATTTTCAGGAACATGCCGGAAGCAGTGTAAATTACGAGAATTATTGTAGTAAACTGCTAAATTTATAACTGACTTCACAATCCAATGGTACGAACCGGATTTGACAGGGCAAATTCGTAACAATTGGTGACAGTGAATATCATAAAATGGGTTTAAAGGGTTTGACTATTACTGAATTAAAATACCTGTTAAAGCAGCATAATTTACCAACGAGTAAAAAATGATTTAATATTACAATATTACGACAATGCGCGGCTATGCAGAAACAAGTTAGGCTCGGGTAATATGAGCTCGGAGAAATAATAGAGGAAAAACTAAATGATAAATGTATGTAAGATGAAAATTTGATCAGCAAGGTAAAGAAATGATGCAACAAAAAACACAAGATTTGGCGCAACAAATGGACTAAAAAATTGAATAACAAAAGCAGAACCACCAAGAAATGAAACAAGAAATAGGCAACGAAAAATTCGAGAAGAAAATGTACGAAAAAATTCTAGAGATACGCGTTAAAGTGGAGAAAGTTTAAAAAGAACTTCAACATCAATTGAATGTTGAGGAGATTGAACAGAAAATTCATTTGGTACAGTCGAATGTTCAGAATGTTGAACAAGAGGTTCAACGTCCCGAAAAAATCGTCTTTGCATGCAAACAAATGGAACAACATCACTGACATCCGTTGAAACAACTTGGCTTGGGATTTTCAAATTCCAATTTGAAAAGCTTCCCACAGAAATGCATGGGATGAAGTGAATCATGCCATGGTGCTTAAAGGTGTGGAAGCCGAGACATTGCAAACAATTTCGAAAACTGGTCACAACATATACAGTGAGATAATGAGGCACTGGGTCGGAAATACGGTAGTGTAACCAGCCAGAACTATGTATATAGCATCGTAATGAAGAGACGCTTTAAAAATACGTATCAAAGGTTGAGCGACTAGCGCATTTAGCTTACTCAAATAAGTCAGCCAATTATATGGAGAGGGCCAAAATGGATGCTTTCATTGATGTAATGTGGGATCCACAGACACGAAGAGCGGTAGATTTTCATCGAAAGCAACTTGTAGTTTAATTAATAAGACTGCACAAGCCATCACCAAACAGACAATTTAGGTTCGGTTAGTTGAAATTGACCCTGAAAGGAATATCGAGCGCTACTGGGAACAAAGATGAAAGCGTTTGACTTCGAGATTTTTGCAAATTTATCATTCGTTATATCGCCGAAGCCTAAAAAGTAGTTTTAAAAAAAAAATTCTATGTGAGTGTGTGTACATGTAGACTAAATGTCTGTGTCCTCTCTACAGCTCAGACAATTTGTCCGATCGGTATGAAAATTTATACTTCAGCTTTTTTTCATACTTCAGCAAAATTCGTGTACCGGACATAACAGCTTCCGTAGGAGTATTTCAGTTTTATTAAAATATTTTGAAAAGTAAAGCATTTACGAGAAAAGCGATTAGGAACTAAAAGATTCTAAATTAAATTTGCAACAATATCGGTGCAGATCATTTTTCCGAAGTTTAACGGAAAATGACGATTTTTGACAAAAAACTAAAAGCAGAGCCACCTAGATATAAGAGCCGTAAGATTCCACCATTTTTTTTATCGTAAGCTTTAAACAGAGGGGAAGCTTAATATTTTTTAATTACATTATTGTTGATAAAAACCGAAACGGTTGATTTGGTTTTACAATTTTAATATACTAACATTTTAATTGGTTCCATAAATAACACATAATTACGAAATCAACATATTTATTTGGTAACTTAGTGAAAATTTTTATTCGAAATTTTAATTTGATTGATAAGTTTACACCCCACTACCGCTATGTAGTCGTGTAGTTTATCATTTTAAATTACTCATTTACTATAAAACTAGTGCTTACGGTATTTACTTCAAACTCCAATCGGCGTTTATAATATGTTTTTGTTAGGCACCTCCAAATAAAACACTTTAAGTCACTTAATAGTGTACAAATTGGATAACTTTTCATACAACTAACAGATTTGTATTGTCATTTTGAACGATAACGCCTCAACTAACGGAATCGAGGTAATACGGTAATAATTTTTGAGATTCACAAAAACTCCTATGTTAGTTCGTGTTTTTGGTCTAATTTTCTTAGAAAAATCGATGAGACCACGATTCATTTATAAAACGGAACTGTTTAATTGAACTTTTGCATAGTTTGCGGAAAATCAATTTACCTTTTGCTAACCCACAAAACTAAACATTAGATTCAATTCTATAGAAAAACATTAAAATTATGCCTCTCTTTAAATTATTTTTAAACATTAAATACAAATGGCTGATTTTCATATATGTGTCTTTTGAATATAGTCTTAATCGTATAAAATAAAAATTTTAATTACTCAACTAAATCTTCATTCACAAATATTAATTCAAAAATTGGTTATTTTACATTGTAAGTAGAAAGAAACTCAATCTGTTGTTGTTATATGAAAGGTTGAATCATATGGACTGGGGGTTCATTTTTAACATCGACAATCCATCTCTAGCTCTTGAGGTATTTTTGGATAATATTTTTATTATCTTGGAACGCTGCTACACTTATTGCTCGTCTAAAATTAAACGCCTGCAGCCTTGGATCTCCTTTGACCTTGCGCGACGTATTAATAAAAGGAATAAACTGCGGTCCAAGTTAAATAAGCGTCCTGATAATGCAGTACTTCGTGATAGCTATAACAGAATGTGCACCATAATTAATGTAGATATCAAAAATGAAAAGGAAACCTATTATTCTAAGCGTTTTTCTGCTAACCGCGGTGATATAAAAAAAAACTGGATTTTAGTGAACGAGATTCTGACTCGTAAACCTAAAACTTCACTAGTCAAATCTATTTTAGCACAGAACGGAGAACTTCTTACGAGTGATCTAGAAATTGCTAATGAGTTTAATTGTTATTTTTCTAGTGTTGCTAAAGATTTAGGTGCTAAATTTGACTCTGTCAACACGTCATCTAGTTTCAATTTGCCTTTTGATTTCGGTCCGACAACGTTTTTTATGACCCCAGTATCTAGTTATGAAGTTTTTTCAATTATTTGTGCTTTAGAACCTAAATACTCAATTGATAATGTTGGCCTGAGTAATTATATATTAAAAGTCATTGCTGGGCATATTAGTCCCGTTCTTGCACACATTTTTAACCTTTCCTTTGAGTTGGGAGTTGTACCCGATCGACTGAAAACAGCAACTATAATTCCCCTTTTCAAGAATGGTAATCGCCTTGATAAAGGTAATTATAGACCTATTGCCTTGCAGCCAGTAATCCTAAAAGTTCTTGAAAAGGTAGTTAAAAATAGGGTTTCCAATTTTTTAGATAAAACGGGTGTGCTGAGTATCCATCAACATGGTTTTCGTCATGGTATGAGTACCGAATCGGCCTTGTTAGATTTTCTAAATACAATCAACACTGGTTTAAATAAAGGTAATAGCTGCGGTGCTTTATTTATTGATACAGCTAAAGCCTTTGATATGGTTGATCACAAGCTTCTGCTATCTATTATGTATGATATAGGGTTTAGAGGAGTGGCAAATAAGTGGTTAGCATCGTATTTAGATGGTAGATCGGTGAGAGTTAAGATAAATGATAATTTAAGCGATCCGAAATTTATTGACGTTGGTGTTCCCCAGGGTTCAGTATTAGGCCCTCTGCTGTTTCTCATTTATACAAACTCCGTATTTAAGTTGAATCTTCATGGTTATTCAACCGGGTTTGCTGATGACATTGCTCTGGCTTACTGTGGGAATTCTCCCAGCAACGTTATTTCGATGATCAATTCTGATTTAAAAGTTTTACTCTCATGGTTCGACAAACATCGCCTGATCTTAAGCCGGAAAACTAAATTCATGTTGTTTAAATTGTCTGGTAGCTTTAATACGTCTATTTTGCCGCGGGTGACTAATCACAGCAGGTATGAATGTGCGTCTAGTGGTTGCCACTCTGAGTGCTTTGATATCGAACAAGTTGACTCGTTTAAATATCTTGGTGTTCACTTGGATACTTGCCTTAATTGGAAAACGCATGTTAATTCAGTCCACCAGTATCTGTCATCAACTGCTAGAATTTTCTACCTTCTTCGTGATTATTGTCCTCCGTCGGTTCTAAAAATAGCTTACCGTGCGCTAGTTATGGCTAAATTGGAATATGGATTGTCGTGCTGGGGTGGTTGTTATGCTGCAACTTCATATCCTTTATATGTTCTACAGAAAATGATTTTGAGAATATATCTAAAGAAACCAAGAACTGAACCATCATGGAATTTATTCTTTACGACGAATATTTTGCCGTTGAAACATTTGTATGTTTATAAGGTATTGAGAGTTTTTTTTAATCGAAGTGGTCAACAAATAATGAGAAGCGATTTTCGTTACAATTTTCGCGGTAACCATCAATTTCTTTGTAACATCCCAAGATTCTTCAATGACCACTTCCGACGCTCTATTCTGGTCGCTGCACCAACCTTTTTTAATGCGCTACCAATTTACATTAGGAAGGACATTCATTTGAAGTCCTTTTTACCTAGAGTTAAACAATGGCTATTTGAAACTGTTGATATCTCCTATTTATTCAGGGTTATTACATAAAACTTGATGTATTTAGTCACATATTATGAAGTTGAAATTTAGTAGTAAAAGTAGTAGTATTGGTAATGGTAGTAATAGTATTAGTATCTTAGTCATTTTATTGTAAGCTTTTATCACATTTTATTCTCATTTTAATCATTTAATTTTGTAAATATTAGGATTATGTTGTATTTTTATGTATTACGCGAATTTGCTTCTGCCGTTTTTTCGGCACAAAATTCGTTATATTTTTTTTGAATAAATAAATAATAATAATAAATAAATAATAATAATAATAATTGTTTCTTATGGAAACATAAAAATCGTAGATGGCTCTGCTAAAAGTCGACACTATACAGCCCAGTATACGAATTTTGTTCGAAAAACGCGACTTGAGAGTTGGGAGTTTTCCTTTTGTTTTATCAGCACACTATAGATGTAAATATAACATTTAATTATTATTTACAACAAGCAACAATAATATTAATTTTGTGCATCTACAGTATGTTAGTGAAACAGTAGCAAAACTCCAAACTCGCAAGTCTCATTGTTTCAATTGGGTGAATGGATAACATTCATTGTTGATAAATATGCTAAAATTGAAAGTGAATGACTTCTTTTCATTCATCTGAATCAAAAAAGCTTCGTTCCGAGGAAGTTAGATTGTAAAGCACATGGATCTCATAACTTACAATGTCGTCAATAAAGGCAGTGATATCGTAGTTTTTGGACTTACGAATAAAAATTCACCATTCACCGTAATAAAGTTGGCTGGCGAATTCTGAGCTTTAACATTTACGAGCGGTATCCAACAGTTGTACAACCTACCGTACACTTAGAAAATGAACAGTGAGTCTACTTTACAGAAGAAATTTTTTTACAGAAGTACAGTTCTGCGCCACCGACGAACACAACATTAACAGCCTTTTTTTAATTGTGTGAAAGAGATTCATTCGTAAAAACGTTGCTATATTATGAAGTTCCAACATATTATACTTGGAATATATCGTGAAAGAAGTGTTCCAGAAGAAAGCAAGGTACAATTATTCCGAAAGGTGCTAAAATAAGTGATTCTGATGCTGATGGTAATGTTTATTCGAATAATACTGAGTGTTATTATTTGAGAGCTATCAATGATGAAGTATGTCAGACCTATAGAGAGGCATGTCATAACTGGGTTTACTTGAAAATGATCAAGACAAATTCGCAATATCTTTGTAATGATATTAACAAATTGCGCACCTTCCGATCCTAAAAGTCTTTGGGAAGAGACACAGAAAGTTTTAATTAAGATATACTTCGACAAGCACCTAGAAGAAATCCTGATATGGAGATACGGTTTTTACTAGACATTTTTATTGGAGCACCATATTACTTGAAGATCCATAATAATACATCTGCGTGATTTTCAAAAAACTAATCGACCGATTGTAGGAGCTCTTTTACTGCTATCAGGTGATTATCATCAAACTTTGCTACTCGGACCATGATCAACACACGCTAAGGAACACTGGCTGCCTGAAAGATTCCATAACATGTGAGATATCGTTAGACATCTGAGGCATGTAAGAGTAAGAGTACAAAAATATAATAATGGGTGATCAAATTAGTATTATTTATTTTATAAAAAACATTTTAACGGCTATTTTTTCAGATTCCCTTCAAAATTGACATTTGTGTTTAATATTGGTTGATAAATCACCATGGCACAGCCTTTACAGATTGTTGAAATTTATTTCAAAAATAATGAACCTATTCGGGCTATGTTTCACGCATTGATGAAGCTCATTTCTGATTAAATGGCTTCGTAAATAAGCACAATTTTCACATTTGGAGGCGTTAGCTCTATAAGGAGGCATTTACTATAAAAACAAATACGTTACAAAAAATATCCAAATGTGGTCAGTTCTATGCAATAATGGGAAGGTTTTGCTACTCTTACTGTGGCATCGAGAGATTTTCTGCAAAATATCCGAAGTACAAAATAATTCTAATTTCTCCCGTGCAACGCCGGTGTAATTCAGTTAGTTATAGTTATAATTTAGGTAAAGACGTCCAGATGGCCGGGCAATTTTGTAGGAGTTTTGCGATCAAACAACTTTAAAACACCAAAAAAGTGATTTTGAACCAGAACGCGAGTGAGAGTCGAGTTGCGAGTGAGTTTATTTTTTTAAACTTATATACCAAAACAACCCTATATTTATATACGATATAAAATATGTTTTTCTAGAAACTTTCATGATGCTTGTAATTCCTTAGGCAAGAAGTTTCGAACATATTAAAATTTAGATCTAATACTTACATACATACGTAATTACGTATAAATATCGTCATATGCTGGTTTGTGTCTTATAATCCAAAACTTGGAGGTAAAGGTTACACACATTAAATATTTTTACTAGACTGAATTTAATAAAATTTTGATCGTTAACTATATAAACGTAATAAAATGTTTAACCTAGAAAATAACATTAAGATGTTGACTTAAGTAAATTAAATATTTTTAAGGTGGCAAACGAATGACAATATTTTTTATTCATCCATTAAGTATGTCTTAAAACATACCTTAGCCAATACCTAATGTATAGGCACCTAATATATTTACACTCCAAATATAGTTACTTGCTTAAACCACCAATTACGTGATGGTACTCGAAGGGTGTGTGAGGGCACACAAATTGATTCTATATTTAAAATATAAAAGTTCATAAATAGCTCCGAAGTTTATCGTACGTGGTAACGTTTAAAATAAAAATATTTATTTATTTATGGCAGAGGCAGTTTGTAATATTATACGAGCAAAAATGCATAACTCACGTGTCTAGTACAACATTGTAACCACTTCTACTAAATTAACTTTTTCAAATTAAAAATAAGAAAAAAAAAGATTATTTTGTGCTTTCGAAATGTAACAAAGAAGCTTAAAATAATTCGGAACCTATGGCACGTAACCAATCAGATGGAGTGGTCCACTTTAAAGTTATTTTTTTTTACCGACATAGTTTTCATATTGGTTTGGGGTAACTTAACAACAACAAATCGCCTAGTTGGCTATGCAAACATTTTCAAACAAAAAAAAAATCATGAAAACTTGTAAACAATTGAAAAACCTTGAAGCACAATAATTGTTTTTGTTTTTTGTTTTTCCATTCGTATAACGTATATGCTCTTAAAAGTTGGTTGGTTATGTAGAAATAAATTCACGTTGCCTCAAGGAGTGTGACTTATGAAAAAAATGGAAACCAAATAAGAGTGAGTAACTTTTTATTTTCCTTTGTCAAAAAAATTTGCATAATAATTAAGCCTTTATTTATAAGACGTACATCTATACAATAAAATAAGTTATGCTTAAGTTGAAAAGCAATCGTAGAAATCATAAATGTCAAACGATTTCAGAACGTTTACGTATGCCAAATGCCAGAATAATAAAAATAAAGTATAGTATATTGCGTATAAAGATGGCTGGAAGTTTTACGCAGACATGATTCAAGAAATTTTTGTAAGGGAGACGATTTAAAAAACGAGTTATAAGAGTAAAAAGATTAATTAAATCAAGTTTTTCGCATTGAAAATGCCATATGATGAATTTCTAATATAATGAATTTTGAACCCAAGTTTAATCATAATTTTAAGACTTCACGGGTGCACTGAATAAGTTCTACTCAACCGACATCAATTCGTTTGGGAAAGTCACTGATGTCATTTGAAGGGTTAAGTTCATAGTTGTCATTTGTATATAACAAAATTTTGGTATAAACTCTACGATGTCTTGTTATTGGTCATTCAAAGTGTCACTCAACAAATTCAATAAACGAGTTTTACGCAAACAATTTATCGCTACCAATCCGTTTGGAAATGAAGCCTATCTCATTCTAAAGCTTAAACCGATTGGAATTATCCAATAATAGTGACAGTTTTGTAGAAACTCTGCAATGTCTTGTTATTGGTCGATAAATGTAAACCACTCAAACGTTATGAGTGCACTGAATAAATTCTACTCAAAAATCTTCCCGGTATCAACCCTTCTGGGGAATAGAACTGATGTCATTTGAAAGTTTAGGTCCATAGGTGTCTTCTGTATCTAATAAAATCTTGGTACAAACTCTACGATGTCCTGATATTGACTATTCAATGTGGGTCACTCAACGAATCAAATCATCCGATAATAGTGGCATTTTGGTACAAAACTGCGATGTCATGTTATTGGATGATAAAAGTAAACCACTCAAACTTCATGAGTGCACTGAATAAGTTCTACTCAAAAATCATTCAGTTTCAATCCGAATTACAATTATCATTTGGAAGATTAAGCTCAGTGGTATCATCTGTATATGGCGGAATTTTACTACACACTCTTTGATATCCTGCTACTGAGACTTTAACGTGTGCCACTTATTTTATAAAATGAACGAGTTTCAATAAAACATAAATCTGGCAGTGCAAAAAAAATTTAATTGTTAACAAAATTAATATTTTCAGCCCGACGAATTATTTTTAGCCGAAGTGAGTTTTCTAACACCATTTTCTGCTGCAGCAAAATATTGATCCCGGTGCCGTCATTTTTACGTCATTTTTGATCCAACATGGCTTCGTGTTTACATTTTTGGTCTTTAATTTTTTGATCCTGCATCAAATTCAAAATCAAAAAATTTGTTGGATTTTTTTGACGTTTACTCACACATATTGTGAAATTGACTGAGTAAACGTCAAAAAAATCCGACAAATTTTTGGGATTTTTTAATTGATGCGGGATCAAAAAATAAAAAGACAAAAAATGTAAACAAGAAGCCATGTTGTATCAAAAATGACGTCATCGGGATCAATATTTTGCTGCCACAGAAAATGGTGTAACAAAAAATAATAAAAAATCTAATTGTGTATGTGTTAGTAGCACTCAATATTAAATTCTTATTGGAATAAATTTAGTGAGTTTTATTACACTGTTAAATTATTCACTGAATCAAGTACATTTAAAAAATACAATTTTTAAAATAAAATTTATTTAAAAATACATTAAAAATTAAACCTTTAACAGAAAAATATCAAAATTGTTTATTGACATTTTCATGAGTGTGAAGTTTTTACCAACTAACAAAAATACGCATGTATTGGATCACACTGTTAAAATATTTCTTATAGGAATTTTGAGTGAAAAATTAAATTTCATGAAATTTAAAAATAGAATAATATTTAATAATCTAATTATTTTAATAATATGGCGCGAATGTATATAAATGTTTTTGAGGTTAAACTCTCACATTGCTCAGTAATGTTTTTTTAAGTAAAAGTATCGGCTCCTTTTGATTTTCAGTGCACCCAATCCCGGCAAATGACAAGACATCACAGAGACTATACCAAAAATCAATCATGTATAAGTTGTTTTTTAGGGCCTGACTTATCAAATGATGGGGAATCTTATTTTTCACAATGGACTTGCAAAATATTTTTTTAAAGTAAAGCAGTCATCAGATTTTTGTATTGTATTTTGAGTGAATCTCATTTATTCTCACAATAACAAGACAACATGGAGATTGCACCGTATATACGAATCACTCCTACGGGTTTAATCTACCAAACGAAGCAAGTTTCGTCCCAACCAAATGTAGGCTCAGCACGTTTTTTCGAGCAAATTTCTCATCGGCTCCTAACGATTTTTGAGTGGCTATAGGATAGGCTAAACCCGTAGGAGTTATTCCTATATGGTTTCATTGTGGTGCAGTTTCCACGATGTCTTGTTATTGTAAAAATAAATGTTATGTACTCAAAAATAGAAAGAGACAATGAGATTTTTGGTCGTTTTTCGTAGGTCTGGTCTATATGAGGTACCATTGTTTGGTAGAGTTTTGGTGCTATTTTTGGGTTTATTTTTAACGACTATTCAACAACCTTCAGCTAACAATTTCATTGAGAAAGTTACTCAAAAACGAACCGTAGTATGGTTTTAAAGACTTTAAAATTATGGCAACGCTTTAATACAGTAGGTTATTATTTCTTTTTATTAGTAGTTTTATAACATTGATGAAATATGTTATTTATTTTATTTGTATTTTATTTTCTATTTTAATTCCTATTAATATTAAACTCCGATTATGGGTGTTTAGGAAACTATAGATTATTAAAATATAAGATTGAATAATATAAGTCTAATAAGATAAAAAACATGGCGTCTTGTTTGTCTTTTATAAAATTTACTATTTGTGTCGCTCAACTTTATACTTAAAAGTGTAAAAACTAACATATACTTAGCTTTCAAGAATTCTTATTGGATTCGTATACGTATTGTTGCTATTTTTTGTTAAAAACTTCACACTCATATATTTTCATCGTAAATTTTCAGTTTTTATCAATCTGAAGTGAATCTAGTTACATTTTCTCCGCTCGAAAAAATCCTTATACAGGAAAATGTTTTAGATCAATAGGCCAATTCGACCCATATGTGGTATCTTGTCCCAATCTCTGAAAGTGGCTTGTTATTGGCCCATGTTGAAAAAACACTCAGTATTTTGAGTGAAAAATTGGCCATGTTATTGGCTGGTGTTAGTGAAGTGGCTTAGTTATTGGCCCAGACCAATAAAATACTTAAGATTTAGGTAGAAAATTGCCATTTTCTCCACTCAGAAAAACCTAATGCCGGAAAATGATCTTTAAATATAGGCCAATTCAACCTATATTGTGGTATCTTGCCTCAATCTCTAGAAGTTGCCCCATGTTGAAAAAATACTCAATATTTTGGGTGAAAAATTGCACTAAACAATTCTGTTAAAGCATTAATTTTTATTTATTTGGTTACTTTTCTCTTTAAATTATTTATATACACTTGGGTGGCAAAAAATTCGCACATTTATCGATTTTCAATAAAATTTAAAAGTATTAAAAAATCCAATGTTTGTTTAATTTTCTTGAATGCAGATTCAAAGTCCATTTCAACATAACTATCCAGGGGTACATTTTTTGTACTTATACCGTGCCAAAAAAGTAATTTTTGGGGAGTCAACATCTGAAGTACACGTTTTTTGTGAATTGCATGAACAGAAAGTATTCACTAATAAACCCGGGAAAAGGTGCGACGTAGACAGAGTAGTTTTTAAATTTACACAAGATCTGGTCTTCGCCTCCAGTGACATGCCTCTCCAGAACATGTACGACCCACCGCCATACGAGACACGTTCTTCAATGCAACTTTTTTGCAAATCGCTTTCCTGATCTTCTGTATACTCTTCTTCGCTCATCGTTGCTATGTAAACACGTCCTGCATCCGCCAGAGAACAGGACTGTTTTCCATTGTTCTTCTGTTCAATCGAAATGCTCTCTAGCGTACTGAAGTCGGACTCGTCGGTGGGCTGGGATCAAATTCGGTTCGTTTCCTGCTTTATGTGTAGTCAGATCACCTTTTCTAAGTCGTCTTCTAATTGTCTAACGGCTGAATTCGACTTCACGAACTTTTTGGAGCCGGTGTTCCAGTTAAACCGCATTCAAATGACGATTTCGCAACGAAGACGTCTCAATAAAGCGGCCATCACGCTGTGTTGTAATACGAGGTCGGCCAGATTCTTGTCGCTGTCTGTAGCCGCAAATTTCTTGATATCTCTGCTACATCCGATGAACGGAGAATCGGCTCAAATTTAGTTGTCGAGGCACTTCACTTTGATTCTGCCTCGCATCAATTTGTGCAACCACTTAGACGATAACACGTAATCGATAGAAGGCCATTCAGGCTAAGCGTTGAAATGCGAATAATGACAATTCCTTTAAAACGTTCACTTTTATACCTGAGACAAGTTCCGCAACCGGTGCTACCTGGAACGAGCATTTTCGGATTGTTGAGTTCTCTTGTTGTTATTGTCCTGGTTTTGAACAGACAACATACACACACGTGGTATCATTGGATAGGTGATGAAATGATCTTTAACTTGATATACTTTGATCTAAAAAAAACAGTTCGATTCGCGAGAAAATTAAAAAAAAAGAGAAAAAAAATTCAACTGTGCGAATTCCTTGCACCTAAGTGTACTTCTTTAATATCTATTGTATTTATTAACTTTTTTAAATTTAGTTATAATGTTAATTATGAATTTATTTAATATAATTATAATTTTTAATATAATATTCACTAATTTTCATTTATAAAATATTAATAGCGTAAATCTACAATGTTAAAAAATTCAATATGGCGGCTATTGGAATCTATTTGAATCCAATAAGAATCTGTTTCCGCCACCTTTCCAATTGGAATCGCATACGTATACCGTATACGTGTTATTTTTTGTTAGAACCTTCACAGGCAATACAGAGCGAGTGACCTGAATAGCATTAGAAAGAGATGAAATGAATTTTTGATTTAATTTTTATATGAAAAATCATGACATGCAGAAAGATGATTTTTCTCTGGTAGCGTATAGTTTCGACTAAAACTGACGTCATTATGAAGCTGGTCTGTGGCCCACGTATTCTCCTCAGGTTGGTGCGAGTAATGGCCAGTTGCTGTGATCGGCGTCAAGTTGAGGTTGATGGATTCTGTCTTACACTATGGACCATAGCTGCAATATCCTCGGGTGTGCACACTGTTCAAACTCGGAGACCACTTCTGTCATCCACTAGCAAGCCTATCTGACGAAGTTTCTTCATCAATTTCACTACAGCGGTTCCGCTTGGCGCTCTTTCACGAACCATATTTCGTTTCAAAATTCGCGAGGTTTCTACTACATAACACCGACTTTGAAAATGAAATATGTGGTCCATAGGTCCAATTCAAAGGTGGTCCAGATACACAGGTATTTTGTTATGACAAACGGGTTTTACAACAATGGAAATGGTCTGTTTTACAATTCGGTCGGATTAAACGGTGGTCCGATTAGGAGGTTTTGCCTCCTAATGTATCCATGAACTGTATTTTCGGGATTTCATTTTCTCCTTGTTCCTGAATTTTGAGTTTTGAGCTTTCGGTGGAATCCCGTTTGATGGTGATATGGATATTGACAATGTGTTGCGTCGACTAACACCAAGAAGAAATTTTTGCTCGGCTGCTCTGAATTCTATATCTGGTAATATTGCTCTAAATCAATTAGGCATACCAAAGACATCAAAGCCGTTAATATACGCATTCAGCATTTTAAAACACATTTCGTTTCGGTTATCGTTACAGCAGAAAAGATCAAAACGATTTATCTATTTACAGTCTTAGTTAAATCTACTCAACATACTTAACTTTCAGGTCATGAGACAAACCGCGCACACACACATCACATTAAGGCATCGTTTCAATTCTATAATTATTGTCAAATTAATTATAATTTTTCGACTTTAATAATTTAACCGCGAAGAAGAAAGCAAAACACAAGACGAACAGGTACAACAAAGTGTAGAATAAGAAAATTCAATTATTTTCACAGTTGTGCTATTCTGTTACTTTACTTAATACTTTTTGTTGTTATCTATTATTGTTTTGTATTAGAACAATTTCTTTTTTTATAAAATTCATACATACCGTTAAATTGTCATGACTTTAAGATTTTGTAAGCCATGTAAATGTCACAGTCATATGGTACATGCACACTCGTATATGTATAAAGAGTACAAACGATTTTTTATAGATGGAAATGCTGCATTTGATATTTAGAAACTCTGTCATTCGTTTTCATTTGATGCCGCGGTCAGTGAACGATTTGCGGGACTTGGTAATTAAGCAATTAAATCAAACATAAAACTCAATTGTTAATTATTCTAAGCCCTTATCAAGCGCATGTACAGTTTGTAATCACATTTCTCGTTCGTCTAGTTTTTCTGTAGTTACATGCGAGAGTTAAAATTATGTTGACATATGATGGGAAATATGAGTGTATTGTGCTGTAATCATTTTATCAGGTTTTCAATGTCAAAATATAAACTTATTTTAATAATCGCATACAAAAACAGAGAGAGAACACAGTCCACAAAATAAAGTTGATGCGATAAGAAAAAAAAAACTGTAAACTGCAACAATATGCAATTACGATCGGTCGGATGATTTGAAAGTGCATCGCGTAAACACAGACGTAGAGACTAAATGTCTTGTAACGTTAACTGGTATCTAATCTTGTTCATTCCGATAAGAAATGTACGTCATGACATCGTGCAAAGTACTGGTGCGAATGCGATTCAAAATCATCTGTGATTTATGGTGCATGCGTACGTTGAGATCGCGCGAGAAAATCAAAATCTATTTTCAATTTTGAATTAAAATTAAAATAATCAGTCATTGAACTGCATGAGCATATTACGTATTTGTGTGCACAGCTCGTATACTTTGAAATGAAAATCGTATAAAAGCGACATTTTAAATTAATTTTATTACTTTTAGTATACGTTGGCGGTGTGGTACACACACAACACTGTATGTTGTTGTACTTGTAATAATAACAATTATTATTATTGTTGTTTGTGCCAACAAATCTTAATTTAAGTTTTTCAAACTGCATTCAATGTTTTTTAATTTTTTTTGTTTTAAATTTACTTTCTTAACGTAAATAAAATAAATAACATGTAGACACTTTATTAAGACAATGGTCCTATTACTTAACACTATTTATTGTTCACCTTTAATAGTTGGGTGTTATAAAAGGTTTGTTTTATTGCATACCTGACATTATAGTTCAATGTATACCTCTTCTAATAAACTGGGTAAACAGACGTTATTTTCCTGACTTCGTTATCACTTCGGCCCTATTACGTAATATGTATCAGAAATAAACGAGAGATGCTTAATGCACTTCTGCAAATAGCAACCGTTGTGTTCTTGAGCAACTAAATGTTGCTGTAGAATCATATGATGGCAGCTGTCAGTACCCAAATCAATATCGAATTACATTGGTTCCTCTCCCACAAATACTGTAATTTTATAGAGTCGCATGATCCTTCTTCCTTAATCAATCCCTAATTATGCGGTTGTTGATCTCTTGTTCAAGCAAGCTTGATATTATTGTTATTATTCAATTTTTATGCACAATTAAATTTTAAACAATCTTTTTTTTTGTATTTGCCAATCTCTGGACGTAAGGTTATTGGCAACATTACTTTTTTCTGCTTTCCTTCTTCCGCTTTTATGCAACAGAAATGATGATATGATATGATATGATAGAGGCGTACAGGCCAGCCACAACGGCGATCCTAGGTACGTTACCATAATCCTGAAATATCCACAATCAAATAACAAATTATATCTGAATGCAAACAATATTTCAGCATCATGCGGGCCCAGGCCCTGCCTGCATCCTTAACAGATAAGGTTATTTAGGAAAGGATGTTAGTCACAGAAACAACTAGGGCGAACCGCAGCAAAGTCATTATCTAACTACTTAAATATATTAAAATATTAGTCTCAATT
Organism: Nephrotoma appendiculata; assembly: GCA_947310385.1. Taxonomy (NCBI): domain Eukaryota; kingdom Metazoa; phylum Arthropoda; class Insecta; order Diptera; family Tipulidae; genus Nephrotoma; species Nephrotoma appendiculata. The sequence goes on along the minus strand of OX371224.1, from coordinate 16,543,359 downwards.
AAATTCACACCCTAGATTAGATTTTGTTAGTTTATTATTTTGGGTTAGTTGTGGTTGAGGTAAAGGATACTAATAATCATCATATGTATTCGGCATCAGTCATAATAGACTGGTTAGGTTATTTAATTCACATCTACGGGTCATCTCATCATATGCTGTTTGTAACCTTATTTTGCCCTATCTTCCCACCCGACACCATCTAACCGAGGGACTTTACGTTCGTAATGACTCGACAGCATTATCATACATATGATGACCTAAATATTCCGTTTATATTGTAAAAAAAATAAAAATAAATTTAAATTCGGTATTGTCAATTAGCTACCTATATTTAAATTCATTCAACTAAAAGCAGGTTTGAATTATATCTAACATTCACACACTTCACTAAAACATAACCTGAAATCAACCAGAAAGATCGTCGAAAAACAACATTCTATAGCAAAAGGTCTTTGGATCGTTAACATATTTGAATGTATTGAGTTTATCCTCAAAGCGTAAGTAATTAAATAGACCGCCTGTTCCAGAATGTTGCAATCACAAACTTCCCTGACCTTCCGGTATGTTCAAAAAACAATAAATAATAATAATAATAATAAAATAAATTGAATTATATTTGCCGACAACTTTATTGTTTCTTTAAAGTCAGGACTTTCGGCAAAATTTCAATTTATACAATTGTTTAAAGTAAGGCAAAAATTTAATTTAAAAACTCAAAACATTCTAGAAAAATCTGGAGCCTAAAATGCACATTTAATTAAGAACAAAAATGAAATTCGTGAATCGAATCCTTTTCCCGTAAGTAAAATTTTCGTAAAAAGAGACATTGTTAAGCAAGGGATTGGTGTAATCAAAATGATACAGAGATAGATGTATATGTACAAAAATTTATGAGTAAAATGTACGTACTAGTACAACAAGAACAATGTTCTTAGATGAGAGGATATTATTTAAAGTAAAACAAAAGAGATTGTGATCGTAAAATAATTTTGGAGAATAAAAAAGTAAGCAGAAGAGAATCAAATATGGTATGGTACACCAAACAACACAACGAAACCCTATAATTATAACCGAGCACGTACACTGCAGGCCAAAAGTTTGAGCCCACTCCCATATTTCGAAAAAAATCAAATTTTAACACAGATAATATTTGTTTAGTAGAAAAATAAGCATGTCGATTAATTGAGAAATATTTATAAAACCAAAATAAGGTAAAATAAAATTTAATTTGTTAATATTTCAGAATAATTTGTTTAAAAAAACGAAAAATGGCTTAAACGGCCTTTTCATCGAAAAATCCCCCTCTACGTTCGATTACTTTTTTAACAATTCTTGGCATCCTAGCCGTAAGTTTTTGAATGGTTTCTTGTGAAATATTGCTCCAGCAATCTTGTAGAATATTTCACAACACAGATTCCGATGATAGGCATTGCTCCCGTGCCCTTCTATCAAGCTCCTCCCACAACAGCTCTATAGGATTAAGATCTGAAGATTGCGGCGGCCATGTCATGATTTTTAAGACTTTTTCCTCCTCCTTCTGTTTGAGATAGTCCTTGCAAAGTTTCGATGTGTGTTTTGGGTCGTTGTCTTGTTGGAATACGAATCCTTCGCCAATCAATCTTCGTCCAGAGGGCAAAATGTTTTCTTCCAGTATCGTGTGATATGCTTCCTTATTCATTCTACCGATCACACGAGTCAGATCACCAACCCCACTGGAAGAGAAACATCCCCAGACCATTACAGATCCGCCGCCATGCTTCACAGTTGGAACTATACAGTCCGGTAGCATCTTCTGTTCGGCACTGCGTCGAATGAAAACCCTCCGCTTTGTGGCAAAAACCTCGAACTTGGATTCATCGCTCCATAGAACCCTTTTAAAATCTTCTGCCGTCCAGTCTTTATGGTTTTTGGCCCATTCTAACCTTTTAAATTTGTTTTGTGGTCGTAGAAGTGGTTTCCGAACTGCAACTTGCCCAAATAATCCACCATCTCTTAACCGTCGTTTCACCGTGGTCAAAGATATTGGCACATTTGTTGTTTTATTTATTTCAGCGCGTATTACTGGTGCTGTTTTTCGCCTATTTCGCTTACTAGTTGTTACTATAAGCTGATCTTGACGTTTGGTTGTACATCTAGGCCGTCCTGATCGTGGTTTATCACGGAAACTTCCGGTTTGAGCGTGTCGCTCAATAGCATGTCGAACACATCCCCTTAATATTTTTAACTGTGAAGCAACTTCTCGCTGCGATTTGCCTTCTTTAATGAGAGTAATGATTGCAACTCGCTTTTCAATCGTGGTTTCTGCAACTTTTCCCATTTAGGACTATTAGTTTATTAGTAGTAGTAGTATAAGATGTGAAGAATCTGTTAAACTTTCAAGGCATCAAAATTTATTTTTATATAAAACCCTTACAATTCAGGTCTACAAATTTCGATTTTCTAGAGCTTTTATATTTACGCAGTAACAAATAGGTGCTGAATCAACAACCAAAAATCACAAAAATGAATTATTGTTTGAATTCCAAACACTTGTCAATAACTAATAAACAACGAAATTGTGTCCTTCATAAATAGAAACGATTTATTTTTAGAATAACGGTATTAAAGATATATTTTTTTGTGTATGTGTTGTGTACAGTTGAAGTAAACAAATTATGAGAAAAATTAAATGAATATAAAGCAAATACGAAATATGAGAGAGAAAAAATACGAAATATGCGAGTGGGCTGAAACTTTTGGCCTGTAGTGTATATTCTCCCAAAACCAACAACAACATTGCTGTTGTTTGTTGGTTTTGTCAAATCGCAATACATAACTTGCAAATACACAATTTATTTTTATAATTTGTGTATATTCTCAAGCAAATACGCATGTATATAGATTATAAATACTGTGTTCAAACACAAACGTATTTACACGGAAACACACAATAAAATATAAATAATATATAGGACCTATTTCAACCCAAATGTACGAAAACGACCAAATGCACTATTATCCCTAATGGCATAAAACAGCCATCTGTTTTATTTGTTTCTTATTCTCTAAATATCTCACAGATTCATATAAAATATTTGTATTTGTTTGTAAATGTTGTTACAAACATTTCATAAGCAAAAATTGTATTTCCTGATTCAGCAAACTCGAATCAACCAAAATATTTGAAATTAAAATTATCCGACAAAAAAAAAATGTTGTGGGAACACAGGCGTATAAATATAAAATAGTTATGGGTTGAAATAGGTTTAACTTTAAATTACATAATATAAAACAAAAAAAACTTCTCTTTTAAATCTGCAAGTTGCACGTGCACAAATTGATAATGTTCATTATGCTTTAATTCCATGGATAACATTTGCTGACAGCAGTTTTTTTGCTGATAATACGCAAAAAAATTTTTTTTTTAAATTTCATGAGAGTGACAAAGAACAGAAAGATTTTTTATTTCATTTTATAGTAAAATTTTATGGTTTTACAATACATTTTGGCATAACATAAAAATTTCATAAAATATTTAATTTGTACATTTTCGTACAATTCGAATTTTAATATATATACCACAAAAAACCACTAACGTTAATAAATTTCAACCCCAAAAAAAAAAAATAAATCGACATTTGAGTATAAAAATGGCGAACAACTTATTTTATATGAGTGTGAGAAAAATTTCTTATCTTTACACACATTTTATGTAGATGTGTGAAAAATGCTGCCATAAAAAATACTCCAATTTACATTTTTTATGGCAGCATTATGGCAGTAAACTTCCCCTATCACACTTCCCCTCTCAGCAAAATTTTACTGACAACATGTTTTGTTTCGTACACAACCAGTAATGTCTATATTTTTTTCTCGCTTTTATTTTTGCTGGCAGCAGATTATTTCCATGGAATAGAGCCATTATGCGCTTACGTGGTATATAATTATAAAGAGTTAAACACTGCGCACAAATTAATGTCCAATAGATTATAGACACACCACATAACTTATTCACACACTATGTAGTGTATTATATCAATAATACACTACAACACATATTTATTATTATTAAATTATTTATTTTTACGCACAGAAAAAATTAAATTATATTTTAAAATAAGGAGCGACACAAAACACGTCTACTCCGTTTTCTTGTTGCAACCTCACTCTTCCGCTTTTATGCAACAGAAATAAATGTTAATTGTATTTGTACTGCCTTTCGAAATTGGCGACGCCAGTGTCAGCACGCCCAAATGTATAAACATGCCCAATCTACCGGATCCGCTCGAAACGCGATATTTCAAAACGCGATATTTCAAAACGCGTTATGGTTAGAATGTGCTTTGCGAAGCGACGGGAGCGCAGCGACCCGATTTATACCGGTCCTATATACTCTCGCCCCTATCGATTTTTAAATTCCTATAAACTGAAATTAAATTTCCCCTTCACCCGCCTGATATAACCCGATCCTATGGTACAATGTTTTGTACCATATCGCATTTTGTACCATATCGTGACCGTATCGCATTTTGAAATATCACGTTTTGAAATATCGCGTTTTGTACCATATCGCGTTTTGTACTTTATCACGTTTTGAAATATCGCGTTTTGATAATTCGCGTTTTAAAATATCGCGTTTCAAATGGGACCCCCAATCTACAATTATCAATTGAACAATTAAGAGCCTCACCGTATTTATGCTGGTGTGCCGAAACCTTACTTGCAGGAAACTCGCATTGATTTAAATTCGAAAATATAAAGTAATTTCGATATCGGTACTGATAATTTCTTCACTCCAACGGTCACACATAAAAGTAAATTCATTTATCGGACATTCCCGATTCCCGAAATTCAACATTAATTTTAGATCTATTCGACAATACCTTACCTCACAATTGAACAAGAAATTTGTCTGACATCCTTTAAAAAACAAAATAAGAAATTCATTCCGAGTACAAATTGAAAGCCAAACTGAATAATCAAACATGTAACCATCATGTTCCATCCGACATTTTTCTGTAAAGCAAAATAACCCAGTTGGACATTTATCAGCATGCATGTGAATATTTTTACGAGAGATATATGTTTCTATTTCTAACCTTTTTTGTAAATGTGTATGAAAAAGGAAAACAACAGTTTTTTGTCGAATTTTGATGGTACATATGTTAACTAAACTACCAAATTTATAGCAAGCCAAATTCATAGTTTCTCAAATGACTTGTCTCATTGGCCGTCTTACATGACGTATACGCTGCCCATGTTAGATGACAAGTGTGAGACAAGTCATATATAGAACAATATCCTAAGCAAAATAGAGGACGTGCCATCAACACTTCTCTTTCTATCACATAATTTTCAATATGGCGGCGTAAATAAACAATCGATAGATCTCTTTGTTGCAACGCTAACACAATCATGTATTATTACTTTTTGTATCGTAATAATATTTTGTTTGTCGAATAGGTAGGTAAATATTTTGTAATTGGTCTACTAGGGATATTATAACATAGCCAAAAATTTTATTGTTTTTATATACGACGGAAAAAAAAAACAAAGTTCATCCATTTGCAATATCAGCACATGTGCCGGTCAGATGTGTGTTTATGTTGTATATGTTGTTTGATCGTTTTTTTAAGCAAAAGCTTTGCCTAATATTATACACCACATATTTGTTTTATTACATGTGACGTCTACAACCAGAGCCATCTATGATTTTGAAGAGCCGTAATATTAAAAAGAGAGCTTTCAGTAGAGGGGAAGCTTTTATTGAATTACTATAAGAAACCGTGGTAATTGGAAAATTTTTGAACATGAATTTATGAATAAAAAATTAAACAAATCATCTAAATTTTAATTTTATATTTTTAATAAACTATTCAAAGAACACATATTTGAAAATCAGCCATCATAATGTAGTATTTATTTGGTAAATTTAAACTAAAGTGGAGCATAAATTTATTAATTTTCTATAAAAATGAGCTTTCCGTTTAGTTGTGTAGGTTTATAAAGTAAGATAATAAAGGGTGGTGCCGCGGATTCCTCTTACATCCAATTTAAAATTTAGTTTTATAAAAATGTAACTTATTTGGTAAATTCTGGTCACATGCACCTCAGAATTTTTGAGATGAACGATGCACTTAATAGCAATCTAAACATTCTCCATTTATAACAAAATTAAAGAGAAAACGTGAGCTGAAACGAAATTTTATGAATCACCATGTAGAAACAATAATATTATTCATATAATAAAATTTTTACATCAAAATCTATAATTATTTTTGTATACAACAAATCAACGTTGTCATGGTTTTCTTAATTAAATATTATTACAAAACAGAACAAAACGTAAAAAACTTCAATTTTATTTGATTGCAAAACCGAGCTTTCTGTAATTTGAAAATCCGTTTACAGATGTCTCTGTAATAAATTTACTTGAAATTACAGAAAAGCGTAAAATAATTAAAATACTATTTGCGAAAATAAACCATTATTATTGTAAGTTAAGCGCGAAATCTTTAATATAATAATTTAACATAATTAATAAAACTCAAAACAATTATAATTTTTATTTATAAAACGGCTGGCGTAAATAAAGCTTTTCATCGCAAAATATTTATCATCGTAGTTGCTGCGCGCTGAAAAACAATAATAGAAAAATGTCACATTTTTTCCAAATTTTTTCTTTTCTTATTTCAATTCGCTCGTTTTCGGTTATTTTCAGTTCCAGGAGATTTCAATAATCTATTGAACCAGGCAGTATACATAATAAATTGTTAAATGTTAGTTAACAAACGTTTAGGTTTTAATATTTAGCTTTAATTTATACTTAGCGACATCTTTTGATTGGTTTTTTATTGCGAAAAGCTCTATAATATAATGTTTTTATTTTATGAAGCTCCAGTTTGTTTATACTACAGGATGAAACAATGTAGGCTGCAAATTTGTTGCGATGAAAAATCAAATTGTGAACAAATAACGAAAAAAGAGTGTTCGAAGTTTGTTCATCAACAATGTTGTAATAGAATCCAGAGCACAATAAACCCCATATTACATAGCTACTCAAAAAGCATTTTTTAACCAACGTTTGTTTTGGGAAAGAAATGCTGAAATTTTTGATGGAACACTCTATATTAATTTCTTACATACACATATAAACAAATTCTTATTTCTACAATAAAAATAAAAATTTTGTGGTAGACTAATTTAAATATTTTTGCGTTAATACGACATAATGACTCAATTTTAAAATATGCTTTTCCTGAATATTGAACTAACCATTCAAATTAAAAATTGAAACGAAACATTAATGTTTTTAAATACAAAAAAGCTTCTAAAAAAATATTAAAATACACTGATTGGTATGAAAAAGAATAAAAAGCTTCCCCTCTATGGAAAGCTCATGGGAAAAATGGCGGAATGTTACGGCTCTTATATTAAGGAGGCTCTGCTACAACATGTCCGTGATAAATTTATGTATATATGGAAAAATTACGTGTAGGTCACTGCAGCAGGAAAACCTTAATACTTCCGAATTTCAAAATGAAACTTTGCACACCGATTAAGCCCAATTTGTGCTAATTAGTTAGTGCTCACAATTAGTGATAGTCGAGGAGCCGGAAAAACGGGAAAATAAAATTTTAAATTTCGCCTGAAAGGCCAAAAAGAATAAAAGCCGTTCTACAAAAAACCAGAAGTAATTTAAGCCTAATTTTAAAACTTTTCAAAAACGGCTTCACTGACGACAATTGTGCTTATGCTATGTGCCTCAGGTCGATTTTTTCGACTAAATTGTGAACTAAACTTTTCGATGTGACCTTACGCTATTCGCCGCTAGGTTAGCAACGAAGTCACCTCGCGAGGTAACTTTTCAATTTAGTTGTCAAATGTCATTATTTGGTATTTAATGCAAATGTGTTATTGTATACAAATTTTTACGTGACACTTTTTTAGATGTTTAAACGTTTCATAGTTTACATCTCCTCCGTGAGTTGGAATCGTTTTGTTTTTTTTTTTTCTAATGGAGCGATTTCTGTATTTCTTGGATTATTGTGTTGAATGCAGACCAATTATTTAACAGTTCCGCAACAGTTTATGGAAAACAATTCACTGTTAAATGGATTAACCGAAAATGATAATTCGCCGATAGCTATAAAGGCCACCAAAAATTGTCAAAACCCTCTCCGTATAATTTATTAAATTAAAATTTAATTTTTCTGTTTGAATTTGTTTTTATAAGTTGATTAAGGATTTACTGTGTTTTTTTCGCTAAATAAAGTTTAAAAAATTTCTGCGCCCTGCCCTAATGGAACTGAATATTGATTTCGGTACATCATTGTTTTCAGTGAACTGTCGTTTTCTGTAAATTGTAGTCGTAAACGATAATTCACCGAAAACGACAATTCGACGAAAACATTATCAAACAGTTATTAAAGAATTGTTTGTGTAGTTTCTATTAGCCGGTTTGCAGTTTTTCGTAAAACTTAAAAAATGTAGCTACACAAATTAACAAAAAAGTGTAGCGTGCACCATTTCTTTAAATTAAATTAAAAGTTAATTGCTAAAGCCAAATCAAATCCAACTAACACGACTGAATACAATTTATTTAATAAAATTTTATTAACAAGTTTGACACACTTTTGCTCAAGTTGACAAACATGCCAGAATTTCTTTCATATAGGCGCTAGTATATATGAAAAGAGTAGATGATTGTGGGCTCATTAAAAGAGGTCTCTTCTAGAACAATCCGAACGTTATTAAGAAACTCACAACCACTCGACTTCATAGATATTTTCCAAATTCATTTAAATCTAAGAGTTTTCAAGGCACTTAGAAATGTAGAAATCTCTGGAATTTTTGTGACTTAAACAAAATTGTATCAAATTTGTTAATAAAATTTTTTTTTTTAGGTTGGATTTAGGCTTTATCAAGTTTTGTTAGTATAGTTTGCTAGTAGGTGTTTTTTATTAGGTTTTGTTAGTATATTTTATAATTCAATTTTATTTTTAAAAAAAAGTGTTCGCTACACTTTTTTGTCAATTTGTATAGCTACACTTTTTGAGTGTTGTTCGAAGGCCAGTTTCTCTATAGTTGTTCTGGAAAATGGCCGGTACGAATGGAACTAATCAATTTTTCAATAGTTTGTAATGGAACTCGGATTATATTATGCTATTGAAGTTAGCAGAAAAAAGCAAAAAAATTCAGCAGGAAGAACCACATTCGACCTCCTTTATATATGTACATTGGTAGAAAAAGTCAGCAGATTTTTTTTGTTGTTTTTGACGTTTTTCTGTATAAAAACTTCATTATTGACGTATTTAAAATAGTTGTAGAAAAATTTCCTCAATTTTCTTTATGTCAGCAGGTGGAAACCATAAACCGAAACTATAAAAATGCATTCACATGGAATAACATTTCAATTGGTATTATACAATGGTACTTTGGAAAATGGGTAATTGTTATAGAACATAGCCATATCTCTACAAATGGGGATGACCAACGTTCTATTCGTGATTAAGATAGAACTCATTTTGGAATATTCTTTTAATGTTTAAACATAATTTCAATCATATCAGATGAAAAAATCCTTAGATTGTCAATTCTCTGGAACCACATTGAGAACTCGTCCCGAATTTTTTATCTTTCAAACCGAGATCCATCTTTATATCGGTTGACGTAGTTCCATTCAAACTAGCCTTTTGTTTTAACTACATCAAAAACTTGGATTGAAATTACAGTTTTATCATAGAACGGAGTTTAAATATCGGACAAAGTGGCAAAAGAATCCCACCAGAATTGTCAATTTTCATTGGCCATATTCGTATCTCAAATTTCTTTTCTATAAATATACGGGTTACCCAGAATTTGAATTATTGCACTTTCCCAATTAGGATTTTAAATTTTTTGATTTCACGACTGAGTGTTCTAAAGCACACGACTGAGTCACAGAATATATAATACAAACAGAAGGGACATAACCCGATTTTTCTATGGAAAAATTTCGACCGTTATTTTTAACCTTGATTTGTATGGAAAAGGGTAGAATGTAGTAGTGAAAAAAATTGTGCACTGAACTTTTTTACATTCAATAAGGGTAGAGTCAAATATTTTTTTGGTCCACTTAGTAGCGTATATATATACTTTATAATATATGACTGAGTGCTCTAAGCGACACTTATTATTTTTAACAACATTTTCGTTATCGTGTTATCTTTATAGAAGGAACGCCTCTGATATGGCTGTCTGATGTAGCTTTAAAAACAGAAACTCCATTTCATCAAATAAAACTAAAACTTGTTAAGCCCTAGAACTTATTAATGAATTTTCGGTTTGACATAAGGAATAGATTCAGATACAAAACCTTAAAATTATTAAACAGAGTATTACCAGCAGTTAACTTCTAAAATTTGATCGATACATTTGCGTTTGTGTTGGCGAATTAAAAATAACATTAAAGCTGGCCCAATGATGAACTGAATTATTGGTCAACTATCGTCCAACAATTCACAATGTTTGCATCTATTGAACTTGGGTTGGATTATCAGTGGGGAGCCTATGACAAAATATTATATTACCATACACTGACTTTATAGTTTAATTAGTGAGTGTTACACAATTACTTTTATGTAATGTCTCCCCTTTGCTACTAGAAATGAATAATATCTGTAAATGGCTTGTAAAATAAATTGCACACACAACACTAATGAAAATGTCATGTTTGTGTGTTGTGTGCAAATACTTGTGCTCCATGTATATATAAAATCGAACAATGCCCTCCATCAATGACAAATTTAATGCCACTTTTGAATTTTATTATGATTTTTATTCGCAAATGTGTGCGTACATCGAAGTCAAACGACTGCGAATCATTGCAGCTCCAGTACAATTCAATTGCGCAAAATTGGTTATTCAATGGCATCATTTATTAACATACATATATATGTAATCAGATGCAAAGGGTATACGAAGATTGATATGGTAATTTAAAAATCTTAATGTGCATGAATGGATCGGTTTGTGGTTTCATTGTACGTACGTATAAAGCAACAACACGTTGCACCTACATTCAGCAAATTTTTGCAATGCATAGTCGAAATGGCAAGCGAACAAATTAAAAAATGCACCGTCAATATTTTCGTTATTTCCCAAAAAATTTAATTGGCTCAGATCCAACAGAAGAATTCATGTTTGCATAAAAATAAATTATATTGACGATATATATTTACTACATATATATAAGACAGTATATAGGTATTAAGATTTTGCTGTGCATCATTATATATTTATAATTTAAAAATGGCGATTTAATCGCTTAAGTCGACAAATGATAATAAGGCTACGATTTGTACGGTGGGAATAATAAGTTAACATAAAATTTCAGAAGGTTCAAATGTCTAATGGGAACCTTGGATCTCTCTTACGATTTATTTATGTAAATACAAAGTTTTAAAAATATTTATTTAATTGAATACATATTCTTGAAATTTTACTTTGTGTATCAAAGATAAGAGAGTAATATTTGATTCGTTTAGTATGGGTGCGTGCATACAGCCACATACTTCAAAAGTCACATCGGTGACTAAATTGTCATTATAACCTTTTGTGCTGCATATATTCCCTTTAGCATGTTGAGTATATATTGTTTGCTACAAATTTCACCTATATAAATTTGCCTGCCACCCGTCGTGCACCCGTCGCGTATCCGTGAACTATAATGCGTCAAATACGTGATACAATTTCTGGAATACAAAGTACAATCGTTAATTTGGTCGGAATGAAGATAATTTTCATCATAGAAAAAATTTAATTTCCACGTTTCGTATTCGAATGTAATATGCACGTCCGCCAGCTGCACTTTGGCCTGCAATATTTCGTCATGAACAACATCGTTATCTGAGTTCGGAATTCGAATTTTGTTCGTAATGAGAGACTTTAGAATTGGTAATTTTGCAATATTGTTAGAGTTAGCCGAAAATATCATACTGTTAAAATTAGCCGAAAGTTTCCAGCCGAAAGATAATGCAGATACAGCAAATCTTGAATACAGCAAAAATCAGTCATGAACTTAAGAATTTACGAATTTAGGATCGGGCTATATCATTCGGGTGAAGGGGAAATTATTTCAGTTTATAGGAATTTAAAAATCGATAGGAGCGAGAGTATAAAGAGAGTTTAACTTTCGGCTGAAATACTCAAGACACTATCTGCATTATCTTTCGACTGGCAACCTTCGGCTAACTTTAACAAGGTGAAAATATCTAGCTGGAAAATGTCGATCATGCAGATTTGCATGTAACAAACGAAATTTCGTGGTTTAATTCACAATGCCGATTTGATAGCCCATTACCATATATAGATTCTGAGTATAGAGGTGGAGTGGGTCGGATGGGGTTAGAGGGGTGAAATGGCATTTTTGCTTCATACAGCCGGAAGTAGTCGATAAAAAAGATTGAAAATTATCAAGCATCGTCAAGATTCGTTCGTAATTCGAGATTTTGGCATATATACACCAATCTGACTATGCGGATTCGATAGCTTCTGACCATATGTATATCTACATTCCCACCTTTCGGCTGGGATAGCAAAGACACTATCTGCATTGCTATCTTTCGACTGGAAACTTTTGGCTAACTTTAACAGTATCAAAACCGGTTGCTTGGATAGACGAAAAAATGTTCTAGATACCTTTGGGCGGTAGTTTACATGCACGTTTCGTTTTCCCAGCTATGAAACTGTTCACAACCACCATCGGACTCAGCTAACAATATCTAAGTTTGTATAACAGCAAAATAACGATTAGCAAAATAGAAAAAGCTTTCACTTTCACTCGTCCCAGCCGAGTATCGAATCCTGTGCCTTTTGCACGTCGAGCTTCACACTTCACCTCTCGACTAATTCACTCTTTATATTCACTAAAACCTTTCACAAATATAATTCTGTCACGTTTTCTTCTTTTTTGGACGTTACATCTCTACCCAAAATATTGTGCTCTAGGCTAGGCCTAATTTAGCCAGTTCGGGCACAAGAAAGTTTTCCATTATATCCCGATAGCGGTCACCAGTAACTGTTTCAGTATTGCCACTAGTATCCTCAAAGATGATACCACCGGCCTCAAAGGCACACCTTACAGTTACTCTACGGTCTGTGCGGTACATCAATTGAGGGTTTTCAGTATCCAAATAGCGGTTATTCTGTGGTTATTAAAATGGTTTAATAATTTCAACTCATTCTTGCGGCGTTGAATGCTCCTTAATAAATTGTTATCGACCACCCTCTACGACTGCCAAATGCGAACTGACTAATGTTATCAAAAACAAAATGGCGACCAAACAAAATCGACCTGAAACATAAAAAGCACCCTGAATTGATATTTAAATTGACTTTCTAGATTAATTTAAACTTAGAACTCAAGAATGTTCCAAAATCCTTGGAAAGTTTCACGGGTTCAAATGTATGAACTTTCTGAGATAAACAGAAATATTTTGAACAATGCACATAATCAAAATATTTTTGTATTATTAATTTGCAACAAGAAAAAAAGTCTTTCATTTAACCGAATTTGTTCTTCATTGGTATTGGGCCAATTCTGGATTAGCACCAATTAAGAATATGTAATCGAAAATACCAAGTCCATTGGCACAGAAAAAAATAAATATAAACAGAAGTAAAGCTGCATAGAAAATTTTTACGCATATTTTCATAGTAAAATATGGGGTCACGATCCGGTTTTATTTTGACCAAATTTAAAATTACCGTTATAATCTAAACGAAAAAAAAATTAAACAAAAACAATATGAAAGTCAAAGAAACACTTAATGTATATTTGAAGAGTTGGACATTCTTAGTTTCTTATTTAAGGCGTAAAACGAGTTTGTATTTTGGGGTTACAATCTAAAAAAGATGTTTCAAAATTTTGTATGCAGCTTTACCTCTGTTTATATTACTTTTCTCTGTGCCGTTGGCTTTTAGAGCGTTTTGTCAAAAATTGGTATACGACCTATATATTTATGTATTTCAGATGTATTTCATTTTAAATATAGTGTTTGTTTGTTCGTCTTTTTATGAATTGAAAATTTTTGACATTTCTATGAAAAGCAAAAATTTTCCCAGCTTAACTTTCTTTCGAGATTATTGTTACAGTTCAATGATTTGCAGTTTTCGCCAGCAATCGGGTTTATTTTTATCGTCATTTAGGCGAAAGTTGAAATTTCTGTATTTTATTTTCTCGTGTGGGATTAAAAATTAAAATTAAGCTTTGCGTACCGATTAAGCCCAATTTGTGGTTACGGGAAAAAATTAGTGCTAATTCAGGAGCCGAAAAAACAGCAAAATAAAATTTCAAATTCCGCCTGAAAGACGAACCGAATAAAACTCAATATCTAGAAAAATCCAGAAATAATTTAAGCCTACCTAGTTTTAAAACTAACTAAATTGTGCTTATCATATAAATATGATTTTCATAAATTTTGTTTCTTAATTGAGGAAAAAGAAAATAGCCCCTAAAAGATACTATATTAAACAAACAAAATACAGAGATACCGTTCAATAATATTTTTGTAGAACAACAAATTAAAAATTAGAAATAACGTATTATAAAATCCAAGAATAAGCAATTCAGATAGCATATTCCTGTCATTGCCATCCGAAAAATATGGTGGCTGAATTTGTGCTAATCCAAAAGAACCAACTTCATTGGTTTCTAGAACACTTTATGTCAGGCAATTGTTCATTCAACAGTTTTTGTTGTTCAATAGAATTGGGCCAATTCTGAATCGCACAAATTCAATCTCTATATATTTCGGATGACAATGAACATGCCTGACAGGAATATGCTACCTGAATTTTTTATCCTTGAATTTTATAATTTTTATTTCTATTTTTTAATTTGTTGTTCAACAAAAATATTATTGAACGGTATACCTCTGTAATTTCTTTAATGTATCATTATTATAGTATCTTTTAGGGGTAGTTTGTTTTTCCTCAATTTATGCAAGAAAATTTATGATTATCATATTTCTATGATAAGTATAAACTTTTTTAGGGTAGCCGCCTTTGGAAAGTTTTAAAATTAGGCTTAAATTATTTTTGGTTTTATCTAGATATTGGATTTTATTTGTTTCGTCTTTCAGGCGAAATATGAAATTTCTTTTGCTGTTTTTTCGGCTTCTCGACTTGCAATAATTTTTTCTCGTGACCGCAAATTATGCTTTAACAATATGCAAAGTTTCCGTGCTGCAGTTACCCGCAGCTATCGTCTTTTTTTTGAGAAAATCTGAGATTATAGTTTGTATAAGGGAAAGGTATCAAATTCAATTAAGAATATATTTTTTTTCACTTGCAATCATCCATCAAGAGTAATACAATAATATGCTATAAGAGGTAGCCCCTACTAAAGCATGTGTATCTCGATATTGCCTAACGCCTACACCAATCAATCAATCAGTATACCTAATGAAACATTCACTCAAACAAACTTATCACAAAGCAACAGCAACAACAACAACAACAATAAAATCTTGATGAAAATAAATATTATTAGAAAATAATTTGATAACACAATGTCTTCATAGCCAAGATAATATAAAACAACAAATATAAATTACTTTCCTTATCAGTATCTTATCATTAGACGTCGACAAAGCAATAAAATTAGACACAAAAATCGGTATTAGGATTTTTCCTTTCCAAACCGGAAATGGATTTTCAAAGGCAATAAATTTATTTTATTAAGAATTAAATCGACGGATTAATGTAGAAAATGGAGAATGAATTCATTCGATTTTAATATTTTATCGTCTTTTTTTATGATTGATTGGGCTGTGTTTATATCTACAAGTATATATAAGATCGATAGGGTGGTATTGAGCTCGCGCAGAGTCCGTACCGCTCAAAATCGTCGTATTCAAATTTGTTTGTATTTCCTCCTTGTCTTTCGATATTGACATGCCAATCAACTCACATCAATCAAAATCAAATTACCATAACTTTTTGTATACACAACAACAACAACGCACACATGGAATGTTTCGTCTATAGCACACAATACATATACCGGGCTCACGGTATCGATAACAAAATTAATAATTTATTAAGAAATTTTAATTTATTTATGTGTTCCAGAATTATTTTGAAATTTCCAAGAATATAGTTGCCTAGGTATAAACCATGGCAAATCGAATATTTTTTTGAAATTCACATTATTATTCCGTCTGTCTGTCTGCATATGTGGAAAATTTAAATATTCAATTTAATTTATTTATATAAATTATATTTTTATTTGTTGTACAATGAAATTCGTTTAAATGGTTGGTATTGTGTTTTGATTTTATTGTAACGTTAATTTATTTGTAACCCAAAATATTGCTAACTTACGGTCATAACTGCAATGTTGCTGGCAAAAGTTTACGAAACCATAAGCGCACACGTATTGCTGCACACGTAAATGCCGATTTAGAAATCCAACACTTTATTATGTAATGTGGATTTCATAAGTACCAAATCTAACCTTGTTATTACAAAGAAAAAATTATGTTGTTTAGATTCCGATTTTTTCCTCTAAATTACTGATTAACTGGAATTGATGGTTAGTTCATAGCATTCACTAATAGATGTCATTGTGCTTGTTACATAAATAAAAATGGTAAACTTACCTGACATTTATCAATAGTACATTACAAATATTTTTGTGATCGACAAATTTTAGTTTAATTTGGAAATTTTAATTAAACATCATCTGACAAACTTTGTAATTTCTAAGCATCTTTTCTCTTCGGTTTAATCTTATTTTCAGTTCCTTTTAATGACGCAGGTATCGTTCGATCCTTCAAGCTTTCATAATTTCTGTTACTCATAAATAAAATCATGTTACATATCGTTTGAAAGATCTGGGGAAAAAAACAACAATTTTGTTTCTATAATTTAATTTCCACTCCAACGTTTTGGCGTCGATAGTTTGTTATTATTTTATAACAAAATATATAAGTTCTGCATATTATTAATAAGGTCTTAAAGAATGTCACAAAGCTGAAGCAAATTAGTACTCAAAACTACCGCGATTGTGATGGATGCGGATACTTTTTTTCTCATTCCTATATAATTATAGGTTATGTCGTTTGAAATGTCTTAGGCCAAGCAACTATTTTGATACCACTACTTCGGTTTGGAAATTCACTGCTTTGGCTCTGGTGGCAAATCAATCGTTCAGAATAGACTATATCAGTCATATTCCATAGTCAACACCAATGCTTCGTTATAGGTTTTTCCTATTGTTTGTAGATATGGTTTATATTAGTAGTATTCTTATTTTAATTAGCTTCGATTCCGTCAAGACTCGCTCGTAACATCTTTATGTTGTGGATAATGTTTGCAACACATCTGTTGTATTCGGCATTGAACCAAAATGAGCGTATTGAGTTCTTTTCCTGCCTAATGGCTCTGGAGTCGAATGTTGGAGGTTTGAATCTTAGAAGCAAACACCTATATTACTTTTAGTTTTTCTTTGAGAGATTTGATTCCTTCTCTAAGCTCTTTTATTAAAGATCTGGAATTTTCTTATCTTGTCCCAATTTCACTCTGGTTGAATCGCTCTTTACGCAGTTCTTCAAACTGGCCTGTTTGCTTGTCTAATTTGGCATCTTGTTAATTTTATTTTTCTTCTTGCTGGGATAATTTTTTTCCTCGATCCGCTTGTAGTTTCGCCAATTAAAAGCGTTGCAGAAATTGGGGAGTACGCGGCTAAGATAAATAAAAAAATATTACAATTTTGTGCTTTCCACATTTTTTCCATTGAAGTTGTAACTTCTTATAAGATAATTGAACGATTCTTCGGTGTTAACTCCATATTTCCAAAAAATGTAGATAATCTTCTTTCTACAGGGCGAAACGTTTAGGAAGTCAAGTATGCAAGATCAATAAACACGTACATTTTTAAAAATAAAGGAGTTGCGCCTCCGCGATGGAGTTGCGCCTCCGTCAATTCTGTATTGTTGTTCCAAAATGGACGGCATCAACATCTCGAAGGAAATTGTGTTTAGAAACTTGAAGATAATGGACGTAGATGAGACCTCCAGACCCGATGGAATTCCACTTCGATTATTGAAAGAGTTTGCCAATGATTTTTCTCCAATATTAACTTTAATTTCTCCTTATAAGCACGGTAAATACCCGAACGTCTGGAAGGGTGAAAGAGTGCAACCAATTCCGAAACGTGCTTGTGATAAAATTGACCCTTCAGACTATCGGCCAATATCAATTGTGTCAGTCGTCGTTAAAGCTTTTGAAAAAAGCATAAAGATCTCTTAACCTGTGTGGCAAACAAATGGAATCTTGACCTAGAACATCATGAAGAGGCCCTTACAATCGCTTTGGATATATCCAATGCTTTTAACAAAGTTTGGCATGATAATCTCATTTGCAAACTTGTGGCATACGGTTTGGATGACCATCAAGTGAGTCAGACACACTCCCCAAATACCGGAGTCCCTCAGAGATCAGTTTTGTCACCGACTTTGTTTTTGGTGTACATCACTGGTTTACTGGATAGCACTGTTAATCCTAACCATAACTTTGCTGATGACACCACATTGTACGCTTCCATGTCATTCGAGAAGGAAAATACTCCTGCAGAACTAAACGATAAATGGGAAGAAATTGTCACTTCGCTTAATTCCGATTTGACCACATTATTTGACGGGGAGAAAGAAATGTGGCCAATTTTAACAAAGAAAACACAAATATGCACATTATAGTAAAAGACCAAGTACTCGTAGGTTGTGACTCAATTCGCCTGCTTGAAAGAACACGAGATTCTTCGAATCGCATCAGGTCCTTCAGATATTTAAGACTAAATTAGACCTTGTATAGATTATTGCTGTCAGGTTTGAGGTGGAAATATGGTTTTGCCTTCTAGTTACTGGATAAGATCCCATGGAGTGCTTACAAAAGATCTAAACAACCTACAAGACTCCAGAGATGTTGTACAACTCTGCGTGTTCTACAAATTAATGCATGGTAAATGTTCAGCAGAACTAAAGCGGAAAATACCACCATTCGTTACGCCTAAGAGTAACAAGAGGTACGGACGGTCAATGCACATAGATTTATGATGAAGCTGCCGAAACCTCGAACTGAGAAAGCCAAGCGCGAATTTATTTATCGAACATCCAACAAGTGGAATTCGTTAAATGGTTTTGAATTTCTGTTGAACTTTAAAATGGTCGACTTAAGCTATCAATGATTACTTGAAAGAGCCTGCTTTGGGTGCAGGAGATCTGATAGTTACAAGGACGGTCTAAAAATCTCCAATTAAAATTTAATGTGAAAAAAATTATGCCAAATACTAAATGTATTTTTTTGGTTAATATAGATCCAAAGTAACAGGAAATCACTTGGTTATTTACAGTCAGTCACAAAAGTCTACATCCACCACTAAAATTTGCAAAATCGAGATAAATGAAACGAACTAAATATTGTAATATTAATTAAATATATATTTAAACAAAACAAAATATTGGTAAAAAAAAAATGAAAAAATATTTTCAAAAAATTCGTAAAATTTATATCATAGAAATCTACATACAGTTTCACGTTTCTATTTATTCTAGAATTATTACAAAGTACGGTTATCTTTTTTTGTATAAATACCTCAGCACGTCTATCGACACTTTCAATATTAACTTTCTATTCATCTTGAGTGAGAAATATTTTTCTTCTTTAGCATCAAAAAATGGTGATTCGAAGGGTCAATCCAAATACGAAATTTAATAATAAAGCTATGGAACAGAATAACAGTTATAATGAAATTTCTAAAATTATTGGTAAAAGTCGAGCAACCATACAAACAATAGTGCGAAATTTTGATAACAGAGGAAGTATTCAAATTAAACATTGAGCAGGTGCAATCGCACTGTGCCTTCTATTTTTGAGGCCCCCAAACATTAAATAAATTAGAAAAAACTTCCCTAATAGCAAAAAAAGATCACGAATTGAATGAAAAAAACCAAGATGAAAATTCAAAATTCGTTTAACTTTCAACAAATCTAGTTGGCTACGATTAAATTTGAAACAAATATACCTACATAAATGTATATTCGCCTTTTAACGCAAAGTGATTGACATCTGACGAAATATTTTAGAACTAGACCGAAAGGTGATCAATTTCTCTAAAAACTAGGTTTAATGTAATAAACTTCATAGTTGACTATAATTCGACTGAATATTATGTAAAATGTTCAATTAGTTTACAATTAATGTAACAAATGATGAAATAATAATAACATGGAATAAGGCTTTTTAGCATAGAAAGTGGCGCTAACTAGGCAACGGTTAAAAGGTCAATTGACAATTGGAGGATCACGAGTGGTACGTAGCGGAAAAATATGAAACTGAACAAGCTATGCCAATTTGTAAATACGCATGTTTTTGTTATTACGAAATGTCATTAAAGAATAGCTAATGTAATTTTTATTTTTTCCACTGGCGGCGTTTTCTACCTTTTACAATCGTCAATTGACGACTGTTAAATTGGGGAATGTGACATCTAGCGCATTAAAAATAAGCTCATTGAGTCTTTTTTACATGAAATTTTAGCACGGCATACTTTATGAAAATAAAAATTAACATACAACAATATACCCAACAAGATTAATTTTTTTGCCGTCAGATCCACTTGTCAATTCTTTTGAACACAACTTTAAGGCACAGCAGCGGTCTCTGGCGGATTTATAATTTACTACTCAAAAATCAGCCATTTTGGATTATTTACCTTATATGTTAATGTGTTACGAAATACTATGTGGTTAATGTGATTGTATTAAAATATTTCTCGAATTATATTTTTACTTTTAATAAAAAATAGATTTTCAAGTGTTTTTATAATTTAATAGTACTCTGGTGATAGTTTTGGCTCCCAAAAGTTACAGCACAGTGCTGTCTGGATGTCTTAAAAACCTTAACGCACAGGATGTTCGAAGCATAATATTAAAAGACGCATCCAATCCGAGGATAAGTGCTTCAAAAATAGCGGTTGAGATTCGAAATAGCACTGGTAAGGATCTTCATCCCGAAATAGTTCGTTGAATTTTACGAAACGAAGGGTTTAATGGAAGAGTGCCAAGGAAAAAGCCATTTATAAGCCCAGTAAATAAGCCGAAAAGGCTTGAATTTGCGAAAAATTACGGTAATGAACGGGGTAAAATTTGGCGAAAAATTAATCAAGAGGTGGCTCCAAAAAATTTGCTTCCCGCCGTTAAACACGGCGGTGGCAATATAATGGTTTGGAGATCTATGGCTGCAGCTGGTGTCGGAAAATTGGTATTCATAGAAGGTAATATGGATCGCCGAATGTATTTAATCATATTGCGTAGTAATTTACAACCGTCCGTCGAATGCTTAGGAGTAGGCAACCAGTGCCGCCTTCCCAGTCAAAATTCATCCGCCTCCCCCAGTCACCGGATCTGAATGCAATAGAGCATATCTGATATGAATTGGAACAAAGGGTCCGAAAATATAGAATTACCAATAGGGCCATTCATTAAAAAGGGCCCTTTCGAGTGCATTGCCTGAAATTTCGTCAGCGGTTACTGAGAACCTGGTTTTATCAATGCCCAGGTGACTAAGTGCTGTTATTGGGTCTAATGGTGGCCCAACTAAATATTAATTTTAGTTCTTAAGTGTGTCTGTACATGATCCTTTTGGTTTTGTTTACTGTATGTAGACTTTTGTGATATAAATGTTGCGAGTTTTTTGAAAATTATTTTGTATATTTAATTAATATCACAATATTTAGTTCGTTTCATTTATCTCGATTTTGCAACATTTAATGGTATACGTAGATTTTTGTGACTGATTGTATTAAATCTTTCCTTTTCAAGCTTGGATCTACATTAACACAAAAATGCATTTAGTATATTGTGGGGGTTTTCTACCACATAAGGAAATTTAATGGAAAACCACTTACAACGTCAACTTATGGTATTGTGAAATGAGCTTACTAGATACCCTTAGCCCCATAACTTTTTAAGGAATGGTGATTTTTGGTTAGTTTGGATGCTTGTTTACCTGAAAGTACACTGTGTATTTGGTGGGGTTTGTGTGCATTAAAAATTGTTGCGAAGAATATGTAAATTTAACTTTCGTTTATGAAACAGGCGGATTTAAATTTTTAGGAAAGTTTAGAAAATCCTTCACCCATGTAAATGAAATTAATCTGATGTCTTACTGACCCATCGACTACCATAGTAGACAGAAAACTAAACCAACTTGCTTGTTGTCGCGTAATTGTGTTTACCTGTGCATCTCTTTCATTATGTAAATTTCACAGGTTGGAAAAGTTTGTTGCAAAAAATATTATGTTTTTTTAATTACATGTAATTATTGAGAATTGCGATGACGTATGCGTAAGCGTATACTAAACATAAAAAATAATTTAATTTTATGCCGAGGTAGAGAACAAAATAACTTTTATATCTATAACAGTAATCATTAGAAAACAATCTTGATTGGCGACATTTAATTTTAATTAATTAATGTAAGTCTATGGAATTTAGAAAAAATACAAGCTCTGTATTCTTATGCATATTAATATTGTTCGCTGTAACAGTTTATGTACAATTATTTTAATGTGTCGTGTATAGAAAAATTTCCTTGATCTTAATCGAGCATCTGTGTAAAACAAACACCCGGTACATTGTTGTCCGGCAATAATATAACCCCTTTATAAAAAAAAGTTCCCAGGATTTTATAGCTAAACGAATCTATAAAAAACTATTATTTATTACACTCATAAAAAAATTTTGGAACTCATATACTCGTACTCGAAATAATGGTTTATCTATTTTATTGTTCTCAAAAATTTTATATAACTTTGTGTAGTTTATAGTTTTTACCTTTTCAACGAGTTTATTGTTCAATCTCGCTATTGTAAGAAGCGATATACAAATACAATGCCCGCGAAATATTAACATTTTATCCCGGTATACTTTCTAATTGATGTGTAAAAACCTTTAATGTGAAAAAGAAATTTTTTGGTATACCCTCCCGTTGTATGAGAGACCCCTTAGAATAAATTAATTTAGTTTTATATTTTAACGGTGCTGCAAAACTCCGTTTTTGTGTGAATTGGTACCACAAGGACCTCTTAAATTATATAATATACCGACATAATTTAATTGGCATGGTGTTTACCCTATAAGAATATGCGGATATTTTTAGTGCAGGTTATAAAATTAAGCCGCTATAATTTAAAATGGAATAACTTTTTGGCTAGCATTTCAGCTTCTATCAATTCATTTCATAGTATTTTTTGGTTGCTGTACCGGTTATATTTATGCGAGAGTGCCGTTCATATTATTCTGGTCTAGTTAACCCGAAATTAATAAATCTTTAATTATATATCATTTTCATTTAGTTCGTATTTCACACGTGAATTCTCAATTTTTCCAACTTTATCAACAATACCAAGTTTCTAAAGTTGCAAAACAGGTTGCTTTTAACAATCGATAAATCCAAAGGTGAGTCCTGAATACTGAAATACTGAATGCGCTAAAGTCAGTCATATTTTCGGCAATTAATAAAACCAAACGTTAGCCCAAAAACACTGTAAATGATGAAATCAAGTATTTTCAACCATACGGCGATTTAAAATACCTCATTTCAACAGATTTTCGGTATTTTTCGGGCATTTTCGGGATATCGTGTAACTGGATTTCGAGATTTATAGGGATTTCGTTTTTCTAGCAAGTTACACTAAGACGGTTTAGACGGTTTTTTAATTCGTTATTAATTTTTCTGCTATAATTGGGGCTATCTCTGTGGATATCCAGGGTACGGTTAACCGCTATTGGATATTGAAAATCTTAAACTAATATACCAACGACCATTATAAGCTCGTAGAAGGCCTTTTTCATTTATCCTGGCGGTCTCTGAGAAACCTTTTTTATTTCTGGATGGTAGAAGCGATGGCATAACTGTTATTAGAGATCGATATCATGACATATTGGAACAATTACACTGTGCCAGTTGAAAAATGTGACAAGCTGGGCACCCGGGGGGTAAACCTAATTCGAGTACGCTGAGTTCAATGGTGCTAGTCCCATTTTAAAGTTAGTCCCCATTTTTGTGATATCGCTTTCGACGTTAATAGCTCTTTAACCGCATTAAGATTTTCGTTATGCTTTCTTCAGCAAAGTTATTGCGCAGGTCAAGACCAACAACTTTGCCGAACATATCAAGACCGAAAAACCACATCTAATTTTTTTGCTTTTCGTTTCGACGAAAAACACTGTTTTTATCATTTTTTATCATTTTGTTGATTTTAAATCGAGTAGAATCGATCGAATAAACATCGCATCGACAAATATAGATACAATAGAAACTATTTAAAAGAAAGTTAAATCAATTCAGCTGATTTCATGGTGATTTTTCCTAAAAAAAAAATCCTAAAAATTAACATTTTTCTTCTCTTTGACAAAACATTGGCGTGCCATTGCGATAGTGGATAAAATTCCTGGATTTTTCCATCCCATCGTTTTAACCAATTACATCATGTAAATTATATAACAGACAACGTCGCACACAAAAAAGTTGAAAAAAAAATGAAAAATAATCTGGGATAGAAAAATCCGAGATTTTTATCCGTCGTATGGTCCTGTGATTGAATGGCATTGGTGACATTTGATGGTTGTATAATTTACGGGATGTAATTGGTTAAAACGATGGGATGGAAAAATCCAGGATTTTTATCCACTATCGCAACGGCACGCCATTGTTTTGTCAAAGAGAAGAAAAATGTTAATTTTTAGGATTTTTTTTTTAGGAAAAATCACCATAAAATCAGCTGAATTGATTTAACTTTCTTTTAAATAGTTTCTATTGTACACCCTGCACCATTGAAATGTTTGGTTTAAATTTTTTTTTTGTAAATTTTGATAATGCCGCTGTTTGCTTTAAAAGTAGTTGTCAAAAATGTTAAATTCTGATTATCAACATAATTTTTACACTATTCTAGATATGGAACATATATAAAAAACATTGATCCGACATTTTAAACCTACATAACTTGGGACAAGGAATAGTTCCCATACCTGGTACCAATTTGGTGGTTCTTCACAGACAGTGCTTTTAACAAAGTTACTTCAATTGAAAACTAGTTTGTTATTAACAAGGGTAATTTTTATTCAAAATAAAGATTAACATAAGTAAAAGAATTCATTTGAAGCAAAAAAAAATTATGAGTGAAGAAAAATTGCACTTCTTAAAATCAATAATTAATGGGCCCGCCCTTGGCTTTTATGATGGCCTTAATCATTTTCGGCATTGAATAGTAAAGTTTGGTTAAATATTCCGTTGATATTTCTTCAAACCAGACTTTTTTTATGAGTTTTTCTGCTCTTTGACACTTTTCGGCTTACATTTTTTGATGTTTTTCTCCATGACAGACCAACAATTTTCAATAATATTGAGGTCAGGACTATTCCCTAGCCAAGGTAGTGACTAAATCCCCAAGTTATTTTTAAATTCGGATACCTAAAGAAAATAGACACTAAAATAAATCATTCTTACGATACAGATACCATCTATAACTTACAATGCGTGCCCTGTGCCACGGAGCTGAATCGTCCTGGAAGAGTGGACTATCGACGTATTGACTTAGGTCCTTAATAGTCGGTACTACGTAGGTTTCAACAATTTTTTTTTATATATTATCCGTTTACTGAACTTTCCAGAAGGCAAAGTGATCCCACTCCAAAGGCTGTTACGGCTCCCCAGACCATAACATATGGTGAATATTTTACTGTTAGCGAAATACATTCTGATAAATACCGTTCGCCTTTTCGGTCCAAAAATATTGAACTTGGATTCACCCGAAAACATGACTCTCCTCCAGTCCTCGAGCGTCCAGTTTTTTCGTTTTATTGCGAATTTGAGTCGTTCAGCTCCCATTTTTCCTGTGAGTAATATTTTTTCGCAGGTTGTCACGCACAGTGGCCAACTTCATTCAGCCTTCTTTGGATAGTACGAACTGAAATAGTCTCGGTTGTTGCTGTTACAAGCTCTATCCTCAGCTCTAAAGCCGTGGCAAACCTTTGCTTTAGCGCCAAATGTCTGTCGTCTGAGCATTCGATCTGTGCGAACAGAAGTTTTCCTCTTTTCACCAGAGCCGACCTTTCTGGCAACCGTTTAATTTTCGGAACAGGGAACTTTTTATTTGCTGTTTCGCTACACTTAATTAATCTTGCAGTTTGTGAATATGTGTACTTTTTTGTCTCTAGTTGCAAAATTTTGGCTTTTTCGTCAGTATTTAATTTAGCGCGTCCCATTTTAAAATTAACTCTATGACTAATTTATTGAAATTAAGCTAATAATTGATCCTTATATGTATTTGTTTTAAATATTTCGTAACACGTAAAACATACACTAAAAGTGAAAAACATATGAAAAAAAAAACAAAAATCATAAAAATTTGTCAACAAACGTAGTAGAAAACGAGAGAATTGGATGAAATAGAAAATAATCGAAACAAAACATTTCAATGGCGCAGGGTGTATCTAAATTTGTCAATGCGATGTTTATTCGATCGATTCTACTCGATTTAAATTCAACAAAATGATAAAAAATGATAAAGACAGTGTTTTTCGTCGAAATGAAAAACAAAAAAAAATTAGATGTGGTTTTTCGGTTTTGATATGTTCGGCAAAGTTGTTGGTCTTGACCTGCGTAACAACTTTGCTGAAGAAAGCATAACGAAAATCTTAATGGTTCAAGAGCTATCAACGTGAAAATGAGGGTATATTTTGACTCAGAGCCAAAACATGTCGAATGCGATATCTCAAAAATGGGGACTAACTTTAAAATGGGACTAGCACCGTTGAATTCACCATACTCGAATTAGGTTTACCCCCAGGTGCCCAGCTCGTCACGAAAAAAAAGTTTGCAATTCAAGCACAGTGTTACTTGTGCTCGAATTGCAGCTCGTGGTTACGATGCATATCTGCCAAAAAATAGCTGTGACTGGTCCCCACGTTCCTTTGACATTACCGACCGCGTTAATATTTGGAGTACTTGAAGGTATACACTAACCGACCATAATCTCCATACATGAGAACAACATTCGGAAAGATTTGGTTGAAATGGCACCCTAACTCTGCGAAAAGATTATGAACAACAGGTTAAAAAAATATTAAATGTTCAAACTCAAAAATTTAATTATAATTTCTATACACTTCTGTACCAGTTTTTCTAATATTTTATACATATATAGATAGAAAATGAAAATTTGGTTTATTCTGGGCGACAGCGAAACACCATGTAAAGTTTAATCATAATGCCTTAGCGAATTATTGTGTTTCGCTGGTTACCTAATGCGCGGCGAAACATAATAATTCGGTAAGGCATTGTGATTAAGTTTTACATGTAAATTAAAA
Source organism: Nephrotoma appendiculata (assembly GCA_947310385.1). Classification (NCBI taxonomy): domain Eukaryota; kingdom Metazoa; phylum Arthropoda; class Insecta; order Diptera; family Tipulidae; genus Nephrotoma; species Nephrotoma appendiculata. The sequence continues at coordinate 16,515,964 of OX371224.1, read as the reverse complement.
GTATATTCAATATTTTTGTAGTTTGGTCACTGCAGTCTGATGAAACGACCAAATCTTTTGAAATTATTTTTATTTTTTTGAACCATTTTATGATTGTCTTATCTACTCAAACACATTAAAAAATTTGAAACAGACAATGAGGGGAATAAAATAGTAACTGCATCCTTCCGGACTAAAGTAGCTAATTAAAGTGATCAATTGAATATAAAGAAAAAGAACAGATAATGATATCGACCAAATGGCACAGTGGTTAAAGTTTTGGCGTTTGGATCGAGAGGTAGTTCCGAGTTCAAATCCCGATTTGGGTAGGATGCAAAAGGAAATTTTTATCAACAGATTACGATCTGTGATTAAAAAGAACACAACTACGACCCCCTATCGGCGTGCAAAACTCATGGACCGACCCCATCTTCCATGTTCAGTACTATAGGCTGGCATGGAGCTATGCAATGTGCAGATAACTTAAATCGGTCTTATAGCCGTCCGTCTTCGATTTGACAGTAATGCGTAAAGTAGGACGAGAAAAGTGAGCCGCGAAAGTACAGAGAGGCCAGAACAGATGGCATGGGTTAAAACAAAAAAAAAACAGATTTATTAAACTCGCCTTCAGCATAAAGAACGTATTATAAACAGTCTTCATACAAAAATTTTGAAACAACTTTTTTTTTATTATAACCTATTCAAATTGACAGTGTGAAGTTTCTGACAAATTGACAAAAAAACCTTATACCAAAAAGTGTAAAAGGAAATGTTACACTTTAAATTAAGAATGGTACACTTTTTAAACATAATTTGTAATTAAGAACAACAAGATAATTAAAGAAATTGTGGGAAAATATATTTATTTAAATTTATTTTACTTCACTAAAATCAAAAATAACAAAATATATTTGAATCATAAAAATTCGAAAATTCAACCATTTGAAGGCCATTAATAAGGCATCGTAGAGATGTCTAAGTAAATCGAAGTATGCTATCGTGTAGTACTGACCCTATTGCATCTTTTGTAGAAGTCTCTTTTGTAGGGTCAGTACTACCCGATAGCATACTTCGATTTACTTAGGCATCTCTACGATACCTTGTCATTGACGATCTAAGCACCACTACACTTTCTTCTATAGTAAAATTTTAAAATTAAAAAAAAAATCTATGACTCCGCATAAATATGTTGGCTTCTAGAAAACATAAAGAGTGATTATTGTACATGGTTATGTCTAAATTAGCTTGCTATTGTAAACTTTTATTGTAGGGTGAACCCAGTAAAATCCACCCAGTTCATATCACCTTCAAACATGCTTCGAGTATGATGCTACATAAAATATTGTCTGATTTGTGGCATAGGTGTTCACTGACCTTTAGTGCCACAACTCAAATTCATTGCCTCATAACACGACAAATTATAAACATGGGATTCAGTTATTTACTAATTGATCTTACTTCGCGGAATTCAAATTACCTTTAAATATGCCAATCATATAAAATCAATTCTTAATACTAACCCGAATTTTCTTTCGCCAAAAATTTGTCATCGAAATTTGTACCACCATACCTGATACAAAATATGCCAAAAATGAAGAATTTTCGGCTGAAACTTTTGGCTTACTTCAGTAGCCCTACCCTATAAATCTCATAGGGGTAACCCTTTTTGCGTTTATTCAAAGAAAATCCATGAAATTTTCTCCGATTTTGAAGTCAATTTATCGATCAAAAATAATGAATACTACTTTCCTTCTTGTTTGGATTTCCAAAGAACCGTTATATTTTGTGAAATTCAGATCCATTTTTATACCTTTGTGAATATAGTCCATAATTTCAACCCCGAAAATTAAAAAAAGTGCGTATGGCAATACTATTTATACTATTACGACATTTGATTTCATAATAATTATAGCTCTCTCCTTATACAATATACTATTTATATGTCAAAATCTTAATAAATAAAAATTTTAAGAACCCTTTCAAATAGTTTCATTTCAACGCATCATTCAAAACATGAACAACATTCTGAGATTCTAAATAAATTACAGCAACAAAAAATTCGTAACATAGTATCTATATAACTTTAGTGTATGATATATAAAAGTGTCGGGAATTATTTGGATTCAAAATGAGTTGAGATATAGTCCATAGAAGTCGGGAACTATTCGTTGGCCCAACTAGCGGAGACACACATTATTTGATAGGTGACTGTTTAAGGAGCATGTACGATAGAAAACGTCAATTATGATTTGTGAGTGCAATGTTAGTCAAGTTACAGATTTTTTTTTTTTAAAAGTTTCCAAACTGTATTGCTGAATTCGAAAGCCAAATTTGTTAAAACTCGAGAAATCGAGATATGCTTCATGTCAATTTCACCAAAGCGTTGCTGCGGTTCCAATGTACTTCCATCAAACATTAATTGCAACCAGTTTGTAGCTCTCAATACTGAATATCGTAACAGTGTACTACAAAACCCTATTTCGCTTGAGAGTATTCCAAATAGAATAATAGTAAACGAAAAATTATTTGAAATTAATTCATTGGTTAGTTTCAAAGAAAGCCACTACACTGCGTTTTATAAGACAAATGATTCCTGTAAAGAATTTGATGACATGAAAGAAAATGTTGTCAAAATAAGGAATTCGTCAAGTTGTGTCACTCCTCATGTGATATTTTACACACACAAATAGAATACCGTTTAATGAAATGGATATGTTCAATTAATTGATTTTTTTTTCTTTTTTTTGATAACAAAGTCTGAGATGTTTACCTCTACGTGGTGCTGGGTAAAGCCAAAAGAATCAGGCAGTGTTTATAGAATGAATAGAAAATCTGAAAGAGAATCGCGCATGCTCCTTAAACATTCACGTATCAAACGATGTGCACCACTAGTTGGGCCAACGAATAGTTTCTGACTTCTAGACATAGAAAAAATTCTACCGCATAACAAAATCCTACATTTTTTACTCTCAACCTCGAAAATTTCGATTATCATGAGAGTTTTTAACTATCCTGATAGCAAGAATTTTCGGACTGAAATAAAACTGTTGTGATTTTTTGGGCTGAGAGTAGAAAATGTATTAAAAATGAATATTGTTGCCATAGCATTCGTCTGGGACTGAATTTAGCCTATCTTCATACACATAATGAAAATTGGGCTTATTTCACAAACATGTATTTATAAGTATATACATATTCACTCTCAGCGCCGAAGTTGTCAACTGTCATGACAGTTTTAAACTATCATGATAGCAAATATTTTCGGGGCTGGGAGTTAAAATATGGAGAATTTTTGGGCTGAGAGTAGAAAATGTCATGATAGCAATAATAAGTGTTGTCATCGCATTTTTCGGGGATGAAATCTTCACATACATCTATTTTATTAGAAAATTACCGTTCCAGGTATGGTAGCCGTCTGCGTTAGATCAAAGATAATCTTTGAAAAATTCTCGGTTCCTAAATCAATTTCTTGACCAAAACCAATCACACCATTGTAAAGATGAGATTTCAATCTATACTTCATGTAAATTACAAGTTCTTATGCCATCTACGTAAGGCACAAGGATTTTTTGAAAATTACCAATTTTCCTCATTATCGATTACACCAAAAGCGTTTTGTATCTCAAAATGGGTAACATTCCGGCAAATTGAATTTAAACTTAATTTTATCTATCATTTTCACTAATAGTTTCAAACATACATATTTAGGATTTAGGAAAACCTTCACATTGTTATATTGAGATGTAAAGTTTTCCTAAAATTATCCTAAATATTTGTTGTTGTATTTTAGGACAGATTAAAACATACGAAATAAAAAATGACAATTCACTGAAAACAACAATTTACCGGAATCAAATCAGGTTCAATTAGAGCAAGGTACAAGAATTATTTTAAGCTTTATCTAGCGAAAGAAATATTGTAAATCCTGATTTATTTATAATAACAAATTCACACGGAAAAATTAAACTTGAATTTAATAAATCATAAGGTTTAAGAATATGAGAAGCATTTTTACCATGTGAAGTATAGATTTAGGCGAATTATCACTTTCGGTGAATTCTTTTCCAGCTCACGGAGGATATGTGACAAATATTACGTAGTTTGAAACAACCCAAGGCTTGATGTCAGTTAATGCAAATGGTTTCGCATTATGTTAGGCCCAGTAATAGAGAAACGTGTCTTCTTGACGGTTACACATAAAAATTGCTTATAGTTGCAGTTTAGTAAATACACTGTTGAAAAAAATCTTATAAGAATTTTGAGTGAAAATTATTTTTAAATTCTTCATAATAGAATGAAAAATTCTCCTTTTTAAGTAGTTTTACAGAAGATAATATCGGCTGTTTCAATATCTCTAAATGCCGGAAAATTCGCGCACAAATTGTGAAAATAATAGTCTTAGGTTGACACAATCAAATGAGTCAACTGACATTTCCAAACAAGTTCTGATAAATGAGGACGATTTTATCGGTTTGAATAAAATTTGTTTTGATAAATTGTGAACATCGTAATGTTTGTCAGAAAATTCTACTATGAGGAAATAGTAGCCTTAGGTCGATACAAGCACATGACTCAAGAGCCATTTTCAAAAGGAAAAGACATGTTTCCTTTTTTCGCCTTCGTAAATCAAATCGATTTTATTGGTTTGAGTAATTTTAATTGAGATATTAATTCTGAAAATCGTAGATTTTGTCGGAAAATTCCACTATGTAGAAATGTTAGCCTTAGATTAACACAAGCACACGGAATCAAGGGGCACTTTCACTAGAACGGGAGGAGAAACCTTTTTCGTTCTCGTAAATCACATCTATTTGGTTGGTTTGAGTAGTTTTAGTATAGATAAATTGAGGATATCGTAAAGCTTGACGAAAAATTCAACTATGAGGAAAAATTAGTTTTAAGTTGATATAACCAATCTAAGCCTAATATTTCCACATAGTAAATTTTTTCGAAAAGCTCTGATATCCGGAATTAAATTAAATTAAATTAAAAGTACTCAATCAAACCAATAACATAGATTAGATTTATGAGAACGAAACAGGATACTGTCTCCTTCTATTAGAAGTGGTTCTTGACTAATTTGCTTGTGTCAACCTAAGGCTAACATTTCCAGGTAGTGGAATTTTCCAACAAACTCTACGATTTATTTTCTATATTATTTATATCAAATACAGTCATGGGCAAAAGTATTTGGATTTTTATTTTATATTTCAAGCAAAATGTTTGCAAACTGTAGATCATTTATTAAAATCAAAATTGGGCTGCTACATTTTGTTCACATCTTTTTGGTGCGTCGTTTTGATAAATTCTTAAATAAACAATGAAACAGCGATACAAAAAACCTCAAATCTAAGTAGTAGTGCATTATTTTATCAGACCATAAGTAAATTTTATTTTTTCTCGCCGCAATATGATTTTTTGCTAGAGGTTTGTCCTTTGTTTTACTTGGGATATTGTTTTAGTCTTGTTTAATTGTCATGGCGTGAACCAGCCAATTAATAACTTATCAAATTGTCGGTAGAGCTACGCCAACAAATAATCTCAATTTGAATGTGGAATATCAGTGGCAGAACTAAGTAAACATAAATAAATATAAAAAATAAAACCGTTATAAACGGAGAGAGACGTGGGCGAAAAGGATAACAAATGAAGCAGTTGATCGCCAATTAGTTAGAGAGTTTATTATATGTCCAAGACAGACAGTTTCCAATGTTTCAAAAATATCAAAAAATATTATAGGAAAGCAAATCAATAGACAAACTATCTTCAGAAGACTTAAGGAGGTTGGTATTCAAAGATACATAAGCAGAACTTTGCTTTGCAGCATGTGCACAAACCCTAGGATTATTGGAGAAATATTTGATGGACTGACGATTGTTTGAAAAATATAGGCATAACGGTGAGAAGCATAAAGGTGAGGAGCAAAAATATGTTAAGAATTTTTGAAAGATTCTGGCTTCGTTATTATAGTCTGGCCTCCACAAAGTTCAAATTCAAATGTAATTGTAAATGTTTGGGCAGAAGGTAAGCAAGTCAAGCGAAAAGTGGCATACGTAAAACCGAAAGATCGAGAGAAAAGGCCGATAGTGAAATCTGCGAGGTTTAGGTCAATTTAACTCTCAACTATCATAAAAACATTATAGATTCAAAGTCAAATCGTCTTCAGGCTATAATCGATGCTATTAAAAGTTTAAAAAAATTAAAATTATATCATGCATAATAATTAAAAAATTCAAAATTCCGAATACTTATGCTGACTTGAAATAATGTAGAAATAAAAAAAAAGAAGAAACAGTGAAGTTTTTTCTAGCATTTGTTTTTGTTGTTATATTTTTTATTTATGATTCTTATAAACATTAATTTCAAAAATTTGTAAAAAAAAACTTAATTTTCAAATACTTTTGCCCATGACTGTTGATCCACTAACCAAACTCAACTTCTGTTCTAAATTCCACTCAATATTCTTATAAGAACTCATAAGAATTTAACAATTGGGTTTAATTGGACTTTTGTCTACTTTGACATTTTTTCATTTTTATTTACGTTTTTTTTAAATAAAATATTTATATATGTATGTAGTACCGAGAATAGAAAGTGCAACACCAATATTTTTCAGGTAAAATTGTACTAATTGCCCCTTGTCATTATCGTAGGAGGCTGATTTATTTTTTGGGTATAAATGCAATCGTTTTTTACGTTTTTAATTAGTTTGAGATAATTATTCGCGCGAGAAAATTATTACAATTATAATTTGTTCAAAATGGCCAAGTACACACAACTAACTATGCCTCAGAAAAATTGGTATTGTCTGGAACATCTTAAATGTTATCGAGGCAGATTGCTGTTGATATTGGATGCAATACTCGACTGTGAGCCGTTTTAAAAAAAATTCATTCCACCGGTGAATTGGAACGCAAAATAGTAACAGGTCCAAAAAGGAAGAAAACTGCACGAGAAGATTTCAAAATTATCAGAATGTCAACAACCACTCGATTTAAAACTGCTGTGGATATTCAGGCTGAATTCAACGCAGAAACCGACAAAGAAATCGAAGTTCATACGATTCGTAACCGCCTCCGGGAAAAAGAATATATGGCCAGGTTCCCGGCAAAAAACATTTTTTACGACCAAAATGAAACAAAAACGGATAGAATGGGCTCGAAATCACACTGGTTGGAGTCTACAGCAGTGTCGAACTGTTATATTCTACGATGATAGTAAATTTAACCTTTTTGGATTGGATGGAACCCAGTACGTCAGGCGCAAATCGGGCGATCGTCTGAGCGATCAGTGCCTGAAAAATACAGTGAAGAATCCAGCGAGCCAAATGATTTGGAGATGTTTTTCCTATCATGGAATTAGAGAAATGGCCTTTATTAGAGGAACTGTGAACGCAAAAGTCTGCAAACAAATCTTAAAGGACCATTTGTTCCCTTCCATTGAAATGCATTTTTTGAGTGCTGACTCTGTGATTTTTCAATATGATTCCGCCCCTTGTCATCGAGCAAAAACGGTAAGCATTATTTTTTTTCATTTACTAATTTTATATTTAAGACGATAAAAAAAGAAACAGTTAATTATTATTATTTCTCTTCAAGCTAAAGATGTTCTGTTGAAAAATGGAATTCCCACCATGGATTGGCCTGGAAATTCAGCCGATTTGAAGCCCATTGAAAACCTTTGGCACGTAATGGGGATGAAAATCAATAAAAAGATGCCGTCATCATCCAAAAAACACAATTCAATCATTGAAGAAGTAGGGTATAAAGAACTGACCCTCGAGTACGTACATTTAACTACCTCCATGCCACAAAGGATTGCAGCTGTTATTGCCATCAAAGGCCTCGAATTAAATATTAAATATACATTTTATTTCTTCGTAAGACAGCTGTTTACCGTAAAACTCAAAAAAACTACAATAAAAAGTGACTGAACATTTATTACCTTTTCTTGAAACTGAAATTTAATTTTACCTGAAAAATCCTAAAAAATTCTAATGGCCTTAAAAACAATAAAACCGAAGAACCACTTTTAAAACAATGTGTATTTTTATGGGTGTTGCACTTATGGGTGTTGCACTTTCTATTCTCGGTACTGTATAATGTTTAGTTTTTAAATAATGTTTAAATTTTATATAGTTTTAAATTAATTTATTGAACCAAATTAAATTACCTAATGTGTTTTATTTTGAATCATTACATTATTTTTCAACTTTTTCTATTGTGGCCATCTTTGCAAAATACATCCAATATGAGAAAATATGCCGCCTATTTTCGTCTCTTTCTACTATAAAATAACTATTTCGGCAAATGTTTTAACAGTGTAATTACTGGGACAAATTTAACAACCGTTTATTTGCAGAAATTTTGATGAGGCCAAATCTCTTGGATGTGAATTTTCAAATTGTAGGGCGAAAATTATAAAAGTGTTGGGTGTTGCCTACTAGAAAACATATTTACAATTACAAAAATTAAAAAGAATCTGAAATTAATTAATTTGATTGAAATATGTTGAATCTGTCATCAAAGTCCTCTAAGGCAGCCAAATAATATGGGACGAATGAGCACAAAATGAATTATATTAGTTTATGTTTAAAGTTGGCACGCTTAAAGTTGGCTCTGCAGTGAACACATTTACAAAAGCAAATTTGTCTTAACCCATTGACGTTTCCTAGTTACCATTATCACGTCAATCAACAATTCATTTAAATTCAAATTACGTAAGACAAAAGAGAATGTATAATTTTCCCGTATCTATACCAGGATCACTCGAATCGAAGTGACATAAATTTGCATTATACTTTGTGACGGGGAATATCCATTTGATTTTCGTAAACATAAATGCGCGCCTGGCATATATGAAAGTAAAGTAAAAAAAAAAATTATGAGCTCGATTCCAAAGTACGCTTGTGACGATACAATGCGGTTCTAAGTATTCTGCCATCTCGGTTACGCTGAGAAAATCTTGAACGGCCATTGTATAAAATGTTTGTATTTTGTTATATTTGCAGCTGAAGAAAATAATTGATACAAAACAATGAAATTCAGAACGATGACCTAATCGACATTTTCGATTTATTCTATTCACGATTTATTTTATTTATGTATTTCGCTTCTCTCTATACATTTTATTTTATTGTTGAGTCGAATTAATTATTCTTGTTAAGTAAAAGTTCAAATAAAATTAGAATATTCCTTCAATATACAATGATGTGTCTCTGTGCTAGCGCAATATCACGATTTACTTATCAAATTTAACATGAATTTAGTAAAAAAACGTAATTATAATATTGTATGTAATTATAAGACTTACCAGCGATCGAATCGTTCACAAACGATTTACGAAAACGCAATACTTGACGAGTTTCCGGCAACGATAATACTAAATTGGCATTCCCTTCGGCACGATAAATTAAATTTTTATCATTCAATAAATAATTATCACTTAAATGTTTAATGCAAATAAAAAAATTATCTTTTATCATGATGGTGGTGTTATCGTCACTACTACAACTGTGATGGTCACAATTTAATTTAACCGATTTATCGTCGTCGCCTTTGGTACTATTGCTTAGGCATTGCGTGACTAGGCTCACCAATAATTTTCCCATATCTCCTCGGATAAGAATGTGCACGCACCCACACCAAACTAAGTATTTGGCGTAATTACAAATAGTAATTATAGAGATTATATTTTATATAATTTATTATCGTGTGTGTGTGTGTGTGTATGTAATGTGTATGAGTATGTAATTGTGTGCGAGCGGCGTTTAACCACGCCAAAACACCATTCTTATCTAAATTAGGCGATTTAAGGTGATCTGAAACGAGAATGAAAACATAAAACTGTTTAGTTCTTAATTCATTTGTGTATAAAAAGATTGGTAAGGGCCTAGTAGTGGGACAAATCTGTCGTCTATACTCGTATCAATCATTATTTGTATGGTAGAAAAAACTACATATTAGACTTGCTCACCAACACATCAATGTCGTGTATGACAAGTTTTTGTGTTTTCAGAATTTAATGATTCAAAAATAACAAGAAAATTAAATACAAAATTCTTAATACACATTTCTTCTTATTCTCGCGAATTCATTTTTAAGCATTTAGCGAATAAAAACAATAAAAAGTTTATTTACGGTATTATCACAAGAACCAACAAAAAAAAATATTCAGAACCAAAATAACATAAACAAAAATTTCGCGGCGTAATAACAACTACAGTGACACCGAATGTACTCGTACGTATATATGGCAATAATCCTATATAGACTCGCGAAATTGCTTTTATCAGTTACAACAAAAACAAGCAGCAACCGCGCGACTGTTTGCGTTTTTAATATTTTATTTTGTAAAAAAGCAAAATATGTACATAAATAATGTACGTTGTGTGTACATCAAGTAATTGACTTGAAGTCTGCGTTTACTTAAGACAACCTTCTAGCGGTTACAATGAAATGGGGTGTTACAACAAAAGTTTATTTATAGAGGGCGCCTAGAGGATATTCGCTGATTCAACTAAGAAATTTGAATTACCAGTAATTTGGCAATAAAATGTAATTGCAATCTCGATTTTATTTCAAAATATTTCAAAATTATTTCAAAACGCTGATTAACAAAACAACGATCAATCATACATTTCTGGTTTGAACAAAATACGTGAAATAAATTTGTTACTGATATTTCCTGGGTATCTGTGAATTTACGAAAACGTAATAAAACGATATAATAAAACTATGATAAATCTTAAAAATATATAGCTACACTAATTGACAAAAAAGTGTAGTGGACACAGACGTTTTTTTTTGAGTTTAATAAGCCACAAGAAACTTATAACGGATCGGAGTACGTGATATTCTTCAAATCTATAAAAAAGTAGCTGACCCGGCAAACTTCGTACCGCCTAACAGTCGATTCTTTATTTTTTTTTATTTTTATTTTTTTTAATACTTATTCTGCTATTTGGGACACCGGGTCAGCTAGTAAGATAAAAAAAGAAAAAGAAAGTTAATAAGTCAACTATATTAAGTCAATTATATTATGTAAAATCATTGCGCCACCAAATTGGTTTTGGTTGTTCCGTAGATCTTTTTAGGTTCTATCTAAAGCCTCTAAAGATTTTTATGCGCCATCCTGCATTCATCCCACACTATTAGTTTACATTGCTGCAAAACCTTTGCCATTGCCGAATTCTTGGAAATGTGCAGGTTGGAGTTTCGTTGCTTTGCATATTCAATGGGAATTTTAGAGCCAGTTCCATCATTTATTACTTTCATAATAGTATCAAATACATACACTTTTGTTCTTCGTTCAAAAGTGGAAGATTGATTTGAATCGATTCTTTCAAAGTATTGAGATCATACGATTTTTCACGTTGTAACTCTTGATGAAAAGCATTGTGCATTGGGCGATTGGGTGGCGGCCATTCCCAATTGACATAATAGCTTGTTGGACATCATCAATTATTTTATCCACAAATCAATTGGTTTTGATGGGAAGCATGTACATATGATAATGGAAAACAATGTTCGTATTTGATGAGCTTGTGATGAAATTACAGCATCATTGAGAGTTTGTTCTCAATGTGAATCGTTTTCTAACAGTTGCAAACGATGACAGGCTTCTCTGTAAGATCCACACAATTCATCATCAACTGTTCGTAAATGTTGGAATGATGTTAGGGCCAGGCACATTGACTAATAGCAGCCGTAAATAAAAACATGAACGGAATAAATTCGACCTATTGCATCGGATGAATATACACCTGAGTATCCTGGAACTGGTTTTTATTGTTTCCTTCGCATACATTTCTTTGTTGATTGGTTCCAAGTATAATATTTTGGCATTTCAGAATATAGCAGTGTTTGTGCGAAATGACATTTTCTAAGTGCACGGCTAAGTGAACAACTGTGGGGTGTCTTACATGAATTGGAAAAGAAAAAATTCGCCAAAATGCTTCATTACTGCTAACATAGCTGCCCATTTTGTATTGGGTTACTTCATCATTTGAATTCTCTGCACCAAATCCAATCACAGCCATATCACTTCCTTTGGTTACATATTTACATATGTACTTGATAGATTTTACTGAATGGAAGGATTCAACATTGATGTGTGCTTTGAAAATTTTTGATAAGATCGGTGAATATGGAACAATCCAACGATTTCAATATCTTGTTTTACCATCTACCATACACGGTGCATTTTGATTAAGTGTTCCACATGGACCATGTATCATGTTTTGATAACTACCTCATGCAAGCCAGGATCTACTTGTTCATTAGGGATTTCAGCTGATATGACTTCATCAACTTCATCAACTTCATTTGGCCTAATTTTTTCAACCAACTAAATCAAAATGTGTGCATGCGGCAATCCACGTTTCTGCCACTCTACAGAACATAGGATATGGCATCTTGAGCATATTCATGCATATGCCGAGGACTTCCGATGTAGGTTGCTGGAAGAATAGTCATCCTGCCAACATTTTCTACATTTCCATCAGAATTAATTGCATCTCGAAGGTGAATATACTCTTCAGATCGAAGTTTGGTCTGATTCAACCTGATGAATGTTAATCTCTCCGTATCAATCTTTACATACATATCAACAACATATCTGTGACATAATCGCCGGCATTTCAAGATGTGATTGCCTTTATTTTCTCTGATCATTAGGCGGTATGAATAATAGTTCATTGAACTAATTTTTTTGTTGATTTCAGAACCTGTAAATATTTTTTATTATAATGATGACAGTTGAATAACAAATTAAACTATTTTGTAGGTGATATAGTAGATGACGTAACATCTCATAAACCAATATTTCAATTACTTGTCATGGGATTTATCATCTTGATTGAGAAATCATAGCCATCTTCACCTTGCCAAAATATAATGGGATATTGCAGTGCATCATATGAGCGATGTGTTTCCTTAATACGTTGTAATTGAATATTTCTACAATGTAAAACAATATCACGTGACTCCAATTACAATGGTAACTTCATCGATAGTAGGTGCATTAAAACGTCCTGCTCTTATCTGCTCTGATAACAATTTTGTGATTTATTTATTTATTTAAGAATTCCAATTGGGCGACACACAGACAAAGTCCAATTACGCGTCGCCTCCATCTAAATACAAAACTAAGAAATATAAGAATAAAAAATATAAATATAGCATACTAAATAATAAGAATAATAAATTATAATACTACGAGATACAAAATATAAAAATTAAAATGAAAATTTTACTCGAATATAAATTGAAAAGTTAGTCAAATGAAAATGAATTTAACAGTGGACCGCTTAAAATACATAAATGGAAACCACTAACCATTACTAGTTATCTAATATCGATACTTGTGCGCGCGATTAAAGAAGTTGAAATATGTACCTTGAAACAATTAGAACAATGAAAATAGAGTGCAACACAGAAGCAAAGCAACTAGTATAGACAAGACAAGTTAGTATAGATTTTGAATTAGAAAACGATAAACCCCAGATCTGTATTGTTGCATGGATAATGACAAGTCCAAGGAGAAGAAAAGCTCATTATGACCACTTTGCATTCTCGTAAGGGGGTTTGAGGATCCAAGATTAGTACGAGATAGTATTTGAAGAAATAATTGATGGTTTCTCGTCCTATAAGCAGGCACATACAAATTCAACGATGATAAGGCGGAGGTTTCAATTTTAAAATTTATTATTTTGTACAAAAATAACTCATCATGTGCTCGTCTCCTATTTTCAAGGCTGACCATACTGAAAATTTTCAACCTTGTGCCATACATAATATTGCCTGAATGCGGGATAGATTTATATACCAAGAATCTTGTAAACTTTTTTTGAATCCGTTCTAATTGGTCAATATATTTATCGTAAAATGGATTCCAAATTTGAGTTGCATACTCGAGAACACTTCTAGTTAGACAGTTAAAAAGTATTATGAACAACGCTGGGTCACGAAAATCCTTACCGATGCGAAATATATAGCCAAGAATTTTGTGAGCTTTAGAACAAATCTGATCAATGTGTTTGTCAAATGATAATTTTGAATCAAAAGTAACTCCTAAGTCAGTAATATGATTGGCTCTAGCCAGTCTAATGTCTGAGATGTAATAGTCAAATAGATCAGGGTTACTTCTCCTAGAATAGGTAATTACAACACATTTCTGAATGTTAAGATTTAGCTTATTAGTCACACACCATGAACTCAATGATTGCATATCAGTCTGCAATCGATAGCGATCATTGGAGTTCGTTATCCTTGAGTAGATTTTTAAGTCATCAGCATAGAACAGGTGGGGACATACAAGCGCACGAGATAGATCATTAATGAAAATTATGAAAAGTAATGGTCCTAGAGTAGACCCCTGTGGAACACCAGAACTAGCTACAATAGTTTTAGAAATACATCCGTTAAACTTCACATTTAGTTCTCTGTTGCTCAGATAGGATGTTAGCCACTTACTAATGTGTGAAGAAATGCCAATTTTGCAACATTTGTCAATTAAGATTTCATGAGAGACAGTATCAAATGCCTTTTGGAAATCAGTATAGATACAGTCCAATTGACAGCCTTTATCGACACTTTCAAAAGCATAACCAGAAAACTCAAGAAGGTTGCTCAAAACTGAACGTTTTTCATAAAAACCATGTTGTACTATGCTTATGAAATTTCTAACTTCGTTAAATAAAAATCCATAGACTAACTTCTCAAAGATTTTGCTAAACGCGTTTAATAGAGATATTGGTCTATAATTTTCTATGCAACTTTTATCACCTTTCTTAAATATTGGAACAAGAAACGCGGTTTTCCACCTAGTTGGAAATATAGCAGAGTTTAAAGAGATATTAAAGATGATAGATAGTGGGTCGGCTAGTACCTCTTTCAACTGAAAAATAAAATAGTTAGATATGTTATCTGGGCCCGAGCCTTTGTTAACATCTAATGACTCTAGAATACCTGTGGTGAAAAATACGTTATTCTAGTTAACGGAGTATTAAATCTGTGTCCGTCAGTGGAACTGTCCGGCGCGGTAGGACTGGGTATAAAAATGGACTCGAAGTAATCAGCAAAAAATTGCAAATTATATTACTATCATGCGATTCACTGGCTCCAAATTTCATGGTCCCAGGGTAACATGATTTTGAAGACAGCGCTTGTGAAAAATTCCAAAGAAGCTTAGGATTACGTTTTAAGCTTAGTTCAGTATTTTTTAGATATTCAGAAGAACATTTACGTATTTCCAATTTGACTGATCTGCGAAGGCTGGAAAAAATTGCATAGTCAGTTGAATTTTTATAAGTTTTGAAAAGTTTATGGTACTTGTGTTTGTTCCGAATGAGATTTATTAATTTATTGATGAATACCATATTGGAAATTTGGATAAGACTTTTTGTTTAATAGTTTTAGTTTCCAAGTATCTACCCAGTGTGGCGTATAGAATATCAACTGCTTTCTCAACATCCAATTGTGAGTTAGCAAATACATCAGTCCAGTTAAACGTAGCTAGTTCCTCTCTGATACGTTCATAGTTTAAATTTTTAACATTGGTGTATAAACAAGTATTATATGGCAGTTTTTTGAGGGAGAGGTTACCTAGACTAATAACAACTGGTGGATGATAATTGTCCACCTTAGAGAGATGATCCCGAGAGATGACTAACTTTTAACGAACTATTGCATACGTTGGAGAATATGAGGTCTAATAATCTATTATTACAGTTAGTCACATGATTATGCTGATAAAGCTTGACAAGCGTAATTGTATCAATAAGATAATGAGCTGCTCTACCTTCAGAAGAAATAGCATAAGATACGTTGTCCTTCTCCCAGGATATACACGGTAAATTGAAATCACCGAGGACTAAGAAGTTATAATTACTCGGTGAATTTAGCATACAATTAGACAGATGATCACAGAATAAAAACTACTATAAATCCGTTTTCGAATTTGGTGTATCGTGGTGGAAAATAAATTACAACTAAAATTAAAATCTTGCCGTTACGTAAACTAATTTTTAGCCAAATATCGTCATAGACTGAGTTAAGACCACTAATCTCACCAACAACAAACGTTTTCTTGATCGCAATTAACGAACCACCGCCATCATCTAGACCCAGCAAGGGAAGGTTACGGTCCTTACGGAATATAATATAGCGATCGTCGACAAATTCACGATCATTGATAGTTGCGTTAAGCCACGTTTCCGTTAGGCAAATCACATCATAATTGTTTGCAGAAATATTCAACTTCAAGCTAGATAATTTTGATTTAAGACCACGGCAGTTCTGATAGTATAATTCCATTTATATATACTAGCTACAAAGAAAGAATTATAAGTAGAACAAATATAAGATTATAAATATGTATTCAAAATAGAAATAATAAAAAGAAAAAATTGAGAGTTATAAAAAATAATATTAATTAAAATAATAATAATAAGAACAAAAAAAAAAAATAAAAATAATATAGTAACTAATAATAATAAAAATACAATTAAGCAAACTGAAAAATAACAAAAAAGTATTAGTGCTTATAAATCATTAAGTCACCCGACGAAAGTATTTTAATAACTTCACTAGTTTCATCCTTCTTAGCATAAATGATTCCATGATTGGCCCATACGAATTTGTATTGATGAGTGGTTGATTGCAACAATTGTTTCGCTTCATATAATAATGCTTTGCTGGCAGGTGATAAGTAGTCTGTTATGATCAAACTGCAGTTAATGCCACACAAGTTTAGTTTAGACGTTACCGTTTTTTTAAGTCTAGCAGCGGTTAAAAATTTATGTTGTAATAAACGGCTATTCCAGTCGATAACAACTGGCTTGTTCTCTGACCGAGATTTAGTTCGAAAAATGTTTCGGACATTAGATACATCATAGTTGAAATCCATAATGTTGCATAGATGCTCAAGTAGTTCCAATAAATTAACATTAGATTCACAAGGCAGACCGTAAATTAATACTTTAGTTCCATTTATTTGTTGTTCCAAAAAGTGACATTTCTTCGAAACTGCAGATAGCTGTGATTTAATAGTAGCGTTCTCGTTCATGATTGACTTAATATTGGCTGTGTTACTTATGATTTGATTTTCGAGTCTCACAAAATCATCGCATTGTTTCACAATTTTAAAAAGAGAATCAGACAATTCACTTTGTTTGATTTGAATTACCGCTATTTCATTCTTGTTGAGCCACCTGTACACGAGGCACACTGGAATTTTAAAATGTTAGCTTCTATATCCGCCACGTTATTCTTAAGAATATCATCACAGTTTGGATGATAAAATAAGTTGCACTGATGACACCGGTTTTGTAGTTTATTAGCCGCAATTACTTTTCGACACTTACGAGGGCAAATCAAAAAGTCTTGCAATATCATATGAAAAAAAAGAGTGAGAGAGACAGCAATATTTTTATTTTTCGACATAATCTCCTTTAAGGTTTATACATTTGTCACATCGATCAATTAACTTACCTAAACCCTCTAAAAAAAAAGATTTCTTTTGCTCCATAAAATATTCATTTACAACAGACTGTACTTCATAGTCACTGGAAAATTTCCGGCCCCTTAGTGTTTTTTTCAAATTGGGAAAGAGAAGTAGTCACTGGGTGCCAAGTCTAGACTGTACGGTGGATGCGGAATTTCCACGAAGCCGCAGTCCTTTAATGCAGCTTGAGCAATATTAGCCTTGCGCACTGGTGTATTGTCGTGAAGAAGCAAGATTTTTTTCCTAACTTTCCTTGGCCGTTTTTCCCGGATCGCTTTTTTCAATTTTCGCAAAACCTCTGCGTAATATATGCCTGTGATTGTGGTTTTCGGTGGCATATAATCGATTATCAAAATTCCTTCAGCATCCCAAAAAATTGTTGCCAAAACCTTACCAGCAGACGGTTGAGTTTTGAATTTCTTTGGTGGTGGTTCACTACGTTTAATCCATTGCATCGATTCTTGTTTGGATTCCAGATCCCAGTGATGAAGCCATGTTTCATCGCCTGTTATTATGTTACCCAAGAAATTTTCTGGATCTGCTTTGTACATATCTAAAATCGCCTTTGAAGTTTAAACACGCATTTTTTTTTGTTCAGCATTCAACAAACGGGGAACCCATCGCGCACTTACTTTCGACATGTGAAGGTGGTCATGTAATATAGTATATGTGGTACCGTATGAAAGAGAAAGTCTCCACGCTAACCGCGGAACAGAAATACGCCGGTCCTCCAATACAATAGAATCAGCCAAAATTACGTTTTCATGGCTAATAGCATCTGCTGGCCGACCCGAGCGGTTATCGTCTTATAATGACTCCCAACCACTTTTGAATAATTTTACCCACTTTGTTACTGTGGCATATGATGGTGCAGATTCGCCGTAAACTTTTGATATATAGTTGAATATATAAATTGCATTTCGTCCATCTTTATAGAAAAATTTAGTAACGGCGCGATATTCAATTTCATTCATTTTAAGAAAAATTCAAAACACATGTTACTAAATTGACAAAAACAAACGAACCGTAAAATTTACATCGAAATGTTCTTCTAGAAGTTTCATCGTGACAAAAAATGGTTTTGAAAAATATATTGTTGTCTCACTCACTCGTTTTTTTCATATGATATTGCAAGACTTTTTGATATACCCTCGTAGCACAATTTACCACGTTGAAATTGTTTACTCTTGTTTGACGATATAAATGAAGGTGCTAATAGAATAGAGATTTGAAAATACTTTGACGGTGACGTTAAAATTATCTCTATTAACAATACATTACAGAATTCAGCAAAAGCTCAGTACTGTATATTCAAGTTATCGGTTTATTGATCAACACTTATTGAAATTTTGACGTGATTATTTTCGTTACGACAAATTTACGGTAACTGAAAAATCCTTGACACATACTTTAAACCGTAAAAATACGAACGTTGAGAGCGTACTGCACACCTGATATAACACGCGATATTATTTTTGGTTATTTTTTTTCTTTTTATCATACGGTTTATTATTTTATGAACTAGGTATGTTCTCACATATTAACTCAACACGTTTTGCACCGGCAAATATGTATGTAGGTATCGTCCAAAAAGATATAATTTAAAGTTTTTAGAAACAAAAAATTGATTTATATCAGAATCACATGTAGCTACTACGCACAACCAATTTTATAGAAATAATTCACTGTTAATAAACTGTTCTCACTGTTAAAATTAAGTATTTCTTGCTGAATTATATAAAATTTTAATCGAAAATTCACTTTGTTGTGTTTGTTAATTCACCATATAGTTTATAATCACAAAATAGATTTATGTTAAAATTAACACCGATATAGACTTATCATAAATCAAGAGAAATAACCTTTTTTTGGTTTTTATTACACTAATCTTCAATTATATGTATAATACTTTTCAAGTACTCGTAGTATGATTTAAAACAACAGCTCAATAATTATAAATATTAGCGATGTTGTCGCTTTGAAATACAAGTACGGAGATCATCAGATGGCATCATATCCATTGCACTTTTGATTCGTGATCATCAGATGGCATCATATCCATTGCACTTTTAAATAATATAATCAATTGATTGTATTCGTGAAATAAGTTTTATAATTGTTCAACTATTGACCTTTTCACTGAATTGTTATGTGCACAACGTAGATTGATTTCTTGCGGAGAATTGCCCATAAAATAAATTTGCAAAAACTTGTAGTCCTATCTGGCACTGGTAACAAAGAACCTGCTCTGTGATATATTTGACCTTGTGTCAGTATTGTATTGATAAATAATGACATATTTATACGATACTAACGTCACTCAATTGTTTTGCCTTCCCGGAACCCCTCCACTTACACTTAAATTTTATGGTATGGTACTAAAGTTCAAATTGACTTTTAAGTATTATTACGAATCTTTTGTATGGGAATATAGAAAAGTGTTGACATTTTTTAAATTTTTCTCTCCGTAAGAACCATCCGCGTACTTCAAGGAATAATATAAAGTAAGAATTAGCGAAATCGGTTCAGCTGCTCTCGAGATTTGCGCTTACCAACAAATTCAGCGATTCATTTTTATATTGTAGATTCAGAGTTTACTGCACATGAACGTTAGACATTGAAATTCATGGAATGTATAGAGATATAATACGTGTCATGGCTTCCAAGGCTGCCAGAGAAACTTGACCTCTTTATTGTAATCACATAAAACCATTCGGATAGCCCTAGGTAGATATCCCAAAACTTGAAAATATTTGTATCTTGAGTGTCGATTGTGTTGGAATTGAAAATGCAATCGCAGTTTTAAAAACGAAACTGTATTTTTATCAATTTGTGAATTTCCACTTTATGAGTTTTGTTAGAAACTTCACATTTATGACATATGTGTAGTGAAATTCACTTACAGCGACCACATGGGGACAGGAAAAGACTGTCAATATTAGCTGACCGAATATCGATGTATCCGGATGGGATGAAATTTAAATGATTCATAATATACATTTCTTGTAAAAGAGTGTACCACTCCAACCACAGACGCCAGCTTAGTATTTAGTTCTCCAGTTTTTAATAGTCACTTGATTGCGGATTATTTCTCAACTGTAAATGTTTAATGTTTTGGCCAATTTTTTCTAAATCAACCTCAACTTTTTGCAAAGCAAATTCGTGTTTTTTCAAAGTAACTTCAATTAAATGTAAAGTAAATTCAAATATTTTTAAAACAAACTCAAGTTTTAATATTTCAAGTTCGCAAATTTTTGCAATTCAAAATCAACTACAATTCAGTGCTCCCAATTTTTACCCGATTATGATGGGATTGGGTTTGTTGGACGGAAATGGGATTTTTAATACTTTTTGGAAGAAGTTTTGGAATACGGCCACCTCGGACGGAGCTCGATCAATTCTTAACCAATTATGATGACTTAACCGATTATGACATCCCATCCCATCACAAGACTTCAACACTTTGGAGCGTTTTGAAAAAAGCCTCGATTGCCCACGCGAAGTGCCATCTTAAAGAACGCAATATTAGCGCAAAAGGCTGGATTGATTTCATCAACAGATCGGGAATCTGCACCAATTGCTTGTTGCATAACATAACATGGATTCAGGATGTGACGAAAAACCCGCATGTGTCACCTGCAACAACAGACGTCATCAGCTGTTACCCGAACCAGATCAACGGGCCTGAAAAAGGGTATCAATCGGCACATTGAAAGGTACTCAAACCACATTATTGGCAACAGCCGTTGTAACGATCAAATACCATTTGTCTCGTTCCAAAAAATGCACGACCTTTAATAGATCCAAGATCACAAGTCTCTTTGATCATGGAATCCGCTGTTCAACGTCTTGGTATACCACTGCAACCAACCACGGTAAATATATCAGGAGTTGGGGCTAATCATACAGACACGGCAAATTCAACATACAAATTAAAGGTAAAGGCGTACGTGTTGCCAAAAATTATAATGCATGTACCCGAACAACCAATAAAACGAAGCCAGAACGATAGATGGAGTAAATTAGTTTTGGCTGATTCGGAATATCAGCTTCCAGCCACAATCGATCTGCTGCTAGAAGCAGACGTGTACAGCGATTTTATTGGTACCCGAATCATAAAGGGTACGGAGATCAACAAAAAGCTGCAGTTCATATCGGTAACAAAAACGAGAAAGATATGGAGAGATTCTGGGAAATAGAGGAAATTCCAATCACCAGTGGCAGGCTGGAGATCGAACAAGAATGTGAACAGATTTTCTCGCAGACAACTAGCCGAGACCAGAATGGGAGATATATTGTTCAAATACTATTTAAATAACATCAAGTAGACCTATTGGAACACTCTAGACGTATCGAGCACTCCAACGTTTCTTACAATTGGAGAAAAAATTAAACCGAGACCCTAACCTGAGGGAACTATATGTGAATTTCATAAGCACGTACATCAAATTGCAACATATGAAGCCGGCTAAACCCAATAAAGCGAACTATTATCGCATCTACAGGGCTAAGTCTAAATGACGTGTTGCATATTGAACCTCCACTACAAAACGACTTGTGGTCCGTACTACTGAGTGGAGACTACATCGGATAGTATTCACCGAGGATATCGAGAAGATGTATCACCAAATACGAATGCAGAAAGAACATCAGGGTTATCAAACCATCATTTGGACAGAAAATAAGTATCAACCTTTGCAAGAACACCAACTCAATACCGTTACGTATGGAACATCCGCCGCACCTTACCCCGTCATTCGGACATTACATCAATTGGCTGAAGATGAGTCCGCTCAACATCCAGAGGTGAACAGGCGATTAAAAACAACATTAGGGATAATCGTTATAATCCAACGGGAGATCACTTCATCTTCCACGTCCAGTTATCACCTAATAACAGCAAACTCACTAAGCGGTAATATTAGTCGGAAATTTCGAAAAATTCGTCCTCCTGGGACACTAATCATCAATTGCAAACTAATGTATCAAACAATGTGGAGTTTGGACTTGGATTGGGATGACTTACTGAGACCCGAACTCTCTAAGAAACGGGATCACCTAAAGAGCGACTTAAATAAAAGTCAAGCCATCCAGATACCGCGATACCTTAATTATGCCACAATTAACTGCAGTGTTGAGCTACACGGATTTTGTGATGCGTCCGATTCCGCCTACGCGGCCTTAATATAAAGTAAAATCACCGTAAACAACAACGTGGGCAAAAACAACGTAATTCGGGTAGGAGGTAGACTGGAAAATTCAAAGCTCCCGTATGAAGAACGACATCCGATTATAATCCCATACAAGGGACACTTTACCGACTTGGTCCTGGATTGGAGCCACCACCCAAAATTACATGGGAATAATTCTCTGACTTTGGCATATATTCACAAACGCTTCTGGATCATCAGAGGGGTTAATACACGCACCATTGCATCCGATGCCATCCATTCAAGGTTAAAACCTCGGAAAAGCTCATGGGGAACTTGCCTGCCCCTCGAGTCACTGTGAATCGACCATTCACATATACTGGAGTGGATTATGCAGAACCCAATAACATACGGACGAGCAGAGACCGTGGAAATATATCCTACAAGGGGTATATTTGCATCTTCATCTGCCTCAGTACCAAGCAATTCACATCAAAGTAACATCGGATTTAACCACGGAAGGATTAGTAAGCGCCTTTAGTGATTCATTACACGGCGAGGCAACGTAGCCCATATATACAGCGACAATGGAACCAACTTTGTAGGGCTAGTAAACAATGCAGCCCATAACTTGGCATTTTATCCCCCTTCAGCAACACACTTTGAGGGACTGTGGGAAGCAGGAGTAAAATCCATCAAAACTCATCTTTAAAATGTATTGGCGATACGAGGTTAACATTCGAGGAATTGACAACTTTACTAAACCAGATCGAAGCGTGCCTAAACTCCAGGGCACTCTAATGGACAGAGGCACTCAGGGCACTGAGGACCCCCCCCCCCCCCCCCCCCCCCCTAGAGGTGTTGACACCAGGACATTTCTTAATTGAAAATGCACGCACAGCTCCTCCAGAAAAAGAAGGTGGTGCAGATCATGTGGTCGCAGTTTTGGAATAAGTGGACAACGGATTACTTACATCGTCTACAGCAGCGGCCCAAATGGTGAAACGAATCAAAAACCATCCCCAAAGGGGACATTGTCTTATTACGAGCTGAACTGTTACCAGATGGAAATTAGGCCGAGTTCTGGAGTTACATCCCGGTAGGGATGGACTAAGCCGGGTCGTAACTGTGAAAACCACTGATCATCCTGATATGAAGAGACCAATAACAAAGATGTCACCATTGTCTATCCAACAACCGATAAGTGAGGCAGATAGAGAGAAGATACAGGACATAGCGAACCATCCCGCTCGCCGACAACAACCAAGTCGTCTCGCAAAACAGAATCGAAGTCCTGTCAATCATACTAGTCGACTTTTATTACTGACTTGTGCAGTGACTTGTGTCATCAGTTCGGTACATATTCATCCATTCGGAAGGGAATCGCATGCCACACAACCTCAATCATCGGTGATAATCAAGGAATGGGCCAACTCAGGAATATACTTTGATAACATCGCAAAGGTTATTGGCAACCAAATGGACTCTGGTCATTTGACCAATTATTGGCAAGAAATGCGCAACATGGAAAAGGGTTTTGCTCTACTTGAAACAGCCTATAGCCATGTAATCACCATCAAATGCGACCTCATAATACAACTACTATAAAGTGGCAATTCATTAACATAAAACAAGACAACGATTTGCTGACACTTAAACTATCACAGAAGAAAACGAGTAAAAAATCAAACATCTATCATCGACAATACGGTGAAATTATTCAAACACAGCAACGATATAACTGCCTAACAATTAAAACAACTCGTGAATGCACACTAACGCCTGGAACACAAGTTAGCAGTACTGAACGAGTACAATATTACTCTAGTTGCAATTAGGACTGGCCATGAAGCACGTTGAAGACACCCAACGGGGTTTGCTACAAGTACTAACCGGGTCTAAAAATCACATCATTCATCCCTCGTTGTTACCTCCCAAACACACAGTCCTATGCTAGATTAACACAGTACACCAACACCAGCCCGAAAGATAAAATATCGAAAAAACATAGATTTTTTTCGTCGAATTTATGATACTGTGAAAGTTAGCCGAAGTAAAAGTCTATAATGCAGATTCAAATCGTATAAATACATCAGTCTAGTCGGTATAACGTTTTTTCGTATTTTTTAACGTTTGCATTTTTGATGTAGTTAATTTTTTTTTACATTTGATTCACCATTTAAATAATTTTCCTAAAATTGGTAAGGACCACTTCCGGTTAGGCCCGGAATAACTTTTTAATTATACTTCTCAGCTCGAACCATTACGATAAAATCGAGGTCCTGATTTTGGGAAAATTTGCTCAGAGAATGCTCCGGTGTGCCAAGTTGCTATTTTATACCATAGACACATATCTGGTTTCGTAACTAGGATTAGGAAACTATGGTTTGCGAGATGAAAACTCAAGACACACTACAATTTCTTTTGTTTTCTCGTTTGGTTTTAAATAGTAATGGAGTAGGCATTGACAAAAATGCCAAGATTGACATTTAATTGACTATTAAATTGTCATAAATGACTTTTCTGTTAACAGAACAGAAACAAATTTGTTCCCGCCAACCAAATTTTTTCAATGAGAAATAGAAAACTCAAAGGAAACTTGATTTGCTTGCTAAACTATTAGTGTCCGGAATCTCCATTTTTGATGTATTCGGCGTTGGGAGCACTAAAATGTATCGAAATGAGAAAAAATATCTCATTTCGAAACTGAGTTCAAATTTAGTTTGAAACTATGGTTAAACATGACACACTAGTACGAAATCATCATTTCGAGTTAATCATAATTACGAAAGTAACAGTGTGTCTATGGCATTAGAAACCGTTAGGTTAGTAAAAAAAAAAAATTGGACATGGTTTGACGTCATAAGGTCAGGAATTAATGCGTAAATAAAAAACCAGCAAATAAAAATGACAAACAAAATGTTGAAGGGATTTCGAGGAAGCAAGTGCAGGCCAGTCATGATTTCCGGATGGAGACAAGCTTTATTTTAAACTTTTTTTTCGATTCGGAATTTTCGATTACCAAGAATCGACTTGAACAAACTAAAGTTTCGGTAGATTTAGTTTAAGAAGTCCTTCGGTAGGGAAGGGGTTTTCTAGTGCCAGAAATCAATTGCTTTAAGGTCTGATTGTGTGAGTATTTGTTAAAGTTATCCTCAAAAGCCCGAGAGGCTGGGGCTATTAGATTGAAAAACTGTTTATATGTTGAAAATATAGGATTCCTAAATAAATACCGGGCGTGGTTCTAGGTCCCTGTCTTAATCACGATAGGTACTTAAGTGAGTAACACTCGCAAAACTCATTTTGATTTTAACTAATCTCTAATATTCTAATGATATTATTTGTAAGTGGTGCTCAACCGCACAATGTTTTGTTTATTGATTCCCCCATCATACTACCTGCCTGCACTCAAGTAACATCTGTCTTTTAAGGTTTACCAGTGAAATATGATTGCTTATAATGCGAACTCATTCCGACCGGTGTTTGGGACCCGGGACCCGATTCTGGGCTGTTAAATCATTTTTCATCAAATATTTTAATTTGACAACAAAAAATTCTGTCTTTTGTTCAATAAGTAAAAAAAATTAATTATTCGTAATGGAATATGAGCTTTATGTATGAAAGTGGCAATCACTTATTATTATACGTGATAAGGAAATGACTACCTGCGGTTTCAAGGATTTAATTGACACAGCGCTACACCACTCCAAGCTTAATTAAATTATTCCAATGAACTGAGTCGTCATCAACATTTATTATAAAAGCAAAAAGCCGATATAAGAAATAAACTTTTGCAAAGAAATCAAATTTTTTTTTATTTGTAATACGAAATGAGCATTTTGAAAGGCACAATCAATAAGTAAATGACTCACGAATTATTAAGAAATAATAAATTTGTAGTATTTCTTAGCAAATAATTTGTCTTCGAGCAACGTGGAATGATATACAATACACAGCGAACTGATTCCATTCTCTTTATTACAAATGCAGCATATACCGTTATATTGTTTAGGGAAGGTGTTTTGCTTATTGTTTTCTGCCTTTTGGACAATCTCTTACACAGTTATTGGTAACAAGTACAAAATACACAAAGAAGATGGGCGTGGATCGAAGGTTATACAGTTGTGTATTTTATTACATGCGGTATTATCTTCCGGTATATACTTTTAGTTCACACAGGGTGATGATCGTTCGTGGTCTTCTGCGATTTACGTTTTTTTTTTAACTAACACACGGTTTAAATCTTTCAACAATAACGTTAACAAATCAAAACATAACTAACAAAATAAAACTATAATTACATTTCGTTACCATTTAACTAGTGTGAAAAATAAATTTTTACATTAAACTCGCACCTATATAATGTATAAGAAAGAGTAAAGTAATTTTATTGTATTTATATAGAGGCCAATTAATTTAAGGTAAAACTTATCACGATTTCATCATAACCAAAAAGAAAACTTCAACGTGAAAATATTGTGTTGTGCCACAAAGGCATGCGCCGCGAGGCCAACTCACATGAAGGGTTTCTTGCTATTAACTTTAATCATCCTTCGTTGCTCAGAGTTAACATAAATAATTGAAAAATTGTTGTAGGTATTTTCAATTAATTTGATTAGTTAGCTTTTAGTGTTTCTGTTACAACAAATGCAATGCGATTGTTGTCATATTTATATTTGCTTAATTGGACTGAAATTTTACTTTATTACCAAACGAAACAAAATCAAGAAAACGCTAACAAAAAATGTTTTTTTTGGCAATCAATCCGATTCGCTCTATACATTTTATCGTATGATTCAGCTTAATTTTTTTTTTCGGAGATTGGTGATGGCAGAAAATTGAAAAGGTATTGTGTAATTTTAATTTGTGTATTCAAAGGTGATTTCAATGGCATACACTTACTATTTCAGTATTATAAACATATGGCCGCTGTCCGGTTTCCTAACAATTCACAACACGCTCGATCAACATAAATAATTAGCTCTTTCAATGTATCTGAAACTCAATGAACATTTATTAGCATACATAGTTCGCAGGGTTTGTGGTAACTTACATTTTTTCAGTGAAACGCAGAACAGAAAAAAAATTTAAATATGTCTCAAAGATACTAGACGGTGATTCAATGTAACGTTGTCTTCATGTATTCCAACGTCCAATCCAACCATTAAAGTACTAGCCTAACCAACCTTTAAAGCAGTAGCCTAAATGAGAAATTAGGAGCAAGAAGAAACTGTATAAACGTAACATCTTGGTTACAGCCCAGAACAAAAGATTGGTACGGGTTTCGAAATAAATCGGATCACTATTTTCAATTTCCTTTCTGATTCTTAAGGTTTTTTTTTTCTCAAGAAACTCAAGATTTCGATTTATAAATTAATTTTTCTAACGAAAAATTGTTAGAAATATAAAAGCATACGTTGTCTTTACCTAAACCGCATGCTACCAGGGTTCAAGTTAAAACTGACATCTAGGTTCAAGCACAGAATATATACAGAAGCGAGACATAACTCCATTTTTATATGAATTTCTTTCGAATCGAATATTTGACCTTTAACATCAAAATAGGAGTGGTAAAATTGTTTAAATGGTAGATAATAGATAGCGCTAGTAGTTTTAAAAAAACTAAAATCGATTATAAAAACTCCGCAGTGTACATCAAAAATTTCCTCTCAATTGGCTCTCTCAATTTAATGTCACTTTGGTTTTGGCTGCACCAACCGCATCGCTGTTATTCGTAAAATCTAAACCATATCTAAACTAACTAAAGATCTAAACTTTAAAGCGCGTAAAGAATTAAACTAAAATGGTAAAATTCGATTTAACGGATAAAATTTCCCAATATCGGGATTGGCATTTAATTTTTCCTTTTTCAAATCGATTGTAAACTTTTGGGAAACGATTGGGAAACTTTTCAAATCGTTTGTATTAGCTACAATGAAAAAAACCCGAAGTAGCCTAGCCCCCCATTTATGAATGCTATAGAACTCTTGAATAATACGGTTAGTGTGACAGATGCAAAAACGTTAATATCAGGAGTTCGATTTCAAAATTGAAATGATCGATAGCGTTTACAAACTGGTCAAATATTTGTATGAGAGGTAACTATCAGGATTCAATGCCGTATTTATATTTTTACCTTTTAGTCATGCAACCATCCACCAAAAATTATTTAAATATATTATGAGGATATTTGGCATCAGAAATCTTAGTCCTTAACTGGTGGATCGGCATTGAAAAATTTAAATTGCCTATGGGATGTTTAGTATATCGACAACAGCAATTTCATTGATATTCAAGCTCTTCAGCAACGGACCTGATTGATACACTGGAGTGTACAAGGGTTCTTCAATCATACTGAGGGATGAGACGATTATCGAAATGTTTTTGTATAAACCACTTTATTTAAACGCCATTGGTGAAAATAATTAAAAGTACTACTAAACAATTTGTGGAATCTATACACATTTTTTCTAATAGTCACCCAATAAAATTGAGAATTCAGAATAATCCGAATTTATGAAAATTATATTTTTAATAAAAAGCCGGAAATTTCCATTAATCAATAGTTGTTTTATTTTTAAAAATTTCAGGTAAACTACACTCAGCATAAGTGTTGTTCTGAGCACAATAACTACTGCCAATTTTGGTCGATGCACAATAAGTAGGAATTACCGCTTTACATCATCGACAAATCCAACAGCATTTTGCCGGTCTTAAATCACCATTGCTTTGTTAAGCGTACGGTTGAAATGAGTATAATGTGTCTTGTCCCTGTAATTTTTCGAGACGCAAATTTTGGGGCTCCCATATCAGACTCCTCTAACGCGACACTGTTGACTGCAAGGGGCAATTATGCCGATGTCGAATGAATTAATTTCATTCTGATATAGCTTCATAACGATGGACAGTAGTTGTTTTGTGGGGGTTCTGGCGCAAATCCCATCCCAAATTTTTTTTTCATAGTAATTGGATATTGATTACTGCTTTTACATTTCATCTTCATATAACATGAGAAATATAGTAATGTCTCGATAACTAAAATCTTCATTTCAACATATGATCATATGAATTTTATTGAAATTTATTAAGGTTTGTCATTCGCCTGTTCAACTGTAATGAAGAATTTTATTATATTTATCGATGTGGTATATTCTGATTATGTAATCCGTGGAGACTATATTTTTTACACGATCTGGGCATATTCGAACAAAAATATTTGATACCCGTGCCAAAGAATATAGTATATTCCGTGCCCGTGCTAAATTTTTAGAATTAACCGAATCATTTTCATTAATAATAATGCTCATTGTTTGACAAATGATCGTGAACAATTTGACAGAAGTCGAATTTGAGAAGAGAGAGAATTTATCTTTATACTACCAAAAACTTACAATCTGATTTTTTCAAATTTAGAGCCATCTATTGGCAAACAAGGAAACTATTTTAGGAGTATGTCAAAAAAAGGTTTCTAACTGTCGTTTCTGATATATTCTGAGCTCAAGCCCAATTCCAAGACCAAGTCCAACTCTAAGTTGTCCAAGTTTAAGTTCAAGTCCAAGTTTAAGTTGTTTCAGAGATCGAGGTTCAAGCTAAAGTCTAAGCCCAAGTCCAAGTCCAAGTTCAAAACAAGCTAAGTACAAATGCAAGTCTATGTCCAAATCCAAGTCCAAGTCCAAGTCCAAGTGAAAGACCAAATTCAAGTCCAAAACCAAGCGAAGTGCAAGTGCAGGTAAAAGTCCAAGTCCAAGTCCAAGTCTAAGTCCAAGTTCAAGTCCAAGTTCTAGTCCAAGTACAAATTCAAGTTCAAGTCCAAGTCCAATTCTAAGTCCAAATCCAAGTTAAAACAAGCCAAGTGCAAGTGCAAGTCCATTCCAAATCCAAGTCTAAGTGAAAGACCAAGTTCAAAACCAAGCCAAGTGCAAGTACAAGTACAAGTACAAGTACAAGTACAAGCACAAGTCCAAGTCCAAGTCCAAGTCCAAGTCCAAGTCCAAGTCCAAGTCCAAGTCCAAGTCCAAGTCCAAGTCCAAGTCCAAGTCCAAGTCCAAGTCCAAGTCCAAGTCCAAGTCCAAGTCCAAGTCCAAGTCAGAGTCCAAGTCTAAGTCCAAGTCCAAGTCCATGTCCAAGTTCAAGTTCAAGTTCAAGTCCAAGTCCAAGTCCAAGTCCAAGTCCAAGTTCAAGTCCAAGTCCAAGTTCATGTCCAAGTCCACGTCCACGTCCAAGTCCAAGTTCAAGTCCAAGTGCAAGTCGAAGTTCAAGTTCAGGTACAAGTTCAAGTTCAAGTTCAAGTTCAAGTTCAAGTCCAAATCCAAGTCCAAGTCCAAGTCCAAGTCCAAGTCCAATTCCAAATTCAAGTTCAAAACAAGCCAAGTATAAATGCAAGTCTATGTGCAAATCCAAGTCCAAGTCCAAGTCCAAGTCCAAGGCCAAGGCCAAGGCCAAGGCCAAGTCCATGTCCAAGTCCAAGTAAGTCCAAGTTCATGAACAAGTCCACGTCCAAGTTCAAGTCCAAGTCCAAGTGCAAGCCCAAGTGCAAGTTCAAGTTCAAGTTCAGGTACAAGTTCAAGTTCAAGTTCAAGTTCAAGTCCAAGTCCAAGTCCAAGTCCAAGTCCAAGTCCAAGTCCAACTCCAAGTCCAAGTCCAATTCCAAATCCAAGTTCAAAACAAGCCAAGTACAAATGCAAGTCTATGTCCAAATCCAAGTCCAAGTGAAAGACCAAATCCAAGTCCAAAACCAAACGAAGTGCAAGTGCAGGTACAAGTACAAGTCCAAGTCCAAGTCCAAGTCCAAGTCCAAGTCCAAGTCCAAGTCCAAGTCCAAGTCCAAGTCCAAGTCCAAGTCCAAGTGCAAGTGCAAGTCCAAGTAAAATTCGAAATCCAAGTTCAAAACAAGCCAAGTACAAGTCCAAGTACATGTCCAAATCCAAGTGAAAGACCAAGTCCAAGTCCAAAACCAAGTTAAGTGCAAGTAGAAATCCAAGTCCCAGTCCATGTCCAAATCCAAGTCTAAGTCCAAGTTCAAGTCCAAGTTCAAGTCTAAGTTCCAGTCCAAGTCCAAGTCTTGAATTCTTGAGTCTAAGTACAACTACAAATTTAAGTGTAAGTTCAAATTGAAGTCAAGTTCCAGTTTAAGTCCATGTTGAGGGTCTAGGTCCAACTACAAGGGCAGCGCAAATGTAAATCCAAGTTCAGGGTTTTTCTCGAGCTCTTACAGGAGCCTTCTTTCTTTTCATTAAATGGTCGTGACCGATCAAATAACACGATCGCTCGAGAAGGCTCTGTCTAGCACAATTTTTACCAAAAAATTGACAAGCGCCCATCAGCCTCTCGACTATAAAAACCCTCTCCTTAGAACATAAAAATCTACTGGGATCAGTTCATTCCAAATTTTAAACTAAGTATTTTAATTTAGTGCAAAAATTTGCATTAAAGTTTTCTGGTTCAGTTGCAATCATACCAATAGAAACACGTGACGTGCTCATTCAGGTCGCTCAACCGTAAATATTGCCTACAAAGAGAGATTTTTTTTTATTTATCGAATAGTTAATGGTATTTGCTACAAAGGCATGCTACCAAATTTTTTATAGCTAATATTTGTTGATACGAATAATAACGACCTGTGGTTTCAACAAGATGGTGCTACAGGTTTACAACGCGCTCGATAAAAAACATTTCACCCCTGAAAAAAATCGCTGGCTGTAAATTAATTTGACCGTCAGAAATTGCCAAGTGGAGATGAGGCACCCCTCTTCAATAAATAATTGAACCTCTACTTATTATTAGGAGTACGTTCCAAGGTGCTCGAGACGTACGAGTAGTTTTCATACTAAAAGTAAGGAAAAATCCCCAGAGGATATCAGATCATACACTTATTAGCTTCACGTTATTTATTCTCAAAACCATGTAGAAAAGACTCGATCGTTATGTCAGATCCAATAAATTCCAAGGATACCCCCTAAACACCAGTAAACAAGCGCTTGAGCTAAGAAAATCATCAGAGACTGCTTTTCACGACCTGACAACAGAAATCGAAGGATCACTTCGGAATGAAGAAATATTATAACTGACACCACCATCCTAGGATGAAATAAATTGAAGAACAGTAGAATCCAGATGGAGTTTTTTTATTTGTTTTGTGGCCGCTGGTGACAGAGCAATTGATGATAGAACACACCTGATTTTAAAATACCATCATTACGGGCATGCGTTTTGTTGCTAGTTTTTATGATTCGGTGCAAATTTAAAAGTACAATAGCGGATCGCGTACAACATACTCGAAGGCGCTGGCAAACGACTTGTTTCTTATCCGAGGATTCGGTTCCAAATCCCGAATCTGGTACTCTGGTCAAATGAGCTTTCTTTCAAAACTAGATGATGGTAATCAACAATCAGTGGTGGTCCATATCTCAAATCAGAAAGTTACCACAAGTCTTATTAGTGCTTTGTAAAGTGCAAATTTACATGACTACGAAATCGTAATAACCTTGATTGTGCGTAGAAGACTCAACTTTTATACTTGCATGGATAACGTTGGATGGTGTTATAATTGACCCGAGATATTGAAAGTCTGCCATGTTGTCAAAGTCGGGTTGTTTGCTTCGAAATTTGATGTAGGGATGTTCTTTGGGGTTGATAACAATTTTATTTGGTTGTTGTTTATTTTCCAAGAGTTTGGACTGACTTATTGAATACGCGACGTTTCTATACAACTTTCCTTTATTACGTACTCGACCGCCAGTTTAAATAGCACGGGCGTGAGTCCAGTCGCACATCAGTATTATTTCGAAAGCGTCAGCCACTGCCATTTCCATTATGATCTACACATTGAGCTAGAGTTGTTAGCGTACATGAAAGTATATGTAGAGTTGGCGAATGGTAATATTGTACTCTCCCAACAACCATATTCAACGTGAAATACTGATTAGTGGTCACATGGAACACCAACATATCGTATATCATAAACAAAACTTATAAAGGCATACTTGGCAAGAAGTGGGGCTCAATCCACAAATGACACTATACGGGTACATCAAAGCAATGAATGCGGGTTTAGTTTCGTGACCAAAAACAGAACACGCAAAATCTTGCACAATCCTAAAACCTCGACTCAGCTAGCGGAATCGAAGTGTACGTGAAATTCAGATACCAATCTGAATAAACAAAACAGGGGTTGTGCAAAGATTGCCAATTTTAAGAAATGGTGATAAAAACAACGGGGTTTCAGACACTACTTCCGTCTTGCATCTCATCCTCTTACAAGAACTGGAGCTGGAGCAGTCTATGCCTGAATATTCCTGTTGAATGTATCAAAGGAATATACAAGAAAACGCATATCTTCATAATCTTTAGGCTGACAAGTCAAGGAAAACAAAATTACTTTACTGTTGTCTTCCGGCCATTAAAAGGCTTGTGAGTTATAACATCAGACATCTAGGCAGAAACGTTAAGTGGGACAGCCAAATATTGAGATTTCCAGTATGGTGCTTGATGAAACATAATCCATGATCGTTATGGTTTTCTGGAAAATATGGAAATCCCTAACGAACAGCCGCAGATTCTTCACACGAACTCATCATTTTGCATGAAATAGTGGCATTTAGTAAGGAAAAAATCGTCACTATTCGTGATAGGCTAACTGGAATGTAACTACAATAGATCTAAGGGTCGAAGAGCACAGAGCCATCAATTCATCCTCAAACAAAAAAAAAAAACAAAAAAAACCTCGAAGAAATAATGGGATCGAGTTCAGCTGAAATTGCGGCGAAATTATTGGGATTACAAATTAATTCGGTCCGTTTCCAAAAAGTGGATATAATAAATTTTTTATAGTGACAGCTGATTTTCGTTGTTTCAGACAGATTAGACATCTGCGGTTAACATTCAGTTTGTATTGCTTTGAGTTTCATACAGTTTTTTCACGGTGTGAATATATCGGATTTTGTAATAACTAAACAGTATTTGCGGGAAGTGTTAATTTTTTGTTTTAATTGGACGTTGAAACAAATGAAATGCTCGCGGAAGTTTACGGTGACAATGCTCCAACCGATAAATCACGTTTCAACGCTTCAAAAATGATGGTGGAGCTAAGCCTCGCTTGGAACAGTAAAAAAACGTAGACAATGAATTAGAGGCATTGCTCGATGAAGATCACTCAAACGCAAGAGGAGTTGCAGGTACATTGGAGGTGACAAGCGGAAAAGCGATTTTTTTCTTGCAGCAGCTGCTTCTAAGGCAAAGAAAGGTTTTTTAATACATCGGATAGTGAGTGGTGACGAGAAGTGGATCTTCTACGACAACCCAAAAGGAAAAAAATACTACGCTTTGCCCACCCAATCGTTGCCATCGACCTCAACATCAACACCAAAGAAGAATATTCATGGTTCGAAGGTTATGCTATGTATCTGTTGGGACCAAAGAGGCATTGTGTACTACGAGCTGCTATAACCTGGCGATTTCATTACGGGCGAGCGGCATAGACTAAAATTAATTCGTTTGAGCCGTGCATTACGAAAAAAAACGACCGGAATATGACAGTTATTTTTCTGCATGGCAATGCTCAGCCTCCCGTTACAAAAGTCGTAATCAAATATTTGGAAACGCTCAAGTGGGATATTTTACCGCATCCGCTGTATTTACCGGTCATTACTCCTTCTGATTACTGGTTGTCCCGACGGATGCACCACGATTTGGCATGTCGCCGGTTCACTTCTTTCAAAGAAATCGAAAATTGGCTTCAAACCTAAGGATCGCCTCTAAAGACGAAAGGTGGGGATGGGATTCCAAAAATTGTTGGCCCGGTGGCAAAGTGGGTCCCGGGTCATTCCCGGTGTTGACAAGGAAAACATTTCACGGCTGTTTTAGGATCAATGAATTAATCACTCATTATCCGAAATGAAAATATGATTATGAAACCTCATTTGAGGCGGCCAAATCCCTTGATGCGATATAGTGCCAGAGCGAGAGAGAGAGAGAGAGAGAGAGAGAGAGAGAGAGAGAGATTCGAAAATTACATGAGAGGTGGAAAAAAGTTATAGGCAGTGATTGACAATCTTTTAATGAATCTGCTCATTCATTTTATTTTAAAATAAATGCATTTTTAAAATTAAAAAAACGGATCGAATTAATTTGTACTACCAATATATTTGTTTAAAAACGTCGAGTACGAGTTCGAGTACGTAGCTATTAAATATCCGAAGTTCTAAATCAGCTATAATTATCAAAATAACTTAGTATTTCATTTAACATTTCCACCAAAAAAGCTCTCTAACATTCAGAGAGTGTTTTATATATTAAACACTACAACAAAATATCACAACTGAGTTTTTTCACCTTTATTTGCTGTTTGTGTAAAAGATTTTAAGTTCGAAATAATAAAGCATCATATTATGAGTTGAAAACGTTAAGAGTAACTTAAAGTGAGATCCCCAGTGCCAGCCGTATATTAGAATTTGTACAATCTTCCAGCATCGATATGGCCCCATAAAAATTTATATGAAAATCGTCGAAAACTTCCAATACGTTCTCGAGCCGGAAATATTGATTGATGTTTTAAGATGGTAGGTGATACGGCTACATACGGCTGAGACTGGCGATCTTACCATAGTTTGCACTTATCATTACCAACTAAAAATATAATGCTGTGTTTTAATATTGGAGTACTATCCGGCGCCGAAGGGAAATTTTCTACTGAAACTGCTGCAGCTATTATTCACTGGTGTCGCTACTAATCAAAATTAAATTGTACTTAACTTCATTTCATTCAGTCGAATGACAGTTCTACTTTTGTGTTTATGTTGCTTGAAAAAAATTTCGCAAACATTTTAAAACCCAAACAAATTGCGAAATAAATAAAAAATTTAACAAAAATATTTTATTAATATTTAGTTGTACACAGTAATAAATATAGTGAATAAGTTTCTAAGTTTAGAATTTGAGTGCTGTGCCTGTGTGATACAGGATACTTATAAAATATAATGATTACTCCTCCAACGAAAGCCTCTCGAACGTCATTAATAACAAAACGCGGTTGCCCACAGTTGTAAACGAGCTAGATTTGATCGTGAATTTCATTAAATATCCTAATTTGTTTTGTGTTTCTTGAGTAGAATGACGATGAAGATGAAAGACGACGAAGTAGATCGGTGACCAGTAGTACGAGTAGTGCAATTGTTTCGGTACTGGAAGATAATGAAGAGTTCAAAGTTTGTTTGCAACAAATCATGGATAATGTAAGTCGTGATGTTTGAAGATTTGTTTTATATATTCGTAGAATATCGACACAGATAATGCATTTCAAACTTAATGGGTACATTGAGCAATTCGGTTGCTGGTCATCGTAAATATGTATGTCAAAAATTTCCAAGTAACTGGTGCCTCATTGGAAGCATCGAGTAAAATTTGTAGTTACCGTGCCGATATCGTACACAACGAAGTGATTTGAATGTCTGGTGGTTTATGTCGTAAGAATGTCGGCGGTAAAGGAAATGAGAATGAAGGGGAACTGAAAGGGAAAGTTCAGTTGCTGAGGGTAGTAATGATGTGCAGGATCCAAAAGCAAAGGCCAAGGCTAAAGCAAAAAGCAACGTCTACAAAGTTCAACCGTAACAAAATGTAAAGGAACGATAAATGGTAAACTAGATACTGTACCTTTCTTGGATCCCGTATTTGTCCATATAAAATCGAATTTAAGCGATATAAATAGTTCGAATCAAGCTTTTCTAAATTCGCTGGAATCGAATAATTCGGAAATTTTATTTGATTACGGTAATCCGTACTGGGATAATGCACCAAATGAATTTATACTGAATGAGGACACCCGTTGAAAATGAGAAATTTTATTTTATGAATTACAATAAGCTGGACGGCCTGTTAAAATTAGGATAATATTTACGAAATACAATATTAGTTATAAGCCATGCAACATGAATAAGTACGTATTTGGCTGGAAACATCTAAGTAAGCATCTCTATAACGACCTTTTTAATTTCAGAATGCTGCAATCAACCGCAAGTGATAGTAACATAAGTATAGATGACAGCAATAGTGATAATGGATTTATGGATGTGAAAATGTCGAAATGGTGTTGCGCGCATTCATGCTATAATTCGCAACCTAACAACCGTATGATCCATAATTTCGCATTTCTAAAGAATGAGGATTAGTAAGTTCCATTGAATTGTTTCGATCCTGTAGGTAGGTAGAGGATTTTAATCCAATGTACTATTCTTTTCTAGCGCTCGGAAATGGGCAGTCAAGATCCGCCACTTAATTCGAGACCCAAGAAAACACGGTGGCGCGTAACTGTAGGAATCCCAACAATTGTTCAAATTCGTCCGAACCGGATGACGAACTCGAAGAGCGCCTTGAAGAAGATGACGATCCACCAAATGAAAAATTCACATGATTCGATAAGTATTTTATAAAAGATGAAGATTCTCAAACTTCAACCCAAGCCGAATATTTTCTGGATGAACATGACGAAATTGATCAGTTTCCATATCGTCTATGTGTAAATGAATTTT
Organism: Nephrotoma appendiculata; assembly: GCA_947310385.1. Classification (NCBI taxonomy): domain Eukaryota; kingdom Metazoa; phylum Arthropoda; class Insecta; order Diptera; family Tipulidae; genus Nephrotoma; species Nephrotoma appendiculata. The sequence goes on along the minus strand of OX371224.1, from coordinate 16,477,809 downwards.
TCGAAGAGCAAATACTATTTTTCCACGAAGATGCTCACTTGATCGAACTAATAAATAGTGTTACCGCGATCCGCAATCCAGTCCGTCGATTACTTACAACAAATATGTATACCATGCCTAAAAAGGGTTCATCAATGCGCGAAATGAACGATTTCGACGCGGTTCAGGAAAAACGAACATTTGAAATCGTGTTTTTTAGTTTATTAATTTTAAAATAAAAATGAAAAAATTAAATTAAATTATGCAATTAAAAGTTTTTGTACTAGTTTGGCCTCTTTGGGTCGCGCTACCTAGCTTGATTTGTCGGGAAAAATTTTCGTATGTCTCGCACATTATTTGCTTTAACTTAGCGCTGTGATAAAGCGGGAGTTCGTTGTGGAGCTTTTCGTTTTTATGAATTTTGAGGTTCTTTAATTTTTTCAAAAGCTCCGAGGCACGAATCAACATGTGCTACCCACCAAGTATCGTGTGGCCCAGGAGCTCGATTATGAACCCGCTTAACATATCCATAAAATAATTTACGATGCTGACAAATACCATTACAACGCCACCAGTGAGTTTTGTAATTATTTACTTCATCATAGAATATGTGAATTAGACTTAGTTGTTTAAAATTTGGTCCATGTCCATCGTTTCCTTTCCGTATACCCCGAATAAACAAATACGCATGAATCATTTCGTGTAGAAGTTTCAATCAAATCTTTCCGCGGTCTCAATTTTAACAAGGGTTCACTCAATCGAATTGTGCACTGCATACCAAAATTATTTTTGTGCGAATATCATATCCCAGCACAACTATACATGCGTGTGTTCCATTCTAGTGAAACACATTGCAGTTTGCCCTAACAAAATCGCAAATCAAATGCTCCAAACTTTTTATGAAATACGTATTAAAAATATATTAAATTATTAAGAATTTATTAATTTTTTTTCTGCTTTTTTTTAACAAAAAATTGACATACGTCAAAATTTGTAAAATGAATGAAGTTTGCTTTGATTTAAGGGTTGTACAAAACAAAGGAAATTTAAAGTTTCCCCCTGAAAGGGATAGTGCTCCCGATAGCGGCTCCCGATAAATAAGTGAGCCAAGATATTTTTTTATCGATTATTAATTAAAAAGTTGAATGAAAAATTTTAGTTTAGAGTTAAATAAATTAATTATATGCAATAATAGCGCGCTAAATATAAGTTTTGACATAGAAAATTGGCTGCTCCGGATACAGCTATCGGGCGCTAATAAAAAAACACAGCAATAAATAACCTTTTCCACCCTAGAAAGTTTTTAAGAAATACACATTTTTATTTAAATTCATCCTAGTTCAGCACTCACTCTATCATGTACAATCTCAAAACATTAATCGCGCTTACCGCCGAACACCTCTGTTAAGACTTTACCTGTCGTCGCAATACGCTCCTTATATCAACGACAGAACTGACTGTCTATAGAATTATCTCTCATATTATATTTCCATCTTGGTATAACCATAGTTCAACGATTTCATGAACTATTCCCCTTCTAGTGATATACGCCGTTTATCATTTAACAGCCGTAATCTATAAACTATAACTAATAATTGAAAATAATACACAAAGTAATAAAATTTTATATTGCTCGTATACGAGAATGTAGTCTTATTGTTCTCGTACGAGTACAAGATTATGTCTATCTCATTGTAGTCGTTTTAATAATCAGCTAAATTATCTTTGTTAAGTTGAGTTGAAAAGCAAAAGAAAATTTATGCGATTATATGAAAGAAAGACTTTGTTTTATGTAGATATATTGTAAACATACAATAGATTCTAATTCAAATGAATTTGATCCGTTCGAATGAAATTTAAAATTTATTTTTGTATGCAAAACTAAAATTTGCCTTTGGCATCAAAATAACAGATAATTGAGAGTATATGAGTTCAAGGTTAACATCGAAACCTATATATTGAGGAATAATTTTTATGAGCAATATAAACTGTGCATAGCTTTAGCTGAATATTCCCCAAACAAGAAATTGCACTTAAACATACGCCAGAATCGTAAAAATGCATCAAGCAATTTATATCACCACTACACATACACAACGCATATACATAAACATTACTGACAGATTTATTCATAGTTATTTTATATCGGAGTGAAGTTAATGCCAAAATAACAAAACGTACACCGTGTCCCCATACCATAAGTACTTAAAATTGAAAAAAACACACTCAATAATTGAACTCTCATAATAATACAGTACGTTTCATAACTAAATATCCAATCGTTTTTTTGATTTTGATAAATTTGATTAAAACAAATTGAATGCCAAAAATTAGATAAGTACAAAATTCAGCAACGCATAAAAAACAGCTGCAAGATTCAATTATTTTGTGGGAATAAAACCAATTTTTTAAAATTTCCTTGTTTCATAATTATGTACGTGTAACTGCAGCAGAGGGAAACCTTTAAATTTTAAAATGAAACTTTGCATACCGATTATGCCAAATATGTGTTAATTAGTACTAACGGGGGAAAATTAGTGATACTCCAATTCGTCTTCCGTTAAATATTAAAAATGAAAAGTTTTATTTATTAGCAATCTAGTAGTTTGATATATTTACACGTAATTTTAATTTACACTACGTGAAATCAAAATTTGTTAAGGACAATTCAAACCTACTCCCTATTGCCAATGAAAAACATTTTCCTTTTCATATTTTTACGGAACAAGAATTTACTTCCAAAAGCCAAGAAAAGGGGAAAAGAAAATTTCAAATTTCGTCTAAGACGATAAAAATAAAAACCGATTTCTATAAAAAACCAGAAATCATCATTAGTCCAACTTTAACATTTAAACTGGCTAAACAGGCTAAACTGACAAAATTTGGAGAAGTGTAGATAATGTCACCGCCGAAATCGGGTATGATGAATTTTTTTTAAAAAAATATTCTTTATAGAACTGTGTATCTATTATTTTTAGGAGGAGGAAGTCAAAAATTTCGCAAAAAAATCACCACATTTTGCAAACAATTTCAGTTTTTCTATAAAAATTATTGTTTTTTTTCATTTAAACATTAAAAATCTGCGGTTTGTATTTATCAAATCTTAATTTCAAATCCAAACATTTGAATTATACTGTAACAGGAAAAAATTACATTTGCGTTATTTTAATTATCTTATACATTGATTAGAGGATGGGAACTGCCGCCCCCAAACCCACGCTTCTCTAGAAAAAAGTAAAACTTAACTGCTTTCACATTAAAATGCAAATGCTAAAATTGCAAATTTTTTTCAAAACTGTATCATTTTATGCATGTATAAGGTATATTAAAATTTGGAACTCCTCAAAGCCGCTTAGAATTCATCTCCTCCGCCCAAGGATAACCCTTATAAGTAAATAAAATTTCTAAATTTTCGCGGAAAATGTTGTAATTTTACCATAAATTCACAATTTCAACATCAAAATCTCTTAAAAAACTCATCATTTTAACTTGTCATCATAAAAAAAAAAAATGAAAATGTTAAAATTTTCCCCGAAAATGTAATATTTTTTCCGAAAAAAATTCATCTTACTTGATTTCTGCGATGTATACGTCATCTACACTTTAGCCCAAAATTTGTGCTTATCATACAAATTTTCATTTTCACTAGCCCCTAAAAGATACTATATTAAAAACGAAATACAGTCTTGGCCAAAAGTATTGAACACCCATTATATCTTACAATTTTTTTAGGAGTATCAATTTGAAATAAATTGAAACAATTTTTATAGGTTCACATTACTATTTATTTATATACAATTAATATTTTGTGGGTCCACGCTTTGCCTTAATTACGGCAGGAATTCTTTTGGGTAGAGAGCTTACAATTTTTTACATTCTGCAGGACATATGGCGCTCCATTCTTCGTGCAGACAGCGTTTTAGGCCTTCTATGTTATTTATTGTGTAGCGCCTGACTCTGCGTTTTAATTAACTCCATAAATGTTCTATGGGGTTCAGGTCCGGGACTGGGCAGACCACTTCAGAACCTCAATGCAATTTTCTCGAGACCATGCCATTGTGCTGCCAGATTTATGACATGGCTCGTTGTCCTCCTGGAATTTAGCGCTATCCATATTTGAATCACCAAAAAGTGTTAAAAATGAGGGCAAGAACGCAGATTCTAAGACGTTTATGTATTTTGAAGAGTTCATGTGGCCCTCACACACGAACATTTCGCCAACTACAGAATTAGTCATGCAGCTCCAGATCATTATGCTGCCCCGCCATGTTTTACGGTCGATACTACATACTCTGGACTAAATGCTTCGCATGCCCGGCGACGCACAAAATGCACACCAGGTGTACCAAAAATATGAAATAAAGAAAATGTAGAGACTTCGGAAAACTAAAATATTTGTATCGATTAATTTTATTTTAAAATCATATTATTTAATATTATTAGGACGTAGAGTTGTCAACTTACTTCAAAATTTGATTCGTCTGACCACACGATATTTGACCAATCTTCTTCGGTGAAACTTTGGTATTTTAAGGCTCATTAGCCCAAGCCTTCTTGTTTTTTTTCGGAAAGCCAAAGTTTCTTCCTCGCTTTACAGCCTTTCAAACCAGCTTCCTAAAGCAGTGTGCGAGTGGTGCGAGCAGAGATAGGTTTCTTAATTTCTACTGACAACTCAGCAGCGAGGTTTGATGAAGTTTTTTCCCTATTTTTTAAAGCTTCTCTCACTAACTTTCAGCCGTCACGGTATGTGGTGATGCATTTGCGCCCGGTTCTATACCTATTGCTGTGTGATCCACTAGCGGCGAATCGCTTAATAGTATATTACACAGATCGGCGTGAACATTTCACACTTTTAGGAATCTCTACTTGTGATTTCCCTTGTTCATGCAGAAGCTGTATCTGCACACGTTGTTCTAAACTTAACTCTTTTTGTTTCTGCATATTGCAATAATATACTAAATTTAACAAATCAAAACACCAAAAGGCGGACTAGATCACTGGATGTGTACACAATGAGCGAAAAATAATAAATTGTATTGCACCAGATAGTTTATTGCCATACCTGCGGTGTGAGTCACTGTTTCTAGTCCTTTTTAGATGTCGAAAAAATAATGAACAAACAAAAGGAGTTGTTTTTTCATATACTTGTCGTGTACGCCCCAAATTTATAGGGTGCTCAATACTTTTGGCCAAGATTGTACATATATCGTTCAATAATGTTTGTGTTGAATAACAAATTAAACAATAAAAACTAAATGTTTTAAAATGCAAGAAATTAGACAATTCAGATAGCATATTCATATTAGTGGGTCGATTCTGGTTTTCCTATATAAATAGGAAATATGAAAGAATGGATGTATCCACACACTGGGATCTACTTTTTGAGGTACTCTACAATGTAGAGTAGTCTCACTTGTAGACATCTACATGTGCTGGATGCAAAATCTATATACTATTGTTTGGGATTTGTGCCTTAGATTGTTTTGCATTTCTCATAAATCTAAAATATGGACACAATAATTAAAAATGTTACGTTAGAAGAGTTGGATGATATTCCAAAAAAAAATCATGTGCTATTTGATTTGTTAGTACCGACAGTATCAGTTTTAGACAGCATTTTTTTCGGGATAGTGATGAATCTGAGGCAAGTGTGCTAGTTCGGAATGATAACTACTACGAAGTGGCAATTCCAAAATACAGCTTGGACGAGTTTATGGCGCATTTTCGCATGAGTTTTGAGGTTTGTTTATTCATTTTGTATAAACAACAAGTTTTCACCTTCATAAATTATTTTGTGTCCTTCCAAATTATGTGAAATCAACACAATATGAGTACCTATGTGCCGCCAGAGAAAAAAACTCTTATTTACAATTTGGGTCTTAAGTAAACAGGAGTCAGTTATTTCGGTAAACGATAGGTTTGGGATAGCATCCAGTACTGGCCACTATATTTTTGTAAAAAGTTTCCCAATGTCGAGGAATAAAAACAAATTTCAGATGTAAGCGTTTGCTTAAATTGTTACAATTAGTCCTTTTAAAAAATTAGCTAAATTTTGTATTTTCAGTTTTTTGAATCGAAATCTCAGATTCCGGGTATAGTTGGTGCCACAGATGGATGTCACATAACAATAAAGTAACCTCGGCGTAATCCAATCGATTTTTATAATCGAAAAGGTTTCCATTCCATCATATTACGCAGGGTAAGTTTCTGTAACACACCATTTAACAAGTATCTACTTAATTTAAATTTAATTTTTTAAAGGTGTATGTGACCATACAATGCGATTTATCGATGTATTCGTGGGAATACCAGGTCAATTAAAACCAGTATACCATCTGATGGGAGACTCAGCTTACGGTAATTCAAAATATTTGATAACTCCTTTTAAGGACATTGGGCACCTCACAACGCAACAATCCATATATAATATGAAACTCAGTTCCGTTTGAACAACCATAGAGAGGGCATATGCCCAATTGAAAGGCAAATTTAGGCGGCTCAAGTACGTTGACCAAAAATAATTGCACTATCGCGATAAATGTGTAGTTGCGGCGTGCATTCTGCATAATTATGTTTTGATGGAAAATGACATACATATCTGACGATGAAGTTCATGAAATACAACAAGATACAAGTATTCCTACTGATAAAAAAGATATTTCGCTTCATTATTTTAAATTAAATCATTTGTTTTATTTCATTTTTAAATTTGTATTTAATATCTTAATTTAATTACGAGGTAATGTGGCCGCCAAAAAACTTTATAAAATTTCATTTCTTTCGGCCTGCAATTTATTTTGGTCCTTTTGCAGGTCATTATTTTGCTGACAGCATAAACCAGCTTCAAAACATGCTGTATAAGGTAGCGGAATTTTGATAGCGGAAAATAAGAGATTGCGCTACTCGCCGCAAGTGGCAGCACTATCACTAAAGAGTATTAATTTTGTTATGTAATTACCAGCGGAAATTTGTTATTCACTAAGTACCACTTTTTTCACTAAATAAAATATCTCAGGGGTATAAAATATTAAAAGTGATCCTTAAAATGGCAAATTGATTGATCTCCGAAGTAAAGGAACTCGGTATATGAAATATTGAAATTTAACAATAATCCGTCTATCCGCCATTTCTTCCACTAGTAACCAATACTTTCGGTTGTTTTTCTAATAGATTAGGTCATATTGACACTATATGGAAAATTTGGAGAAAATTCATGAACTAGAATTTTTAATTTTCTGCATATTGAATATCACAGCTCTATATCTCTTTTGTAACATTTAAGAGCCATGGACTATGATAATGTCCTGCTTTGCGTTGCTATTCGGTTCCACCGAACAACTTAAAATATTATATAGGACAGTTTGTGTTTACGTACGTGTAGTACGAATAGCGATGCAAAGCGGGACCTTCGTGTAATTATTACAATAACATTTCATGGTTTATAAAAAAAATCACATATAATGCAGATTCTTGATAGTATTTACTTTATTTAGCTTTTACATTTAACTGAACACAAATGGTGCTTACGGAAAATTTTGGACCTAGTCCTGCCATGTTATAATTAAGAAAACAAGGCTGATGCATATGCATAAGTTTTAAGTGGACATTATCATAGTCCAAGGCTCTTAAATGTTACAAAAGATATATAGAGCTGTGATAATCAATTAGCAGAAAATCGAAAATTCTAGTTCATGAATTTTCCCCAAATTTTCCATATAGTGTCAGTATGACATAATCTATTAGAAAAACAACCGAAAGTATTGGTTACTAGTGGGAGAAATGGCGGGTAGACGGATTATTGTTAAATTTCAACATTTCATATACCGAGTTCCTTTACTTCGGAGATCAATCAATTTGCCATTTTAAGGATCACTTTTAATATTTTATTCCGCTGAGATATTTTATTTAGTGAAAAAAGTGGTACTTAATGAATGAAAAATTTCCGCTGGTAATTACATAACAAAATTAATACTCTTTAGTGATAGTGCTGCCACGTGAGGCGAGTAGCGTAATCGCTTATTTTCCGCTGTCAAAATCCCGCTATCTTATGCAGCATCTTCAAAACAGCCTTTGTTTTGTCCTCTTCTATATATTTTGGTCTAACTTTCGGAGCTTGTTTAATCTCCCACACCTCAGCAAATTTGGGTTTGAACTAATATTCAAATTTTCTACATTTTTGGAACAACCAGGCTCAGTTGTGGAGGGCTCTGGAGTATCTGCCTCCAGGTTGTGAGGTAAATTCACTGTTTAATCTTCACGGAAGATTTCGTCAAACTCGGTGTAGCAATTACCAATGGAACCTACCACGACCAGTTCGATGCCGACTATCTTTTATTTTTAAAAAAGTTTTTTTATATTTGCGATCTTTTTATTGATTTGCGTGGAATGAAATGATTGATATCCCAAATTTTCAAATTTTTTTTGAATCGATTTCCACAAGTGAATTTTTTTTGGCGTTGCGGAAGTCTTCCTTACGGGCAGCATAATCCGTAATGAACAATTTAATTTGCTTGTTACAGCACATGATATAATATATGAGTGTTACTTTTTTTAATGAGATCTCAATGTATGATACGTGATGCAGATACTCTATGTATGATATGTGTAATACGGAAAGATATTATAATACAACACATACAATGTGTACCAAAATAAACCATAGGAAAGATTTTTTAGCAAAAAACTGCTATCAAAATTTTTTCCTAAATAGGAATAAATTTCATATTTCCTAAAGACACCAGAATCGACCCACAGGTATGTTCATTGCCACACAAAAAAAATAGTGGCTTAATTTGGGCTAATCCAGAATTGGCCAATGGAATTATATTTTTCGAGTGGCAATGAACATACTTGATAGGAATATGAAATCAGAAGTGCCAAGTTCATTGGTTTCTAGAACACTTTATATCAGTAAATCGTTCATTCAACGGTGTTTGTTGTTTAATACGAATTGAGCCAGAGGTCAAGGCGCGGGATCTTATTATAGACCCCTTCTCTCTCAACATCTGATTAATCTTCGATGGGTACGTATGCTGAGTAACAATAATTAAATTTCATAATGCGAAATTAAACTGTTAATTTCGGCATACTGATATGTCGCTTTATGCGACGTTGAATGAGAAAGCCGACTCTAATTTATCCTAAGATTGATTAGAACCGATGTTGTAATGGTAGTGTAGCCATTCCCATTCTCAAAGCATATGCATATAATCTCTTATACTAACGGGTGATTCATTTAGAGGAACTCTTTTCAGTAGGAATTTTATGACAGTAGGGGTTTTCTTTCATCATGGAAAACCAGCACGGCGTCTATAAATTATTCAGCTGTATTACGAAAATTATCGTTCTACGGGGAACGTGTTGCGTGCGCTTAGAGCAACTTATGGTCCACATAATCAGCCTACCGAACGCACAATTCCGCTATACCATCAAAAAATTTGAAACCTAATTTTCATTATTGGATAATACGCGACCAAATAGACAACATCCTGAACGTAGTGAAGAAAATATAGCGGCGGTAGCTGAGAGTGTACGCGATGATCGTGATAAATCGATTCGGCGCCGGTCTCAACAGCATGGCTTGTTGTATGCAACAACTTGGCGTATTTTACGTAAATATCTTGGTTTAAAACCATACAAAACTCAACTCGTGCAAGAATTGATGCCAGCCAATCTTCCAACTCGTCACCGTTTCAGTCTTTGGGCTCTTGAAAAGCTTGAAAAAGATCCATTGTTTTCGACCAAAATTTTGTTCAGCGATGAGGCTCTTTTTTGGCTTAATGTTTACGTTAATAAGCAAAATTGCCGCATCTCGGCTGACGAACAACCCGAAGAGGTTCAAGAACTATACCATTATATCCAGACAAAAGAACGGTTTGGTGTGGTTTATGGGCTGGTGGAATCATCAGTCCATATTTTATCAAAAATGAGGCCGGCCGGAATGTAACTATGAATGGCGCCCGTTATTGCGCTATGATAACGGACTATTTGTTGCCTGCAATTGAAACCGTGATCTCGACGACGTTTATTTCCAACAAGACGGCGCTACTTGCCACACAGCCCGTGAAACCATGGTTTTATTGCGAGAACAATTCGGTGAGCAGTTAATTTCACACTTCGGACCAGTGAATTGGCCACCTAGATCATGTGATATCACACCTTTAGACTTTTTCCTTTGGGGCTACGTAAAGTCTAAAGTCTACATATCTACAACAATGACACGAGTACATTGGTCAAATACCACTCGAAATGCTGGAACGCGTCATCAAAAATTGGAACTTCAGAATGGACCATAGCCGCAGTTACAGGCAACATTTAAAAGAAATAATCTTTAAAAAATAAATGTAAATAACCGTTATTTTTATGATAATAAAGACTCGATAAAAATGAATTTTGTTATTTTTTTTTATTTGTGAAAAGTACCTCAAAATGAATCATTCGAAAGGTTTGGGAAATTTGCAGTTGTTAAAAGACTAATATTCATTTTTAAAGCGGTCTTCGATTACAATTTACAAAAATTCATGTTTTTAATAATAATCTCGCTATGATAATTCGAGTTTTCATTAAAAAAAAAAGTTCATTCACTTTGCATATTTTTATGAGAGGATAAGGTTGTTAAGCTCTCGCTCAACCGTCCCTTGAGTCGGACGGCAATGTGAGTGTCGGTGATGGGTTTGCAGGTGTTATGGAGTGTGTGATATATGCGGTTGTCGGTCAAAATTCTTATAAGCGATGTGCTTGTCGGCGATGTTTGTGTTGGCGATGTGGCTTTCGGCGAGTGACTGTCGGTGATGTGGTTAACGGTGATGTTATGTCGACGATGTGGGTGTTGGCCACCTCGCCGGTTGGTGAAATTATTGCCGCTGACGTGGGTGGATTCCAATCCGTTTGCGTTGGTTGAAAATTTCCTTTTTACATATATAGTTGGTCATCATTAGTATTTGCTACTAATACAAATCTCAGTTCTAATATTTTCTCCAGTGGTGTGACATGAAAAAACAACATATCTGTACATCCTAAACTGCATGAGAAATATTAATCAGAAGACAGATCTTTCAATCAAAAGTTTTTGTTAATGTACGATTAGACGATAAATAAAGGTCACAAATCTAGCTGGAAGACCTATAATTACAGTTACGCTGCTGAGAATACATCGGTAACCTACGCAATATCTATATCATTTCTATATATGTTACTGTCATCCCAAAAATCTATAATCCGACAACCCCCATAATCTAATCCCGAATATAAATCTTCAATCTACACAAAACGACAAAATTTTCCATTTTCAATTTAATTTTGCTACATTGAGAGCAAGTATGTACATTTTATACACGCAAATTTCCATTTCCTAAATAAATCGCCATATATAATAATAATCGATTGAAGCCAAACCAATTACCTTCTTTTTTAGTTTTGTTTTGCTTTTCGGGAAAAATGACAAATAGAAGGAAAATTTTCCCTCCCAAAAAAATTTAAATACATATTAGTCATTTCTATTGTATATGTTATAAATAATGTTGAATATTTCTATACACTATAACATTAGAATCTAATTTATTCTAACATTGTTGACTTTTGTAAAACACGTAAACAACAACTATGCACGAATATTTATAAACGGGAAAATACTAAAGAAAATTACCAACTCACTGGGAAAACCAAATAAATTTTTTTCGCAGCCAACCATTTGATTGTGACAAACGCGTATAAATATCGTTTGCCCGTAAGACTATCATCGCTGCTGAGCACAGATTTATATAAGAACCATGACAACAATACGTTTAAATGCGGTCGACGTATTAAACACCTTCTTTGTATATTTATTCGGTCTTAAATCAAAATATCAAAATTAAGAAACAACTGTACATTCATAATCTTATACTCGTTTAAAATGAATGCCCACGAACTTATATCGGAACATACCGTAAAAATATTATTAGATTTGTACGCAAAGTGGGAGCAACATTTCTAGATATAGATTTTCAGATTGATATAAAGACCAACGGATAGCCTTAGTTCAACTACTTGTATAATTGTCTTACAATGTAACTAGATAAAAAGAAAGTTGTGAATTATTGCCTATAGTTGTACAACGCGATAATTGGTACATACACATTCTGAAAATTTGCATTGACCTCATTACGCGATGTATTCGTTTTATCAATTATCAAATACTCGTAACCACAAGTTCTTCAACTTTTTGTTCGCACTCATGATGACGACATGTGTAACCTTCACATACCCCGCACCGCACACAATAAAACACTTTACATCAGAAGATTTATTGTGTTTTTTTTTTTAGTTTGTCAGACTCATTCATGGGTATAGGTGGCCGGCTTGATAAGCACCCATCAATCGCACCTGTATACATAATTTTCATATTAAATGCACGATATTTATAACGAAATTCTAATCAAATGAGTGCAATAAACTCACTCGAACAATAACCTTATAATCATTTTGCTTTTTATTTCTATTACGTTAAAAATATCAAATAGAAAAACAAATAAATAAAAAACTACAAACTAGAAAAAATAATAATAGTATTTACATGGTTTGTAATAATACAACAATTAAACGTACACATGCACATAGATAGTCATAATTTAGATCTGTCTTCTCTCCTTCGTACATATGCAATATTAGGTTGTGAGCGCACTGCCTATAGCGGGTTTGGAATGCATGTGGGATGGTTGTTTATCAAAAATATTTATGACGAGGCACACTCACACATGTTTTGGGGGCATTTGAGATACTGCGCACACACAGAACAAAATAATCAGAGCGATTTCAAAGGCCACACAAGTTAAAATAATAACAGGCTGCAATACACGTTTGATCACGACCGGAATTTTCGCCAGAATTTGTAGCAGAAATTTAAGTTGGTAAAAATATCAGAATTAGGAAATTATAGCAGCAAACTATGAAGGAACTTTGTATTTATAAACCATGAACAAGATAATCACCAACACACAGTTCAAAATTATATAGTGGCTGTTCTAGTACATTTATACTTTAAGAGCATGGAGCGACCAACCCAAAACCTTCGCTTCTCAAAAATTTTCAAGTTTTAACGTGAATACGTTTTGAAATTTGCTTTCATAGGGAGGCAATTCAAAAAACTTAAAACGAAATCGGTAGATACAGTTTGATGCTGCACTGTATATCTATCATCTACATCCAAAATTTAATTACACCGCTCGATAGTTCAAGGATCAAAGAATTGGTTGCGTTGGGTGGGGACTGTGAAACATCGCATGCGGTGGAGGGGGGAGCACCGAAATATAAATTTTCGCCGTTTGTATTGTACCGTCTGTATTTTTTTAACCGATTATGATATAGGATTGGGTATGTTGGATGAAAATGGGATTCTTAAATGATTTTTGGAAGAAGTTCTGGTATATGGCCACCTGGGACGGAACTCTGTAATTTCTTAACCGATTATGATGGGATTGGATTTGTTGGTCGGAAATGAAATTCATAAATGGTTTTGAAAATTCTCTAATATGGCCACCTAGGAAGGAATTCGGCCATTTCTTAAACGATTATGATGGGATTTTGTATGTTGGATGGAAATGGGATTCTTAAATGATTTTTGAAAGAAGTTTTTCAAAATTTGCTGCTGAGGCGGCACTCGGATTGACATTTCCGAGATGAAGTTGCAGATCAAAGACCCAAAGGTTGGTGATGTCTGTCTAGTAAACGTAAAAGTCAATGGCGGCTTCAAATTCATACTCGGACGTGTCTACATCTATCGCTGTTAAAGTGTTCGAAAAACACCGTTAAGATTATACCAGAACGAGCCGGATCTCATTACATCAATCATGATGGTCGGAGACTTTTATGTTAATTTCTCGCAAAACCGCTTGTTGGCCGACTGTATATTCAGTAAATTTAATTTATCTTACATCGAAACTTCTTCAACAAACGCTAGGTAATACATGCATTGATTTAACTTTTATTAGAAACCTCGATGTATAATGTATGCAATTTGTTTCGTACTTATCGTATGACAGACCTATTAATACAGTTATAACACAGCAATTATTTATTTTATTTGATTTATTTCCGGAACCCGACGAACGTTAATACACTTCATGCTAAGTGAGTTCAATCTTTCTTCTATCGTTCGCCAGAAAACTCAATGTATCGCATGTGCCATTTCCTTCACGAAACATTGTACGCATTCACGTGTCATATGTCTATGGGACGTGGTACAGACACCCACTTTTTAGTCTTCCTTTTGTTTTTAGCATATTATACCGGATGATTTTTTTAAACTGAAACTTCAAATATCTCGAAAAATAAGCACTCTACGAAATAAGAAAATGTCCATTATCAAAATTTAATCATTCCGGGGAGGACATACATTCTGTAAGGTGGGGCAGGGGGGTTCTAACTTTGAAATTAAAATAAAAACCCCTATTTTTTATTGCAGTTCGGATTTTATTGCAGTACGTAGGATTTTTTTGAAACATTTTTTTTGATTCATGATAGATGGCGCTGTTAAATTAAATTTATCAAGCACCACGAAAGAGTCCACCGCCACGTTGTTGTTCCTGGGTAGGTAACGCTGAAAGTAGTTTATTCACCAGCCAATTACATTTCTACAGGTAACAATTTCTTAGTTATTCTGATATTTTTAAAACAAAATACAAAAAAAATCATTTATTTGATACCAACTAGAAAATATCCAATACCAGCTGAAGAGTGAAAAGGCCTATAGAGTGGTTATCAGAGGCTTACCTGCACGATGAAGACACGATGAAATTAAAGCAGACTTAGAAAAAATGGGACATGAAGTCGCAGGTATTACCAACATATACAAAATGGTCACAATTGATGGTGTAAAAGTCAGGAAACACTTTCCATGGTTTTACATCGACTTAAAACAAAAAGACAACAATAAAGAAGTATACAATATCAAGAAACTTGCGTACTGTGTTAAAATTGAGCCACCTAACAAGACAAGGGGAATTCCACAATATACGAATTGTCAACAACTTGGACATAGCAAGAACTTTTGCTATCGTCAAACCAAATGCGTTAAATGCCCGGAAAATCACCACACGACAAAATGCAAGAAAACACCAGATATCGCGCCTTCTTGTGCTCTTTGTCAACAACAAGGGCATACTTCAAATTATAAAGGATGCCGTGTATATCAGAACAAAACTAAAAGTCAACAGAATAATAGAACAAGCGCAGTGCAGCGATTACAAACCAAAGTTGCTAAACCACAAACAACAATCACACCATCCACAGTTGGATTATCATATGCGCAAATCACCAACGAGTCTAATAACATTGAAATTATTAAAATGCTTAGCCAAATTCAACAGTCACTTGGTCATTTAGCAGATAGGGTGGCAAAACTGGAAATCAATATCTATCCACCAAGCGAAAAAGTCAACATACTCACAAATGATTAACTCGTTCCCATTGTAGCTGGGAACGCTAATGGACTCAACCAACGAGCCCAAGAACTGGAAATATTTCTCCATACAAACAACATTGATATTGCGCTGATTTCAGAGACGCACTTCGCCAACAAAAGCTTTATCAGAATAAGAGGTTTTAATTCCTACTGGACAACCCATCCTAGTGAAAGAGCCAGAGGTGGTTCAGCTGTACTAATTAAAAATAATATCAAACATAATCAACAAGAGGATATTCGTGAAAACTATTTGCAAGCAACTGTTATCTCAATCCAATATAATGGCGCAGATCTAAATATTGCAGCAGCGTACTGTCCTCCACGGCATACACCAACGAAGTTACAATTTAATAACGTCTTCAATAAGCTCGGTCCAAGATTTATTAATGGAGGGGACTACAATATAAAACATACAGCTAGGGGCTCCAGGCTTATTTCTCCTGGGAAAGGAAACACCTAGTTCAATGTCATTCATGAAAACAAATGCGAATATCTGTTCCCAGGGGGGCCAACGTATTGGCCAACGGATGCAGGAAAAATACCAGATCTACTGGATTTCTTCATCATAAAAGGTATTCCTCTAAGTTACACTAGAGTCGAAGGAATTAACGACCTAACATCTGACCACATTCCTGTACTGTTGTCAGTAAGCGCTATAGTAATAAAGAAACAGAAAAAGCAAAACCTTACTAATAGATTCACGGATTGGGACATCTTCAGAGAAAAATTAGAAGAGCTAGTTGAATTAAAAGTTAGTATTAAAAGCAATGAAGAATTGGAACAACAAACAAACAATTTTATTGAATACACTCGAATGGCTGCCAGACTAGCTACACCTGAATTAAAGGACAAAGCGGAGATTGAAGTCAAATACCCGGCTGAAATCAGGGAACAAATCAAGGCAAGAAGAAGGGCGAGGAGAATATGGCATCTCACCAGAAATCCCGCTGACAAGACAACTTTTAATCGAATAAGTAACAAAGTCAATAGGCTAATCAAAAATTTCAAACAGAATTGCCTCGATAACTATTTAAGCGGGCTAGGTCCAGAAATGGATAAGGACTACTCGTTATGGAAAGCAACCAGAAGATTTAAGCGACCTGTAGTTCGAGTACCACCTTTAAGGAATGCTCAAGGCAGTTGGGTTCGACAAGACACAGAAAAAGCGGAACTCTTTGCTCAACACCTAGCAGCAGTATTCCAACCCCATCACATTCAATCCAACATTGATGTAACACCTGTTTATCAACCAAATCTGGACTTTAAAAGGGTCACACCAATGGAAATTGCTGAAGAAATCGAGAAAAATCTTAATCATAAAAAAGCACCAGGAATTGATGAAATATCACCGGGTCTATTCAAGGAACTTCCACGTAAAGCAATCATCTTGATCACATACTTATTTAATGCCTGTATGAGATTGAAGTATGTACCCAAATGATTCAAACTGGCCCAAATAATTATGCTAAAAAAACCAGGTAAACCAGATGAAGAAGTAACATCATACAGACCAATCTCACTGCTTCCGACCTTATCAAAGCTGTTCGAGAAACTGCTACTAAAACGTCTAAAGCCAATGGTAAACGTTCCTGATTTTCAATTTGGATTCAGGAATAACCACTCCACAATAGATCAAGTCCATCGAATAACTGCGGTAATAGAGCAAGCGTTAGAAGAAAAGAAATATTGCCTCGCCGTCTTTCTGGATGTATCCCAGGCCTTTGATAGGGTTTGGCATGAGGGATTGACATTCAAGATGAGCAAAATGCTACCACAAAACTATTGCCAGCTGCTTGAATCATACCTCTCTGATCGCCAATTCAGAGTCATTCATAAAGAAACATGTTCGGACTTTTATCCAGCGATTGCGGGAGTTCCGCAGGGAAGCGTATTGGTTCCCCTCCTCTACCTTCTTTATACTGTGGACATGCCTACAACGAATAAAACATTCATCGGCACGTTCGATGACGACACTGTAAATATGTCAGTAGACGAATCTCATGGACAACATTACTAAATGGACCATTGACTGGATAATCGGACTGAATGAGCTCAAATCAACTGTTGTGATATTTACGCTCCGAC
Organism: Nephrotoma appendiculata; assembly: GCA_947310385.1. Lineage (NCBI taxonomy): Eukaryota > Metazoa > Arthropoda > Insecta > Diptera > Tipulidae > Nephrotoma > Nephrotoma appendiculata. Next base: position 16,460,306 of record OX371224.1, on the reverse strand, counting down.
ATAAAAAAAACACTCTTCATATATACCTCAAAGGGGTGAAAGTGCCGCAGGCTGAATCGGCAAAATACCTTGGTCTGCATTTAGATTCAAGGCTCAACTGGAAACATCACGTGAGACAAAAAGCTGAACAGATACGATTGAAACAACGTCAAAGGTACTGGTTAATTGGACATCATTCTAAAATGAACATGTATTGCAAAAGACTGGTATACCAGACTATCTTCAAACCAATATGGATGTATGGTGCGCAGCTATGGGGTTGTACACATAAATCCAATAGAGACATTATACAATGAAGCCAAAATAAATTTCTTCGAATGGTCACCAACGCCTACCGATTTGTGGCTTTAAGGAAATCCACAATGATTTAGAAATACAATTGATAGACGACGTTATCCGCGAATGTGGCCTAAGACATGAAAAGAGACTTCTTACCCACACCAATCTTGAGGCCGTACAACTACTGGACAGTACAAACGAAGTAAGGCGGCTCAAACGAATCAAACCACATGAGCTAACCGTATGAAAATTATAAACCAAGGGAACTAGACACTGGTCCAGCAGCCCCACACAAGTTTATGCTCAACTCATAAGTACTAATGTCAACCTTACTAATGAATTAATAATGTTTAAGATTGTAGTAGCCATATCGATAAAGTTGTTAAAATAAAAAAAATAAAAAATAAAAATTATTTGAAAGCAGATTTAATCTCATGTTCCTCGGTTACGATAATAGTAGTTTCTTGACAAGTCATTTTTCAGTATTTAAAAATTTAAGAAATACAATTTGTTCAAGACTAATTTCGAGTATATTTACATTGTAAACGTGTTAATTTTAATTCAAACGTATTGCAGAAATTCAAAGGTTCTCAATAGGAGAAATCGAAAAAAATTTAATATCTTTATTACAGCGCCATCTACAAGAAGGTGAGCAGGAGTACTTAAATTAAATTAAATTTTGATAATGGACATTTTTTTTGTGAGTTAAAAGTTTCAGCTTAAAAAAGTCACCCGGTATTCAGAGTAACCCATTTAAAACGATACACCCTGAATAAGTTCCAAAATATTTAATTTTGCAAAAAAGCGGGACACTAATTTGGAGAGGATACATTTTTGACATTAAATTCGTAAGCGTACCTTTTAAAAGATATACTGCGGTTCAATGATCAAACACACTTGTAAGTTTACTTTGCATTTAATTTTACTGTAATTTCTAGCGGAACCAAGAAGTTTTACAATTAAAAGTACACGGTGCAAAAAACTACTATAAAATTGTCTTCGAACATCGAACGACGAATACAATCTACAACAAACTTGAACCACCAGTTTCATGTAGAAAATATAAATATTGCAAACGCAAGTTTAAACCAAGAGGGTAAAGTTCAACACGCAGCCCACAGAAAACAACTATGCCAGCGAAAAAAAGTGCTTCTTTGACAGAATTAATTATACCGCAGTTTAAAAATAAAAATAACGAAGGAAAAATTAATTCATCAGCAAATTTAACAATGCTAAACGAAAACAATAGTAAAGAATTCAGTGCGACGAACTCTAGTGACCGTGGTCAGTGTGAAAACAAACTAGCGCAAACGGGATTGGATCAATCTAAAAAAAATCGTAGCCCGAGATCTGCCCAGTTTTCTGGCAAGAGCAAAGTGACACGGACTGAACGAAGTATTAACCAAATACCTCTTGACAACTGATTTTCTAGTTTAGAGGTCGTTGATCTCAATACAACGCCGAATTAGAGAACTGAGAAACCGCCTCCAATTTATTTAAGGTACATTAACATATTCTAAATTCTATATTGCCACGCTCAACACAGGTAATTTAAACGAAACAAAGATTCAAACATTCGAAATCGATGGCTTCAGAGACCTAGTTAAACATTTTGACGAAGTTGGTAAAAAATATTACACATACTAGGTAAAAAGTCAAAAAGGGCTGACTGTTGTGCTAAAAGAAATTGAACACTGCGTAGATGTTAGCGACATACAAGCTGCACTTGCTGCGGAAGGCTTCCCTGCCAAATCTATTGGTAATATAGTAAACCACGAGAAAGGTTCGCAACCAATGTTCCGCTTGGAACTAGAGCCAGAGGAAGAAAAGTCAAAAGGGGTTCACAAGATTTACAACCTAAAATATTTGCTACATTGCAAAATAGTATGAAGAACCTAAGGAGAGGTCCGGACCAGTTCAATGCAATGCATAAAGTGTAAACTTCACGACTCCAAACAGTGTGACAAGTCTCGCAATAACCCATCTGTGATACGTTGTATAGTAACTGCGGTGAAAATCATACTGCAAAATACAGGGGTTGCGCAGTGTATCTGGACTTAAAACGAAAAATAAACCCTAAAATGAGAGCTGAGCAAGGAATGCTCAATATACAATTTAATTAGAAGTCCATGTTACCAAAATATACAATAGTCACCAAACCAATGAATACAAACACACAAAATGATAACTTGGAGACGTTTGCCAGCAGTTTTGCACAGCCAGGTGTTTCTTATGCAAATATCCTAAAAGGTAACAAACCAAAACCAAAAGTTCATGCTAATGAGGAGGAACTAAACATGCATACCATGGTAAATCCATCCAAAGTTGCATGATTATGCAAATTATAGTCAAAAATCAAAAATGACAGTTCTAAAAATAGCTATTTGGAATGCGAGCGGGCTCTCCAACATAAAGCTGACGTACAAACCTTTCTTATCGAACAAAATATCATGTTAATATCTGAAACACACTTCACAAAACAAAATTTTTTTAATATTACCGGCTATTCCGTTTATGACACCAAACATCCGGATGGAAAAGCACACGGCGGCAGTGCAATCTTAATAAAACTTAGAAAATTAAAACACTAGCAGCTCCAGAAATATGCAATAAAGATCACATCCAAACTATACAACTATCTGTTTGTAACGGAATTTATTCCGTTATCAATTCAAATACCCAAATCCACTTTATCTTCCCTGGTATCAAAGTAATTCCACCATGATTTTGGAGATTTCATCTTCACCAAAATTCATCAAATACTGAGTCATGTGGAATTATTTAATTTTCTTTATGATTGCTGTTGCATTTATATATCTAAAAATTGGTGTGAGGTGCAATACAGCAAACATAAAAATATTTTTTTTTGTGTACGTTATCCAATTGCAACTACGTCACTCATTCATAATATAATGTAGTAATTATATAATGCAAATGAGTAAATGTAAATAATTGTTTTGTAATTGGACTATGTATCCATATGTTTTGATTGTGTACACGAAAAGCAAACGTTCTACATAGAGTCAATCAAACGACCTAAGTAGGAATTTAAAACGTTGCAATTTTCGTGGCACACATAAATTCTCCAAGTGCATATAAAATAAAGTTATAATTATAACACTTTTAAAATTGGGCGGTATTTATGCGTAATTTTGATTAAACAGCAAAATTTATTAATCGATCGAAAAGAGGCCATTCATGTATTAAAATCTGTTATAAAAATTAATTTTCCCCTTCCTTTTGATTGATTAATTTTTGTATAAATACCGAACCAAATTTTTGGTTTAGACAGTTAAGTTTGGAAGGGTAGTTGTTGTTTAGCGCCTTACACCAGAGAGTTAACTAAAATAGGGTAGAGCCGTCTAGGTAACATTCAGCTGAGAGCAGCTAAAGAAGAAGATATAAGTTTAAAAGTTTTTTTATCATAAATAAAAATTTAAGCAGTATTTGAAATTAAAATAAAATTTGTCTCAATAAACTACGAGAGTGACCGATGGATACATACCCGGTAAGTATATATGTGTGTTGATCGAGATAACTAACAAAAGGGTACCGATCAATAGAATGTAGGTAGCTGCCTCATTAGAGGCGCAAGCCATAGTAGGGTCATGCCCTGGGCTTGCTTCTGCTAGCGAAACTCTATTGATCTTCAAAATCTTACTAACAATTAAACAAAAAAATCACTTCACTCAGGGTTGTTAGAGGAACTATGTTCAACTAGAACTCCTCTGTAAACGACCACGGATAGGACACCAAATGAAGTGTGATAACACCATTTCACCAGGTTGGATCCACCATCCAATCTAAAATCCAACCATCTCAATTTTGATGGGCATATGCCCTTACATACCCCATAAAAATGCGGTAATCTAGGTCCTTATCTTCGCACCAAAACCCCACGACTAACTTAACCTCTACCGACTAGAGCTGGGGGAAAACAAAGCCGCGTTGGTGCATCAAGGGATAAGGACAATTTCTTATGTGACGAGAGATTTTTGCAAGGGATTACACGGTAAAAATTCGGACGTCTTGCCTATTTCGGGGGTTAAAATAAGGATAGTCAAACAATATGAAAAAAAAAAAATAGACGTTATTTTTAACATTCTTCCAGTATACGATGCAATGATATTCTTTCTTAGTCAAATTCTGAAAATAAAGTTTTATTTCGATAGCTTTTCACTAGCGAAAAATATTAATTGTAACATATTAATTTAAATAACGTTAATTATATTACCAAAATTTTACTTAGATCAACGCAAACACATGATTCAAATTGAACAAAAATGGTGGGTCAAATTGACGACCCAGTCAAACCGAGGATGTTAAATTTGAGTACTTATAAATATAAAATTTTTATTTTAACGATCATGGGACGTTATTTTTATTGTCATTTTAAAAACATTTGCCTCTCTCTGAGCAATTTTATGTAGTATTTTGATTTTTTGTTTTAATTTTTTCGGTTACTAAAATTGGAATGTAATTTTTTCAGTTGCAATTGGAATTTTAAAGTTGAAAGAGCAAGACTCGTGCTAAAATTGATTTATAAACAAAAATGTGATAAATGGTATTTAGTGGTTTTTAGTGGATGTAGTGCATTAAATTTGAACAAGTGAATGATAAAAATAAGGCCATCCTCAGCCTTATTCAAATACAGAGAGTGTGATAATTTTTGTATAATATTTTTTTACGATTTTTGAAATTTGGTGTTTCCCGACAGATTGGATTATTATTAATGCAGGTAATATTCACTTTTAAAACAAACAACAAATAATTTAAATAAAATGTAGTCGTATAAATCAATGTTTAATTTTTCTGCAGTGAAGTGACGTAGTGTAACTAAGTAGGTACAATCGAGAGGAGTTTGATTATTGATTTAGTAGTGAAATAATTTAGCGTTTCTCCATTAATATTATTTCCATTATTTATTTTTTAGCTCGAGTAAATTGGAACATTGCTCCGGAAATACAATTAAAATTTGTAGATGATAGAGGATTCAAAATTTAGCAAACTCTGTATAAAGAGTTTGTACTTAGATCCAACTACAATTTAGGCTTGATAGAAGTCAGGCCAAGTTTTCGTGCCCTAGTCCATACGGATCTACCACCACAACTACTGTTACTAATGATAGTGTAAATTGTATTATTACAACTGGACTTGAAGAATGGAAAAATCAGGATTTCTTAGAGGACCAAGTTTTGAAGGTAAAATTTAATTTTTTTACTAGCTTATTAACTTTTATTCTAATTATCGTGGTGCTTTGAAACTGAATGGAATCTAGTCTCAATTTTTATTATCTTAACAAGGAAAGTATGATCATCTTTTATTATAGAATTTAAAAATTTGCTTCGAACAAACAAAAATTTTACTTAATGAGCAAGACTTTTTAAAAGGATACGAAACAAAGTATAAAAGAACGTGCTCAACGTGCGGTAGTAAAAATCATCACCAACCATTTATTGGCTGTAACCCGAAGCAGTTAAAAAGAATAAAATATTTTCCTATCACAATGCAAACTTAGATACGAGTGCGCTAGGAACAAGTGCCGAATTACACCCTCCCCCTCCCCTCCTATTGCATTGGATCGACGAACAATATTTAATTGAATTAAAACAAGACATTAAAACTGGAGATCCAAAATGTCGTACTCGTACAATTGGACTACCCACGTATTTTAGACATGTATCAACTGGTAAGAACTTTCAAACTGATTTAATAATTTTTGAATGCCATTTCTCTAATAATCCGTTCTTAGATTCACAACTTCGAGGTATTATACCCAAATACCTGTAATAACCTGAAAACCAAATGTACGGATGAGTTTTGTTAACATATAGTAATAATCTCTGAACAAATAGGTAAAACAAACCTATTTTTGAATACTTGATAGGTAGAATTGCATTATTTATAATTTACCCTTCCAATAAATTTAATATACTTGTGGTTTTATCATTTCAGCCGGTGCTAAACTTTTCTCACAGTCAGTAAATGACGTGTAAATGACGACATTACGGCCGAACAACAACTAATTATGAAAGCTCAAGATGAAAGCAAGTCAAATATATCTAAATTTTACCTCTCGGATCAAGAGCTTATTCCAACAAACAATACTGTATGAGATGCGTTTGATTTACTTTTTAAATGCCATTATGTATTTAACAACATTACACAACGAATATTTGGAAAACTTTTTTTGGAAAACTGTTGAACGTTATATTTTCGATATGCCAGTTCAAAAACTATCTACTACGGTAAAATTATGTAATACATTACTAAATCCTGATACATAAATTTGAAATTATGTTTTCGTACAAATAAATTAGTTTAATTAGATTAATTTTTTACTGTTCCTAATATTTTTTTAAATTAAATAATTTTCTTTAATAATATAACCTGGTTAAATTGCCAAACCGGAAATTATGGCATAGTTATAAGTTTAGTTTTATTTAAGAAAAATCAAACTAATTTTTGAATTTAAAAAATTTATAATTATGCATTTAACAATGTAATCAAATATGTAATGAATTTTAATTAAATAAAGAATTGCACTTTAAAAACCAAATAAAATTTTAAATTTTATAAGTGATTATTCTATGCATCTAAGTAGAGCTACTGTAAGTAGAACGAAATTGTTAACAAAATGATGTTTAAAAGGACGGTCAACTGATTTTATATCAACGATACGAATATCGCTAAATTTGACACTAAATAGATGTTTTATTTAACTTTTAAAATAATTTGGTTTTGACGGAAAATAAAAGTACTTTTTCGTATTTTATTACTCTAAGGGAGTTAATTTTGTGTTTAACCAAGTACCTCAGTTAATATTCGTTGGTCACTAGTTTTCTTATTTTGGGTAGTTAATTTTCATTGTATTTTCATTCCAAATATTACAATTTTTAGACAGTAATTTTAGCAATAAAAAGTAGCTAAATTATTTTTCACGTCCCATATTCGTTACAAACTACCTACCATGAAAAGAGTCTTAAATTTTAATAACTTTAACGTCTCTAGGTTAAGTTCGCGCTGGTGTAAGCTAATATACGTTAAAAATCACGTCTAATTTCTAACCGTGTAATCTCAAGCAGAGTCTTTCCGTTACAAGATGTTACTACAAGAACTAGTACATGTATTATCTGAAGCTCGCATTATTCCAGATCACCAATTTGGATTTAGAGAGCAACACGGCACAATAGAACAAGTGCACAGAATTGTAAATACAATTAAGCTTTCCTTAGAAGAAACGAAATAATGCTCGGCAGTTTTCTTGGATATTGCGCAAGCTTTCGACAAAGTATGGCATGAAGGATTAAAATACAAAATTAAAACTCTTTTGCCTAGACAATTTCATGCAATTTTTAAAAACTTAGCCCAAATGATGTTCCAGGTGAAACAAAATACTGCCACTACCGATTTAACCGAGATAAAGGCAGGAGTACCGCAATGTAGTGTGTTGGGACCTGTGCTATACTTGTGATTCACAGCTGACTTACCAATAACTGAAAAAAATAATCAACGGTGATGACACAGCTATATTCTATTCACACAAAAATCCTCTCATTAATAATGAATGTAAATCAACACATGTAACATTCGAATACACATGTCTGACGGTAAAATTAAACAATATCACAATTCCTCAACAAACAAACGTCAAATATCTCGGTTTACATCGCGATAGAAGATTGACATGGAAAAAGCACATTGAAACAAAACGCAACCAATTAAAAATAAAATTTTCTAAAATGTACTGGTTGATCGGAAGGAAATCAAAACTCTCTCGATTACCAGGTTACTTTTACTATTCAAAGCGATCCTAATCTCCATATGGACATATGGTATCCAACGGTAGCATTACAAATGCCCCGTGGTATATTCGAAACAGTAACATCCATAGAGACCTAGGAATCAAAAATGTTAAAAAACAATTAAATCATGCAGTCTAAAGTACCAACTGAAACTGGAATCAATACCCTAACGAATTAGCTAGAGAACTAATAAGGCAACCGAAATACAGACGGGTTTGCAGAGCAGATCCTCTAGATTTAATAAGCTAAGAAATATAATCTAATAACACGCATGTTGAACACACTAAAATTAAGTAATTAATAATGATTTAAAAATAATAATGCATAATATGTACCAATTGATGAGTCAGAGGCGCCAAGATTAAGGGCGACTCAGTAAGATTCTGTCAAGAAAGTGTGCCTTTCGTTTCTTCAACTTAGTTGTGGTTCCCTCTTCCGTAGGATATGCAAGAAAAATGCTCTGATTGTTTGCTTTCGATGAATCGATGGCACTGATCATTGAACCCACGTGCTCTTCTTCCGATAGTTGTTAGTGCTGTGTAATTATGGTTACAAGTACTTTATATCTGCTATACCCAATCGAAAAACAAAAAAGGTATTTATGCAATTTGCGACCATAACTCATTTCTAAATAAAGTCAGTTCAATTCACAAGCATGTAGACCAACTCATGACTATATATAGAAAAAATGATGAGATAGCAGCGTAGTCACATCGATGTATAGTGCCGCAAAGTAGTTTAATGCGATAAACTAAATAAATAAAAGTGTGTTGCGTAATTCAAGCATATGTACAAAACAATAATTATAAATAATTAATTTTATTATTGTTTTTATGCGATAGAGTGGTAAATAAATAGTGTTGTAAGGCGTTTTAATTATTAAAATTATTAAATTAAAAGTTAATTAACTTTTTAGTACATAAGAAAGCTTTTAGTTACACGACAAGTGGGGTTATCTACTACTGCATTGGATCTTCTTATATAGGTAAGGTCATTCGTTTTATAAGCGTATAATCTTATAGCAAATTCGTCTGCCTCTTTGATACTTTAATCTTTTATGACCTCAGGGTGATCAACGTGATAACTGTATTTTTTTGGCAAATCTACTCACCAACCAGAAATATAAACGCATAAAGTTAGCTCAGAAATAATTATTCATCGGATGATCAGCTTGTCTACTCCGAAACCGTGTTATACATATTTGTACAGCTATCTACATAGGTAAAATGATATCACATCTATAACTTTCCGAGCCCCCGTATACATCTGTATTCCTCGAAATAAATTATGAATCATTCGATATGTAAACATCTTATCAATTCAACGGTTTTATTATGTCTTCGTTTGTATAATAAAAAAAAATTCTCAAAATTTCTTATCGCACAGATCACATGTCTGCACATCTTTTGTTTGGTGGGGGAATTTATTTCACCTTCATTGCGACCGACCCAAAATTTTTTGTAAAATTTTGTAATCTCGGCGCAAATAAAATCACAGAATTTATTTTCTTACAAACATAATATTGAATAATAACTGTGTCTGTAAAAACCGTTATGTATAGGATTGACAAGTATAGATTACGAAATATTGTATGTGTGCTTTTTAAGATGAATGAACAAAATGAATTACGTATGGTCGGTCGCGGCGCGGTCACATATCGAGTAGATATTTTTAATGTATATGTTACACATTGCCAATTAGGTGATTCAATTTGGACATTTTATGAAATAGTGAATGTGTTTAGTTATGCGTGTTACATAAAATCCCATTTACGTCGGTCGTATGTGTACATACAGCGAGATTATGTCCTAATCCAAACGACATATGTACATACTTTGTATGTTCCATAAGCACGTTTTAGAAGAATATATTGTCGCCATATAAGTACGTACATATGTGTGTTCATTCCATATGTACATTAAATTATTGGTACACTCAGAGATGTAAAACACAACAAAACCAAAATCTGATTACAGTTGATTGAAAAACGTGAATGAATAATTGGGATATATACACAATAATGACATACACACACACATATCGTTTGTTACTAATTTATTTATTTTAATTGAATATTGAAATTAAATGGAAAGTATTTTTCAATCGTATAGACTAGCAAATGAATTTTCTTTAATATGGCTGCTGATGGCTCTGAATGACTTTATGTTAATAGGCTGTTTCGTCCAGTGGTTGTTTTTATATACAAAAATTCATTCACAGATCTACCCAGTTCCTACTGGGAAGTGAGGTTTTAAACAATGATTAGTTGCACTGGAGCGGACCCGGTGATTGCGACGCGCTAGATATTACTCGGATGGCAACCAAACGAGGAAGTTAAAACACGCTCGATGAACTCGGAGATTAAACTTAAATAGGGTTCAGTTGTGAACTCCCGGAAGATACAGAGAGTAGTGAATCTCTAGCCACACTTGCAACTTACATATTTAATATAAAAAAACATAGACAATTTAATGATTTGAAATCTAAACTTAAAAAGTCTTTTAGTCTCGCTCACTATCAGTAGATGTAACCTTAATAGGACGAATCAATGAAGTCAACCCTGCTATCTGTTCGTAATTATTGAATTCCTTTCGTCGTCAGAATAGAGTTGAATGAGCTCATAGAATACATTCTTCTCCTTCTATAATTCCGGTTCCGATTCTGCCGTTGCAATTTCATTGGGGAAAAGTCGTATATTCTTTTAGTCTTATAACACTCTCAAACATTTCTACGATACTGTTCCACCTAGCTTTAGAATCCAATTTTAATGCAAGCTCTCGCCCGTGTTTCTCTTTTGCGTATTTTTGAAGAATGTAATTTTTATAGAAGATTTTTTGAAGATTAACAATTCGTCGAACCACTCCAAGGATGGTTTTAAATCGCTTCTCATAATATGAAATTCTGTGGCATTTACTATGGTCTCTTCCTCGATATCCTCATCGTCGCAAAAGTTGCTTTCAATATCATAATCAGATTCGTATTCAATGTCTTGATAAAGCTGCTCATCGTTAGCATTATCTGTTTTTTATACACTACTGGCCAAAAGTATTTGGTTGATATGGTTTTTATAACTAAAACAATTGTTTATATAGTTTTAACTTATTGTTTTGTTGATACTCAACAAGGTGCATATAATATCGTATGTACTTTAGTTTCAAGTATAATAACTTGTTTGGTCAACTAATATAGGCTCATCGTATGTGCTGTATTATATTCATTCATAATAATATGCTTAGTAAACTAAATTTATGTATAAAAACCGTAGAAATTATAATAAAAAACCAGATGTAAAACAAGAACCTCGTAATATATTTGTGTGCCCTCACCAGTGGTAAGCCACAAATACTAATTATCTACAACAAACTTACATTTGGTCGTTCGAGCCGGATATGAACCAGCGACCTATGGATAAACAGTCTACACCCCTGGTCCAATCGACATTTTACTTGGTGCCGGTTATTATGGAGACATTCTGTTGAATAATATTTTAAAACCATCATCCGAAGAACCGATTGCACAACATACAAAATTAGGCTGGATATTTATGGGACGAACTTCAGTTGATTGCAAAATTTCGGTAACCCAGAAATTGACAGTGGAGGCAGTGGATATCGATAAACAACTTAAAACATTTTGGGAAATAGAAGAAATCCCGTGCAAGCGAGTATTCACTAAAGAAGAATTAGAATGTAAAAAGTTATATGAAATCAGCCATCAACGTAACAATGCTGGCCGCTACGTAAAAATCCACAACTAGCAACGCAGTACAGAAACTTCATGGATGAATATATCGCCTTGGGACACATGGAGGTTGCTGATACAATCAATGAATCTGGTTACTATTTCCTACCGCATCATGCAGTTCTAAAATCTTCGAGTACAACTACAAACCTTAGGGTAGTTTTCGATGGGTCAGCCAAAACACCAACCGGGATATCATTAAATGATGTAATGTTAACGGGTCCTACACTGCAACAGGATCTATCATCCATATTATTAAGGTGGCGGAAGCACAAGTACGTCCATACCGCTGACATTGAAAAAATGTTTAGACAAATAATCATTGATGATGATGATCAGAACTATCAACGTATATTATGGAGACAGCAGCAGCTACTTATTTAGCAGTCAAGTCACTACGTCAGCTTGCCATCGATGAACAAAAGAAATATCCTCTTGGATCCAACATAGTATTAAACGATTTCTACGTCGATGACCTGATTTCTGGACAAAACACATTGGAAGAAGCCTCACTCATCCAAAAACAACAAATCATTGGCTTACTAAATAGCGGAGAATTTACCTTAAGAAAATAGGCAACAAAGAACGCTGTCCTTTCGGAATCCATACCATAACATCTATGAAATCAACATCGTTTGGAATTTAAGCTTGACAATGCAATTAAAACACTCGGACTACACTGGAATCCAGCAACAGACGCATTCGGCTTTATTGTCATCCGATCTACATCTGACATCGGCAACTTTACTAAACGAAACCTGCTTTCGGATAGTGCTAAACTAAATCACACATGTCAACAAGATGGGAGGAATTTAAAAACTCATTGCCGCTTCTGGAAGAAATAGCTATTCCACGCTGGATCCAATTTGAAAAGAACGATAAAACAGAATTGCACGGTTTCCGCGATGCCTCGGAAAAGGCCTATTCTGCCGTCATTTACATTAAATGTATACAAACTCAGTTGGCGTTAGTAATGTAAGACTTCTTACATCAAAAACAAAAGTTGCTCCAATTAAAAACTTACTTTCGCTACCACGCCTTGAGCTTTGTGGAGCGTTGCTGCTCACTAAACTAATGTATCAAGTTAAAGAAGCAATGCAGATTTCGGAAATAACTTCGCACTTTTGGACCGACTCAATGATCACGCTGTGTTGGATTCGAGGACGCCCTCATAAATATAAAACATTCGTGGCCAATCGAATATCAGAAATTCAAGCATACTCAAGTCCAGGTCAATGGCATCATGTAAGGTCAACCGATAATCCAGCAGACTGCGCATCAAGAGGCACCAGTCCAAGGGAATTACAAAATAACCAATTATGGTGGACAGGTTCAAATTGGTTGCTATTTGTAGCCGAACATTGGCCACAACAAACTGCTACTCTATGTGAACCTAACGTGGAAACTAAAGAAAACAAGATTGTAACAGTGACAACATCAGCAATAGTTAATCCGTTTATGGAGATTATAGATCGATTTTCAAACGTGAACAAAATAATCCGTGTTGTTGGCTGCTGTCGACGATTTATAAACAAATGTTTAAAAAAACAGGATATTGGGTCTTCAATTTTATTGTCTGCCGAAGAACTTAATGATGCCGGTAATGAGCTGATTAGAATGATTCAACACGCGAAGTCCCAGAAAGAAATCATGCAGATTATCAAAGCAGGCTCAGTATCAACAAAAAGCAACCTCCTTCCCCTCAATCCATTTATCGATGAACATAACATGTTGAGAGTAGGAGGAAGAATAACCAATTGCAACCTGAGCTATGATACCCGACATCCAAAAATAATGCCACCAAAACATAGATTCACTAAGCTGTTAATCAAAGATGCTCATACGAAAACTTTGCATGGGGGAATCCAGCTAACTTTGTTACATCTTAAAAACAAATATTGGATTACCAACGGCAGAAGCAACATACGTTCTGAAATAGCAAAATGCATCACGTGTTTTCGAATTAACGCTTCAACAAAACACCAAATAATGGGCAGCGTACCCTAAGAACGAGTTACGCCATCACTTCCGTTTACCAACACAGGAGTTGACTACGCTGAACCTATATCAGTAAGAGTTTCGAAAGGACGTGGGAATAAGTCATACAAAGGATACATCGCATTATTCGTATGCCTTGCTACTAAAGCTGTACACATAGAGGTTGTCAGTGATATGACTACCCCAGCCTTTATCGCAACCCTTAAGAAGTTCATCTCTCGAAGAGGCGTTTGCCAACGGATTTACTGTGATAATGGAACTAATTTTGTTGGAGCCCGTTCATTGCTAGAAAAGGATAAACAGCAAGCTCTACAACAAGCAAATCATGAGATCCAACGAATGCTAGCTGACATTGGGATTCAATGGCAATTCATACCACCATGGGGACTTTGGGAAGCGGCGGTGAAGCCTTTAAAATTCCACCTAAAACGGGTAATTGGAGAAGAATTAGCAACTGTCACATCGTAGATAGAAGCATGTCTCAATTCAAGGCCGCTTACAACAGTATCATCCGACCCAACTGCATTGATATTAACACCGGCACATTTTTTAGTTGGTGATTCGTTAATTACTATCCCAGAATCGAACCTGTTGGATGAAAACATTTCCGTCAGTAACCGTTGGAGAATACTACAAAAACTGGTTCAAGATTTTTGGAAGCGTTGGTCAAATGATTACATCACCGAATTACAAAAAAGAACTAAGTGGACGGGAAAACAACCAATGCTCAAAGTAGACGACATTGTTTTAATAAAGGACAACAACTTACCGCCAACAAACTGGCCCTTGGGAAGGATCGTCGACCTACATCCCGGCAGCGATGGTTTGACAAGGGTAGTCACAGTAAAAGCTGGCAACGGTTCTGTGTTCAAAAGACATATCACCAAAATAAGTGTCTTACCTCTCGACACCGAGAGAACGCAAAATGAGTCAGCGAGTGAGTTAGTGAGCGAGTCCCGCTCCAAAAGGGTTCCTAGGATCACCAAGTTGGCTTTACCATTGATTCTACTAAGCTTAATAGCATTCATTGCATTGCCTAATCAAGTAACCTCGGCCGAACTGCTGAAGTACAACATCACCACGTTTAGTCATCAACCTGGACTGTATCTATAAAACCTAGGAAACCTCCGATTCATCAACCAGCAGTGGAAAATAGTAGTTTATTTTAACCTCACATCCTATTATTCAGATTTGGCGTCATACAGAAGTCTGGCAAGGAAGATGGATCAACTATGTACAGAAACAGCTGAAGATAATCATCAGCTATGCTCTGCAATTAACAATCAGCTTATGCACATTCTAACTGAAATCGAGGACAAGAACGCAATACTTCACTACAGAGAAAGGAGAAGAAAACGAGGAATCCTAAATATTGTGGGCAACTTGACAAGTGACTTATTTGGAGTTCTTGACGACCGTGATGCGAAGCACTATGAAGAGGAAATACAAAAAATTAAACTAAATCAACAACACCTTTTAATGATAGCCAAGAACCAAACTTCGATTGCTGATGCAACCCTAAACATTTTAAAACGTGCTGATGAAGACAATAGACGCCATTGGCAAGCTATTAATAAACAAATAGGCACTACGTTAAATGGCATTAACAATACCGAAAAGTTGACATCTTTAACCCTGCATGCACTTCTTCTAATGCTCGACTTCAAAGACACTCAACAAAAACTAATTGATGTCCTTTTAAACACATCAATATTACATCCAAATCAACTCAGCAAGGCTCTGGAAGATATAAAACATCATATACCTCCTGACGTACTGCTGCCCTCGCAAAATGAAAACTATGAAATATTGAGCTTGTATCAAATAATGTCATGCAGAGGAAAAATAAGTGGTCAATATATGATCTTTGTGTTGAAGATTCCATTGATGAACACAGCGAGGTATCAAATATTTAAACCAATACTACTTCCTACAATCGAGGACATCATCATTCAATCACCAATGGACTATTTAGTTTCCTCGATACATCGTGATGAATACTACATGATGTCAAAGGACGAGTTTAGTCACTGCAAACATTGCAACTATGAGTATATTTGTATATTTGTATGTTGATCCATCCTATTTATTCCGTATACGCCAACAATTCTTTATGCGAATTCAATTTTTTAACGTCACAACAACCATCAAACTGTCATATTGTAAACGGAGTATCGCAAAATAAACAAGATACATGGATAAAGATGAAAGGCAATAAGTGGATTTTCTCAATCCGACAAGAACGGCAAGCTACCATAGTTTGCGATGGGGACTTCGTGGCAGTACAATTGCCGCGCAATGGAATAATTTCACTTGAAAACAGATGTACGTTAAAAGAAGGGTCAATTCTTTTAACAACACATAAAATCTTCAAAGAAGCTGTAATTGATTCATCATATCTCCCAAAAGTCAACTTATCGATGCAGTGGATTAAAAAGCCTACAAACATCTCAATCGATTTGGAAAACTCAACCTTAGGGAGTGAGATAACTGAGCTGCACAAGCGCATACAACACTTGCAAGGAGAAGAAATCGCAGTATCACATCATGACATTCATCAATATTCTGTTCTCTATGCGATTATTGCCTTTGGCATAATCGTCTTCATGGTCTATACAAATACCGAAGTCACAGAAGGTGTCCACCAAACGAAGCCTACAGGTTAGGAAGTCAGACCCGGGAGAATGTTGATACTCAACAAGGTGCATAATATCGTATATGTACTTTAGTTTCAAGTATAATAACTTGCTTGGTCAACTAATATACGCTCATCGTATTCATTCATAATAATATGCTTAGTAAACTAAATTTATGTATAAAAAAAACCTCGTAATATATTTGTGTGCCCTCACCTACTGGTGAAGCCACAGATACTAATTATCTACAACAAACTTACACTTATATATCGATGTATGGCCTCCCTTTGCTTTAATTACTGCGCGACGTATAGCCTAGGCATTATATCCAATAATTAATTTAATTGTTCGTATGAAATTTCTCGCCGATGTTGGGCATGTTTTCCAACACTCCCGAACTAACTGATCCCACAAAAGCTCTATCTAATTAAGATCGGGTGATTGTGGAGGTCGATTAGTTAGTTCAGCTTTCGGTGGCAAAATTGTTGCTGTAAATACTCCTTATACACATTAGATGTGTAATGGGGATCATTTTCGTGCTGGTACGTAAACCCTCGACCCGTAACATATCATCAAAGAACCACCCCCGTGTTTTATTGTAGGAATCATACAGTCTGGGAGCATTTTTTCACCGGGACGACGTCGAACGTAAGCTCTCATTTGCTAGTGTTTTTTCTGAGTGTTCCTAGTTTTCCCATTATTTTTCAAACTTTCATCAATTTTCATTCGACGATTATTAAATTTAAATCCGATTCAATTAATTCTATTCAAACGGTTTATTTTTGAAATTCATCACTGAAAAGTGATTTCCAAGAGGTAAGTTCAGTTTGATGAATTGCACATTGTGAAAGATTATGTACAAACAATCCAATCGGTAATTTAAGACTGCGTGTTTGATTTTCCAGGCGGATTCGTTCGTAATTCTGTGGAATTCTATTTTCGATCGTGATTTTCAGAAGGGCGCGGCGTTAGTATGGCCCGACTTCGTGCTTCACAAAGACAAGAACAAACAGAGGCAGTACATTAAACGGCTCAGTAGGCGATGAGAAATCATCGAGCTTATCGCACAGATCAACAACGTGATAATCTTCGACACGCAAGAAGAAATGCTTCAAGTATTGGTTTGAATCCAGTAGCGTTTCAATACGATTGCACAATTGACTACAGCTCGCATCCTTTTGGTCGAATTGGCCCAATGGAGGTTGTGTGCGACGATTGCAGCGCATTGATGTTCGCTGGTGAAACGCGTGGATTGTGCTGTTTCAGTGGCGCAAAGTGAAATTGCTTATATTCGTGACGAAACACCAGAATCACGACATTTTCTATCGAATCCTCAAAGATACAACGGATGTTTCCAAATGACTTCATTTGTAGCAGACATTATCGAAGAACGTGGTTTCAATCCAACATTTAAGGTAATTTCTGCTCGAGAAAGTAACCGTTTATTTTCTTTTGGTGATTATAAATAATTCTGACTTCGCCTTACACTTTACAGATTCAAGGGCAAATTCACCACCGAATTAGTTTATTACAATCGCTTGAAGACGCACAACATAAATTCATCCAAAATTACTTTATGGGCAATATGAAGGACCAACTTGATCGGCGTCAAACGATCAATACGACAATGAAAAGAGCAATTCAGCAAGATCTGCAGCAAGTACTTCATGAACATCATGCATTGGTTCGGTTGTTCAAAACTGCGTTGGATCACATTCTAAGTGACGACTACAAAGTTGTGATTAGAGCGGATAAAGGACCGCAATTTTGATTGTTGGTGAAAACGTGGAAACGCGTAATATTGTGCTTACACGTCGCAACACTGAACAACTGCAAATACACCGTTCATACGACGCATTGCAATACTTGCTGATGTTTTGTCAAGGAGACGATGGATATCTCTTCAATATCAACATGATAAATCCATATTGAGCGGTGAGTACCGATATCATAATTTTCATTCTGACACTAATTTCACTGATTTCATTTCAGATGAGGAAACTACCAAGAAGGTTAGCTCGATGAATTTATACGCATATCGTTTGATAGTTCGTCAAAATGCTGACAACTATTTGCTATGATTTCGTCGATTAATTCAGCAATATTGCGTCAACATGTACGTCAAAATTGAAACGGAGCGCCTTACTTTCATTCGGTTGAACCAAACCAAACTGCGTTCGGATGACTATTTCCATTTGCGCGATGCAATCAGTACCGAAGGAGATGCAGCTAATGTTGGTCGATTCACTATTCTACCGGCGATGTACATTGGCAGCCTGCGTCATATGCATGAATTTTCGCAAAATGCAATGACATATGTTCGTCATTACGGTTGTCATAAAAGACAGCGATATGGCAGTTTTTGGCGTTCAAACGCCCAATACCAACATGCTGTATAAGATAGCGGAATTTTGACAGCGGAAAATAAGAGATTGCGCTACTCGCTGCAAGTGGCAGCACTATCACTAAAGAGAATTAATTTTGTTATGTAATTACCAGCGGAAATTTTTCGTTCATTATGTACCACTTTTTTCACTAAATAAAATATTTCAGCGGAATAAAATATTAAAAGCGATTCTTAAAATCAAATGACAAATTGATTGATCTCCGATGTAAAGGAACTCGTTATATGAAATCTTGAAACTTAACAATAATCCGTCTATCCGCCATTTCTTCCACTAGTAACCAATACTTTCGGTTGTTTTTCTAGTAGCCTAGGTCATACTGAGACTACATGGAATGAAATTTGGGGAAAATTCATGGACTAGAATTTTCACTAGAATTTTTGATTTTCTGCGGCCATATAGTGATTTTCAGTTGTTGACCAATATCTCAAAAACTTCCACTAGTAACCAATACTTTCGGTTATTTTTCTAGTAGCCTAGGTCATACTGAGACTATGTGGAAAATTTGGGGAAAATTCATGGACTAGAATTTTCAGTAGAATTTTTTGATTTTCTGCGGTCATATAAGTGATTTTCAGTTGTTGACCAATATCTCAAAAACTTCCACTAGTAACCAATACTTTCGGTTATTTTTCTAGTAGCATAGATTATACTGAGACTATGTGGAAAATTTGGGGAAAATTGATGGACTAGAATTTTCAGTAGAATTTTTTGATTTTCTGCGGCCAAATAAGTGATTTTCAGTTGTTGACCAATATCTCAAAAACTTCCACTATTAACCAATACTTTCGGTTGTTTTTCTAGTAGCTTAGGTCATACTGAGACTATATGGAAAATTTGGGGAAAATTCATGGACTAGAATTTTCACTAGAATTTTTTGATTTTCTGCGGCCATATAGTGATTTTTAGTTTTTGAACAATATCTCAAAAAGTTCCACTAGTAACCAATACTTTCGGTTATTTTTCTAGTAGCCTAGGTTATACTGAGACTATGTGGAGAATTTGGGGAAAATTCATGGACTAGAATTTTCACTAGAATTTTTTGATTTTCTGCGGCTATATAAGTGATTTTCAGTTGTTGATCAATATCTCAAAAACTTCCACTAGTAACCAATACTTTCGGTTATTTTCTAGTAGCCTAGGTCATACAATAACTATATGGAAAATTTGGAGAAAATTCATGGACTAGAATTTCACTAGAATTTTTTGATTTTCTGCGGTCACATAAGTGATTTTCAGTTGTTGATCAATATCTCAAAAACTTCCACTAGTAACCAATACTTTCGGTTATTTTCTAGTAGCCTAGGTCATACAATAACTATATGGAAAATTTGGAGAAAATTCATGGACTAGAATTTTCACGAGAATTTTTTGATTTTCTTCGGCCATATAAGTGATTTTCAGTTTTTGACGAATATTATATGGCCGCAGAAAATCAAAAAATTCTAGTGAGAATTCTAGTCCATGAAGTTTTCCCAAATTTTCCATATAGTCTCAGAATGACCTAGGTTACTAGAAAAAAAACCGAAAGTATTGGTTACTAGTGGAATTTTTTGAGATATTGGTCAACAACTGAAAATCACTTATATGACCGCAGAAAATCAAAAAATTCTAGTGAAAATTCTAGTCCATGAATTTTCTCCAAATTTTCCATATACTCATTGTATGACCCAGGCTACTAGAAAATAACCGTAAGTATTGGTTACTAGTGGAAGTTTTTGAGATATTGATCAACAACTGAAAATCACTTATGTGACCGCAGAAAATCAAAAAATTCTAGTGAAAATTCTAGTCCATGAATTTTCCCCAAATTTTCCATACAGTCTCAGTATGACCTAGGCTACTAGAAAAACAA
This sequence comes from Nephrotoma appendiculata, assembly GCA_947310385.1. Taxonomy (NCBI): domain Eukaryota; kingdom Metazoa; phylum Arthropoda; class Insecta; order Diptera; family Tipulidae; genus Nephrotoma; species Nephrotoma appendiculata. Next base: position 16,439,587 of record OX371224.1, on the reverse strand, counting down.
CCGAAAGTATTGGGTCTAGTGGAAGAAATGGCGGATAGACGGATTATTGTTAACATTGCTGTACTCTGAGATGCCGCGCTATTACAATTGGAACGCTTCATCGAAGAAATTTCAACGTCGGAAGCAAAGCGATGCGGTTTCTGATCATCCAGATGTGCGTTCTACTGATGCTTTTGGTCGCATTTACACAGTTCATCCGAAGAATGACGCATGCTTCTACTTGCTGTTGATGAATCACTTCGAACTGTCAATGGTGTAGTGTTTCCAACATTTCGTACTGCATGTCAACAGCTCAATATGCTTGAAAACGATACACATTGGGGCATGACAATCACTGAAGCAATTGTTTCTACATCTCCAAAGTCAGATACGTACATTATTTGCAATCATTATTTCGACATGCTTCTCATAGAATTCACGTGAATTGTGGAATAAGTAAAGGGTGGTTAAATTTTAAGGACCGATGATGATTTTGAATAAAACACAAATTATTTAGGAAATTATTGTCAATTCTTTTTATTATGATAATATGGTATGGTTCAATTATGTATGGAACAAAATATCGGCCAAATGGCCGCCGCGACCTCGGCGACAAACCTCCACCCGATGGTCCAAATTTTCGATTACGCTTAGGCATAATTGAGGTTCTATACCGTTAATGTGCCGAATTATCTCATCCTTTAGCTCTTGAATTGTTGCTGGCTTATCGACGTACACCTTTTCTTTCAAATAACCCCAAAGAAAAAAGTCCAACGGTGTCAAATCACATGATCTTAGGCGGCCAATTGACATCGCCACCACTTGCGATAACAACATTAATGAAGGCAATTGATGATGGAAATGGTGGCTTATTTCCACGATTCGCCTGGTGGAACTGGGAAGACATTTCTCATGACATTGATTTTGGCCACTGTTCGTGTGAGATCCGAAATTGCTGTAGCAGTTGCTTCTTCTGGGATAGCGGCCACGTTACTAGAAGGATGTGGAGCGACTCACTCAGCGTTGAAGTGGCCGTTAAACCTTCAAACAGCTGAAAACCCGACATGCAACATTGCGAAACACTCAGTAATGGCCACAGTTTTGATAGCAAGCAAAATCATCATCTGGGATGAATGCATACAATGGCACTCAATCGAACTATGAAAGATCTGCGTAATGACTCAAGATGTTTTGGAGACGCGATGATTCTACTGTCCAGCGATTTCCGTCAGACATTACCAGTCATTCCCAGATCGACCGCTGCCGATGAAATAAACGCTTGCCTCAAATCATCGGCTTTGTGGCCCTATGTGAAAAAACTTCAGCTGACGACAAACATGCGAGTTGCATTGATAAACGATCCATCTGCCGAAGATTTCTCCAAGCAATTGCTAACTATCGGTAATGCCCGCGTTCCGGTCGACGAATCGAACGGATTGATTTCGACTGCGCCACAGTTCAAAATCTACTCGTCGGTCCACTTCACTCCTTCAAATCTATCGACTGTGTAACAAACGAAGACGAAGCAAGAAACTATCCAATTGAATTTTTAAACTCATTGAATCTGCCTGGCATGCCCCCGCACAATTAACAACTGAAAGTTGGCTCGGTAGTCATCATGTTTCGGAACCTGAACCAACCAAAACTATGTCACAGGTCGCGTTTGGTGGTGAGAAAACTCATGGGTCATGTAATTCACGCGACGATACTCAAAGGAAAGTTCAAAGGTGAGGAAGTTCTCTTTCCGAGAATTCCAATGATAACAAGACCAATCCATGAGTGTTTCTGGCCTGATTCTAGAAAAAGAATGTTTGTCTTACGGTCAATTGTACGTAGCATGATCACGTGTCGCCAAACCATCCGTTCGTTCTCACACCTGACAACAAAACGAGACATCTCGTATATCGAATCTAACGAAGTTGCGCTTATAACAATTTATACCGGACTGAGTGTCTTCTATCCAGATTTACTAATGGTTATGCTTAGAAGATCCTGAGATTTTTGTTATTGAACGCACACATGCGTACATTTTAAATTAGAAACAAGATAAGATCTTCACACCGGTGCATAAAACACATACGAAATCGATTATTTTCAATATTATAAAGTAATTTACTTGCCCCTTGTAGATTTATAAAATCTGAACAGTAAACATGAAGAACAAGATGAAACGAAACTATCGAAGGCAGTAATACACGAAGCCAATAATAAAGAACAACAATAATAATTTAAATTGATAAAAAAATGAAATAAAAATATAACTGTAACTATCTAACCTCATTTAAATCAATAAGTTAATGATTTATTAAAAATTCAATTGAAGTTGCAAAGGCCATGTATATATGTACAGGGCGGGCCAAAAAATCCGTGCGATTTAGTCGGAACAGACAAATCTCTACCGCACCCCATTTTGGCCATTACCTTATATAAAGTCTGATCGCTCGCATATTCCAAAATTCTTATTACCATTGGGCTTAACATCGTTCATTGTGCCTACAACGTGTACCGTAAATTCGTGCAAATTTTTATTGCAAACACATACACACATCTATAATTTTTTCCATATTCTCGTACATTTAAAAACTATAAAATATTATTATAAAACTAGTCTTTGTCTAAAAATAAATAAAAAACACAAAAAAATATTAAAATTCAATGAAATATTTAGAATTGTTCACAATAAAGGAATCCTTGTAGGTGAAGTTTTATTTGTTTATGCTAAATACCACTCCAAAGTCGGAAGATAGTTCATAAAATTTCCTGATTCGTTATCGAAAATGATAATGAGGCACATGGCTACTCGTATGTAGGGTGCACATTTTATCAACGGTATTTTGACCCTAATTCGTATGAAATCCACCGCGATGGCCTAAAATGTATTTTACTATACATACTGATAAGGAACTAGTTTAAATTGCACGCTCTATATAAAACTAATAGAAAGCCAAAATTAAACTAAATATTTATATTTGGCGTAGTGTATCCATAAAGCCTTAGAAAGATGTCAAACAGCACGTTAATCTTAATCAATTCGAGTACTGATGTTGTGACGTAATACGCAATTGTAAACTAAAAGTGCATAGTCTTACATATGTCTAGTCTTTATCCAGCGGTTTATTGCCATTTTGTGAATACGAGTAGTTGACTGTAAAAAAAAATCTCGTTTTAATTTTTTTTTTTTTTTGAAAGTTGATACGAAAACACTAAATCGTAAATTGCGGTTTTACATTATGACGAGATTTCATTATGTGTAAAAAAGCAATAAAATAGAAGAGCACAACACTTCAATCAAATTGCATGTGTGATATAAAAAAAAACCGATAAAAATTTCTTTTTCACTTTACGTGTGTGTAAGTACAATGTTAGCCGACATGTTATCCTTGTGTGTAAAACATTTCGATCAAAACAACAAATGATTAACTTATCGATCAAACAAAAACAACGACGAGTGGCGATCCACGCAATTTCTTTAAAACCGGTCTTACCCACACCGCAAGTTTACGTACACAAATAAACTCATTTATAATTTATGCAAATTAATTGATTAACGCTAATTTTGTATTTTTTACTAAATTTGGTAAAACTACGCGATTCGTTTAATGTTTACGCGTTACACAAATTTCCAAACGATTCCCGTATGGATACGTAGTTGATGTCGTACACACACATACACAAATATTTCGCGTTATGCAAGAAACTGTAGCGTGTACTACAGGTGTTTGTGTGTCTGGTGTGTGCGCAAGTTTCTTAAAACCGAAATTATAATTTATTTTGATTTGACATAAATAATTATACGAATTAAATTAATAATAACACTAATACTTACGGGTATATATAAGAAAAGAAAACGAGACGAGAAACAAGATTTCAGATTTGTTGTATTTTTGTATATCGCGATATTTTTTATTTTGCGTGGCGCCATTTTATTGAATATAATTAAATTTTATCAGCAGTATATAGGAATTACTATAATATAGTGAAAGGTGGGATCGTGCATTGTGAGTTATGACCATGTTTGACCTACATTAAATAATCGCGATTAACTATTGGCATATAGAGACCAAGACCATGCAGTAAATAAAGCCTACACACATCTAATCTCATATCCATCAAATTTGAAAGCGGGCATATAAATTAATCACTTTCACAAAATGTGTAATGATTTTTTTTTTGTTTGTTTGTCAACCTTCAAATTACGCCGCCATATTTTCGCACAAGGGGTGGTCAATTCAACCTGAGATCTAAAAGATAATTTTATCAGCCGTAAGAAATACAAAATATGGAAAAAATTTAAAACAAAATGGACCAGCAGGAGACCTGTACGCATATTTTGGTCCAAAAATAATGACATGAGAGGAATTCCCGGAGCGCACTATCTCATTCTCAATGTGTTGATTTTATGTTAAAAATGTTTGGACCCTTTGAGAATAACCACGAATTTTAAATCCGTTGCGTCCGGAAGTTGTTTTATTAGAATAAAATAAGATTTTCAATTAAAAAATATGAATTATAATATCATTCTATATACATATCTATAAACAAAGCTTTTTTATTTCATACAGGATGGACTGGAGGACGTGGTTTTTGGGTAATGACCACTAGGAAACTACGCCTTTTTTATCTTCGTTTTACTTATCATTTAGTATGGTATATGGAAAAACAATTTCTGATTTGATTCAAACATAGACCAACTTTGCAGGTGGAACATTTCCATAAATTTCTATGTGGTTCACGTCTGGTGCATATGTGCATTTTTGTCGTACCGCACTTCTAATAGTACTTTTACCTTGAATGAGTTTACGAGATGTCCACTACTATTTCTCTTTCGTTTTGCTCTAGTTGGATCAGCTCCAATTAATCCGACAGCGACAGCGAGCCGAAAAGCATTTAGGTTGGTTCATATTTGAATCCAACCTTTCCTGAAAGATTATGTATGAATTTACAACATCAGCATCCAGAAAATAAAAAAAAAATCGGTGCCACCACTTTTGTGATTTTCGGTTATATTTCATAAATGGACTTCAACATATCGAATTTGTTAACATAACCCATATGGCAATTGTATTCTTTGACCATGCTAGGGCACGCAATATTTTCTTGGGTACCGTCCTTTTTCCTTCTTCCTACCGTTTAGATTTCCATAGGATTATGGAAATTGCCCAGAAACAGTACTGATTTACGATCCATCCATTTTACGTGGACAATACTTCCTTTAGAAACAAGCCAATCGAAATCCCCTCGATTCATTTTATCACCTCTCATATCAGGAATGCCTATGCGGTGTTTTCGTACGGTTCCACATGCGTAAATCCCTTTAGCGAGCAAATCTATTTGCAGTTGTTTCGAGTTGAAGAAATTGTCGAAATAAACTTTATGATATTTACCAACAATATTTTTTGTGAGAGTTGTAATTACACGATGCCCTAAATTCTTTTCACTTGAGTTATTTACTTTTCCCGTGTAAATTTCGAACTCGCACACGTAGTCTGTTGAATCTGCACGAATCCACACTTTGTAGCCGCGCTTCACTGGTTTCAATGGCATGTATTGGCGAATGCTGCTTCGTCCTTTGAATCGAATCATTGATTCATCTATTGATTGGTTTTCGCGTGGTTTCATTGATTGCAGGAATGTTTCACTCAGTTTTGTCAGCATTGGCCTAATCTTGTACAGTTTATCAAAATGAGGATCTTGATTTTTTAGTTGTCTCCCAATATCGTTTACATGCAAATTGGAAAGAAACCATAAGAAATGTTCTCTTGGCATGACTGAGCTTATATAAGTATCACGCATCTCTAGTTGCGAGGATCAATAATCTTTATAACTCGGAAGTTTCTTTATGCCCATTAGGATATTCAGACCGAGAAACGCTTTCATTTCGGTAATAATAGTTAGTATAAAAAAATTCTGGTGAGCCCCATTTTTTTGTAGCGCATATAAATTGGTTTGGAACACAAGATGTTTTAGAAAATTCAAAGGATATAATTCTAAAAAAAAAAAAAAACAGGAGGTTCTTCAGAATCATGTATATTAGGCCCTGATAGTTCTGCAAATAAATTAGGTTTGGTGCAGTTCGTAACATTACTCGTCCAAATATCGTCTTCGTTGTTGGGTCATAAATTAGACGGTGCTATTTCATCGGATTCGTCGTTACTATTCCATTCAGTTTCAATAATATCACGTTCATTTTGTTCGACGTCTTGTTCAAAAAACACTTCCATTTCATCTATGTTGAATAAATTAGGATGATTTGTCGTTTCAAATTCTTCGTTTCCATCCGATGTCGATACTTCAGACAAAATAAAAATAAACGAGTGCTTGAAACAAATTAATGTACTTTATAAAATAAAATAATAAATAAATTCATTATAACACAAAATATATGTTTATATACAGGGTGTTTGGCGCGTGAACCGACAAAATTTTTTGGCAGATTAGAGGGATCATTTGGAAGCTTTCATTTCATAGAATTGATGTTCTAAGTGGCACGTTAACTGGGATATGATAATTTTTTTTTAAATTACGCAAAATCCCGCCTTTAAATTTTCGTAACTTTTTTGTTGTGTGATTTGTCAATCACACCGTTGTAGAGAAGAGATTTCAATCTATGTCTCTGTGTAAGTAAGACACAAGGATTTTTTGAAAATGACAAATTGTCCTCATTAACCTTTTGGGCAGTTTCTGCGTCAACAACCCATACGTTCGTTCAAAGTCGTACCCGGGCAGTTTCTGCTTCACACCGTTGTAAAGATGAGATTTCAATCTAATGTACGGATAGAGGAGACATCCACCTATGTCATACCCGAAATACAAGTCGCTAGGCCTACCTGGTGACTCATAACGATTTTTTGAAAATGACCAACGCTTTCCCATAGTAATCTGCCTAAGCAATGTTTTAAAAAATTTTCTAGTTTATGCCCTTTCCAATGGTATACTCACATGTCATAGAAATCACTAATTTCGTGGTCAAAATACGAGATATTATTTTGTCAGGGTTAAGAAAATACCTTTTAAGTTATTAATAAATTTGTAATCAACTTCATTTCAAATCCCTAAGCAGGTACCCAGACATAGAAATCCAGGGGTGTGAGGTCTCGGGAAAGCGTGGGCCAATAAATAGGGAAACCCATTTCAATCTTTGGGAATGAATCATCTAAGTATTCTCCTACCGTTCATTGGTTATGTGCCGGACAGCCGTCATTTTCAAAAACAAACAGCACATCTTCCAAAACTGGGCGTTCTGACACATAATATGGGCCGATAAGGTTTCGACCAATAACACCAGCCCAAACATTAACGCTGAACTTAATTTGTAGAGAATCCTGCTTTTTCATATGTGGGTTTTGTCCTTTTCTGCCCCAATGAAGCAGATTGTGTAAATTCACAATTCCCTCACTATTGAAGTTAGACTCCTTTGTCCACAAAATCCTTTTCAAAAAGCTATCATCCTCAATATCTGTCTACAAAAAACTCCAGCCGTCAGTAATAGATTTTAAAAAATAAGTAAACTGGGTGATAATTACCTTGTGCTGTTCAGTCAATATGTCAATCTGCTACTGAAAGTGCCCGTGTGTTTCACTTTGTTCTTGTTAAATTGTTAATTGTTCCAGGTCTCGAAAAAGGTAATAATGCTACCCTTTTCGAGACCTGGAATAACTAACAATTTAACAAGAACAAAGTGAAACACACGAGCACTTTCGGTAGCAGAAGCTGACATATTGACTAAACAGCACAAGGTAATTATCACCCAGTTTACTTATTTTTTAAAATCTATCAATAACTTAAACAACATTTTCTGAACCCTAGCACAAATAACTCTAACAAAATAGTCTCTCCTATTTTGACTGCAAAATGAGTGATTTCTATGACATGGCAATATACAGGCAGTAGACAATTTTTTAAAGGAAGGCTAAGTTCAAGATAGTGACGTTTTTCATAAAACTACACATTTTTTAGGATTTAGAAGCGAATAAGTCATTTTTCTAAAAAAAAATTGTATTAAATAATGATTTATTTAGAATAAAATCACATTGCAGAATACCATAAAAGTTATTTCGTTACAAACAAAAAGTTATGAAAATTTAAACGCGACATTTTGGATAATTTAAAAAAAATTAAAATTATGATATCTCAGTTGCCACTTAGAACATCAGTTTGATGGGATAAAAGCTTCCAAATGACCCCCCTCCCCCCACACCAATCTGCCAAAAAATGTACGGCCCACGCTCCAAACACCCTGTATAAGTTCATTTCATTTCAGTATACCTACATTTTTCTTCAAAATAAGCACTGATGGAATTCTATACCTTAAATAAATCCCTCGTTCGATTAAAACATGCACTTCATTTTTTAGAATAAAATGAGCCTTATTAATTATAAATTAATTTTGCCGAAAAAATCGGTAAATTTATAAAAATTTACCGATAAATTGAAAATATATTGTATACGGTAAATCGGTGAATCGGTAAACGGTAATGCACTCCCTACACCACAGTGTCATTAGGAACGTAAGGAAAAAAAAATTTTTTATGTGGTTTTATGTAGTAACCAGTAGGACGCAACTGAAATTTTTTTCAGATTTTGTTCCGGGCTCAAAGGGTTAAAATTTTTATATTTTATAAATTAACAAATTTTATATTTTTAAAAAAAATGTGTAAAACGTTACGTAGTAAATGAAACGTCACGTTAAAAATAAATCCACTTTCTTCAAAACTTAGGATTTTGCTTTAACGATGGCCCGAAACACTGAAATGTTTACATTTAAACTAAAACGTCCAATTCCCCATCTCAATACCATAGGAAAATTTCACAAAACAGGAGTAGATGCCCAAAAATTAAATTGAACCGGTTCGATACATTTTGATGCTTATGATCACAAAAACAACATAAATACATGTATAACAAATGACAGCACACTTATTCAAAATTGTGGTCTCGTCTCTCAATTTCCGCACGAAATAGGTAGCTCAAGTAATAATAATTTCTATTAGGAACTCTATTTCTATTCTGGTAATGTAAAAAAAAAAAAAAAAAAAAAAAATGTGAACCAAGTTAATGAAGACACATAACCAACAGATGCATTGACTGCCAACTGTTGGAGTTGCGAAATTCAAGGTATACTACCTTCATTAAGGAATACTACTAGAGCCTCCTAAATGTAAGAACTGTAAGATTCGGCCATTTTTTTTTCATGAGCTTTCCATAGAGGGGAAAGTTTTTTTTCTTTTTCATACCAATCAGTGTATTTTAGTATTTTTTAGAAGCTGTCGAGTTAACGCATAAACCTTTAAATTAGTCTAACACAATTTTTTTTTGTAGAAACAAGACTTTGTATTCGCGGGACCATTTTCCTAAACTATCCTAAAAATCGAAATAGGATTGTTTAGGAAAAACTTCACGTGTTTGCACAATCGTCGGAAGTTTTTCTTAAATCCTAAAAATCTTTGTACGTGTGCGTGACTATGATATACTTTTTCGGATTAAACGATAAATCCAATAATTCAAGCATCTATATAGAAAGTTATTACAGCCAAGCTAGTTTTAAAAAATTTGAATTTCGGAAAAATTTTGTTAAATCCATCAATAAAAGATATTTTGACGTATAACTGCACGATGTCATCCTTCTAACTAGTTTATATGAGTTTAAAGGAAAGCAAAAGTTCGACAGATTAAATAATTCGGAACTGGCAATATAACAATGAAAGGTTCTTGATATTTCTGCAAAAAGGAAAACCATTTTGAAATACATGGGATTCAAAAAAATTTAAAACCTAAACTAATTTTAGATTGATTATCTTAATAGCTGTCGCAGTGAACTTTGTTTTAATCGTCAATTAATTTGTTTATGTCTTGGATTGATTTATTTAAATAGAATTATGTAATTACCTACTGTTTAGTGAAAACTAAAATAGTTTGAACTTTTATCTGTTGTTAATTTAAACAATATTCTTTAACAAAAAAGCACTAAAATATTGAATATAATTTGAATTTTAAAAATTTTGAAAAACTGTTGCTATAATTATAAAAACCTATCAAAATATTTTCTCAAATGTGTTAACTTTAAAATGAGAATGAATTCCTAAATGACAACAAATAATTTGAAATTAATACTATCTTAAACTTGGTATATTTTTTTATCCCTTAAAGGCTAAATTATATCCTTTGAGAAACAAAAGCCTATCTTGCTTAGTATACAAATATTATTAAAAAAACATATTTTAAGTAAATAACAAACAATTGTCAAACAATTTCCCGTAAGCATTTTTGCTAATTAAAAAAACCTGCTACCAAACTCTATGCGCACTTTTCCGAGCATTTTTCATATATGTATTTAGAAAAATCGCTACCAAATACTAAGCACACTTTTAAGTTGTTCTGGATCAAAACTAACACATAAATACCAATCCATTTAAAAATCTAGGGGACCCGGGTGATTTAGTAAATAAAATTTCTACAAAGGCCAATTTGGCTTTTCGTATGGCTCTTCCGAGCATTTTTCATAATTTCAGAAAAACCGCTACTAGCTACGAAGCGCACTCTTGTGTGTTCTAGATCAAAACTACCATTCCATTGAAAAATATACAGTCCCCGTGATGTTTTGTTAAACAAAATTTGTACCGTATGGTTTGGATCGTATGGTTTTTCCGAGCATTTTTCCCAATTTTAGAAGAATCTCTACCAAATACGAAGGCATTTTTATGTTGTTCTGTATCAAAACTAACAAACAAACACCATTTCATTGAAAAGCTAGGGCCTTGGGTGTTTTAGTATATACATTTCATAAATGTTAATTTGGTATCGTAGTTTGAATCTATCTATATATATAAAAATGGATGTTTGTACATATGTATGTATATTTATATATGTGACCGTTTCACTCCAACACCGTTCAACCGATCGCCATGAAATTTTTACCGGGGGTCAAGGGGCTGCGGTACAAATTTTTCAGAAAATTATAATTTTCTTTAAATTTTTCCACGAAAATGAGTTTATGGAGCTGGTTATATGAAATTACTGACATGTTCGAATCTGAGGGGCCCAGCCCTGGATCAAAAATTAATTTTTACATGGATAGATACAAATATTTAATTATTCCAAAATGACTTCTCAGCCGCTCAACCGATCGCCATGAAATTTTTACCATGTACAAGTTGCATGTTCAGGACCAATCTTACGATATTGTGAAAGGGGCTGGACTCCGGGGTCTAGGGGCTGCGGTACAAATTTTTCAGAAAATTATAATTTTCTTTAAATTTTTCCACGAAAATGAGTTTATGGGGCTGGTTATATGAAATTACTGACATGTTTGAATTCGAGGGGCCCAGCCCTGGATTAAAAATTAAATTTAGCATGTAAAGATACAAATATTTGATTATTCCAAAATGACTTCTCAGCCGCTCAACCGATCGCCATGAAATTTTTACCATGTACAAGTTGCATGTTCAGGACCAATCTTACGATATTGTGAAAGGGGCTGGATCCCGGGGTCTGGGGGCCATGGTACAAATTTTTCCGCAAATTATAATTTTCTTTAAATTTTTCCACGAAAATGAGTTTATGGGGCTGGTTATATGAAATTACTGACATGTTCGAATTCGAGGGGCCCAGCGTTGGATCAAAAATTAATTTTTACAAGTATTGATACAAATATTTAATTATTCCAAAATGACTTCTCAGCCGCTCAACCGATCGCCATGAAATTTTTACCATGTACAAGTTGCATGTTCAGGACCAATCTTACGATATTGTGAAAGGGGCTGGACTCCGGGGTCTAGGGGCTGCGGTACAAATTTTTCAGAAAATTATAATTTTCTTTAAATTTTTCCACGAAAATGAGTTTATGGGGCTGGTTATATGAAATTACTGACATGTTTGAATTCGAGGGGCCCAGCCCTGGATTAAAAATTAAATTTAGCATGTAAAGATACAAATATTTGATTATTCCAAAATGACTTCTCAGCCGCTCAACCGATCGCCATGAAATTTTTACCATGTACAAGTTGCATGTTCAGGACCAATCTTACGATATTGTGAAAGGGGCTGGATCCCGGGGTCTGGGGGCCATGGTACAAATTTTTCCGAAAATTATAATTTTCTTTAAATTTTTCCACGAAAATGAGTTTATGGGGCTGGTTATATGAAATTACTGACATGTTCGAATTCGAGGGGCCCAGCGTTGGATCAAAAATTAATTTTTACAAGTATTGATACAAATATTTGATTATTCCAAAATGACTTCTCAGTCGCTCAACCGATCGCCATGAAATGTTTACCATGCAAATGTGGCATGTTCAGGACCAATCTTACGATATTGTGAAAGGGGCTGGACCCCGGAGTCTAGGGGCCATGGTACAAATTTTTTCAAAAATTTAAATTTTTTTACTAGAATGAGTTTTGGAAAGGGGTTATATGAAATAAGAGACATGTTCCAATTCGGGGGGTCCGCCTCTGGATCAAAAATTCATTTTTACATGTAAAGATACAATTATTTGATTGTTCTGAAATAACGCCTTAGCCGCTTTACCGATCGCCATGAAATTTTTACCATGTACATGTTGCATGTTCAGAACCAAGCACACGATACTTTTGAAAGGGCTGGACCCCGGGGTATAGGGGCTGTGGTACAAATTTTTTCTCAAATTTCAATTTTTTTAAGATTTTTTGAAGGGAATGACTTTAGGAAAGAGGTTATATGTAATTAGTGACATGCTCCAACCCGGAAGTCTACCCCGGATCAAGAATTCATTTTTACATGTATAGATACAATTATTTAAATGTTCCGAAATAGCGCCTTAGCCGCAAATTTAGACACCAAATAGGATATTTAGCGTGCGATTGTTATACACAAATCATACCTCTACTATAATTGATTTAATTATTCAAATTAATTTTATTAATTTAAATTTAAGACAATCTTTCATCACTTTAACTGAACACAAATCTCTGAACACTTATATTATCCGTACTAATAATCCATTTTTACTGGTTTGACATGTACTGTTTAGTGATATCCTATTTATCATATCCTGTTTTGAAATGTACCATAGTCAGCGAGTTCTAATTTCCACATAACCTCAGAAATAATTAACATTCTATTTTAATCCACTATTGCAACCGGCGGCTTTTAATGAAAATAGTGGTTTCATACTAAACGCCAATAGTTTATTACTTTATTTAGTTTATTACTTAAATAATCAATGATTGTTTCATAAAATCAATTCTAGGAAAGGTACTAAAAAATATTGTACGTATAAACTAATTTACTTTGAAAAGTACTAACGTTGTATATTTGAAAATAGCATCTTCTACAAGAAACATCCTCGGATTCAAATTATTGTATGTGTAAAATTGCCTTAGTTTGAAAAAACTTCTTTTATTTTTCGAAATGTCATTTTCAACCACAGTTCACGGTGAAACGTATCGAAGGGAACATTAAAATCGTTTTGATAAATTAATACTAATTTTTGTTTTGAATGCCCGTCATTCCTGATTAATTAGCTACACGTTTCAGTTTTGCTTAAAAATGCCACCGAAAAAAGGAATCAATTGGGCAGGTAACTGCAAAGTCGAAGAATATTAGGGCCGCAAGGGTGGCTGAATTAAGCAAACAGTATGAAATGCGACTTGCAAACGTTCGAAGCAGGATGTCTTCTTCTAGAGCTGATGAAACAACTGAACAGCGTGAAACACGACTTGAAAATGTTCGAAGCAGGATGTCCTCTTCTAGAGCTACTGAAACCATTGAACATTTTGAGGCCCGGCTGGAAGTCGATCGGTTACAATATGAACGATTAATAGAAAGTTTTAGAGGTGATTTAAAGTTAGCAGCATTCAATTACGAGAAAGATTATGATTACAATGTTTTAATTGGGCAAATGGAAAACATTTCTTTGTATTGTCATGCTTTAAAGTTTCACAATGAATCGCCTGGAATGTGTTTTTCAAATGGAAAAGTGAATTTGCCTCCTCTGAATGATCCACCTGAACCTTTATAGCTTACGTCTCCGGAACTACTGAGTTATCCAGACATTTTCTACAAAATATTCGAAAATACAACTCATGCTTATATACCTCCTGTGCAACGCCGGGTAACAGCTAGTATGTATATAAAAAGACAAGTACATTTTGATTGTCACTCCATAACTCGAGAACGGCGCAACCGATTGCCATAACATTTTTAGGGAAGGTGCAGGGAGGAGTGATGATGGTTAGTTGAAATGCAAAATCGGTCCAGCTATTTTCGAGCTATAATTTTTTTCCTGAAATGAACTCGCTCTTTGTAAAACAACAACAAATATGTACACGTAAAATCGAAAAATTGTAAATATCTCGAAAACGGTGCGTCTGAGCGAAAAAATAAGGTTACTTTCCCCCCACAACCCATGCACACACTTTGTGATCGCGTGGGTATGGTCCCAGCCCCCCCCCCCCCCCCCCTCTGACAATTTCATGTCGACGTTTAATATGATTACTTCATGCGGAATATCATATGAAAAATGCGACCTGAGCAGCAATTTTTTTGATGTGTTCAAGAATTCTGACCCAGCATCTAATTACATTTCACAAATATTACAGATTCAAGGTCAGATTTATCATCGAACTGGTTCCTTATTGCCATATCCTGATGCTGATCATCAATTTTTGCAAATCTATTTTATCGGAGATGCAAATCGTGAATTGGATCGGCGTTGTATATAATTGCTGCGCGTGCAAGGCGACAAATTGTTTCTGAACTTCAAACATTCTTACATCAGCACAATGAATTAATTCGATTGTTTAAAACCGCTCTCGATCGTATGCCATCTGATGATCACGGAATCGTTATCAGGGCTGAGAAAACGCCCTTTGGAGAGCATGCGAGACGATTTAATGCACCAACAATTGATGAAGTGGCCATTGTAATTGTTGGAGACCAGTTTCAATCTCGCGATATTCTGCTACATCGAAGAAATGAAGAATTACGGCGTGTTTCAGAGCTTCACCGCAGCTGTGATGCATTACAATATCCATTATTGGACTGGAAAGGTGACGACGGCTATCATATGTACCAATATATGAATGATAGATCCACGAACCGGTAAAATATATATGTATTCAATTTATTTATTTAAAACAAGAAAACATGATTTTAATTTTCTGATAATGTATTCATCATAGGTCGTGAGGTAGAAAAAAAAGTTAGTGGGATGAATTATTATTCGTATAGATTCGAGATTCGCCCACAAGAAGGCAACTTTATTATGCGATGTGGCAAACTTTTCCACCAATACGCTGTTGACATGTATGCGAAAATTGAAGCAGGACGCCTTAATTACATACACTTGCGAGATGCAATAGTGAATGATGGTAATGTTAATGATATCGGACGTTTAACAATATTACCATCGACATATGTTGGCAGTCCGCGCCACATGCACGAATATACGTAAGATGCAATGTCATACGTTCGCAAATATGGTCGTCCCGACCTATTCATAACATTCACATGCAATCCACAGTGGGCTGACTAAAAAAACAATTTATTTGATGGTCAGAATCCAATCGATCGACACGATATAACAGCACGTGTATTTTGGCAGAAAGTAAAAGCACTGATGGATTTGATTATCAAATTGCGAATTTTTGGAGAAGTGCGTTGCTGGTTGTATTCGATTGAATGGCAAAAGAGAGGGCTGCCGCACGCGCACATCCTGATATGGCTGATTCTTAAAATTCTAGATGAAATCAGCGATCCAGAATTATTTGAAGTTATGTCACGAAAAATATAATCCATGGCCTTTGCGGTCAAATAAATATGAATCCACCATGCATGATCGATGGAAAATGTACAAAACGGTATGCAAGAGCATTAACTTCAGATACAATTACAGGTGACGACGGATACCCGTTGTACCGACGACGGTCACCGGAGGGTAATGACCATACAACAACAATTAAAATACGCAATCAAGACATTGAAGTTGATAATCGTTGGATTGTGCCTTATTCTCTACTATTTTCAAAAGTATTTCAGCCTCACCTAAATGTTGAGTACTGTAATTCTGTGAAGTCGATTAAATACATTTGTAAATATGTGAATAAAGGCAGTGATATGGCTGTTTTTTGAGTATCTGCGGTGACAATAGCAATGATGAAATCGCCCAATATCAAATGGGCATACATTAGCATTAATGAAGGTCTTTGGAGAATTTATTCATTTCCAATTCATGAGCGATATCCTGCTGTTGTTCATTTGGCTGTTCATCTTGAAAATGGCCAGCGTGTGTATTTTACCGATGCAAATGTACAGCAGACAGCAGCACAGCCACCAGCAACAACATTAACTGCGTTCTTTCAATTGTGTGAAAGCGATGAATTTGCCAGAACGTTGCTGTATTCAGATGTAACGCATTATTTCACCTGGATTGCAAGGAAATCAACACCTGTTGATAGCCATCCAGGTGTTTTTTTGCACAGATACCATGGGAAGATTATACACAGTTCATAAAAACAATGCAGAATGTTATTATTTGCGGTTGTTGTTAGTAAATGTTGTTGGACCACGTTCATTTCAACATTTGCGAAAAGTAAATGGTCATTTAAGTGTGATGTATCGTGAAGCATGTCAGCAATTAAGTTTACTTGAAAATGATTGCGCATTCATGATGCATCGATTGCTTCTTCTCCACATGAAATACGTATGTTATATGCCATAATCATATCAACATGTTTTCCATCAAATCCACTTGAATTGTGGAATAAATACAAAGATTTTATGACAAAAGACTATTTGATTGGAATGCGTCATCACACAAGAAACGCTGATTTGCTGATTTCATTGGAAATGTATAATGAGGCATTGATAGCGATTGCTAATACAGCATTAGGGCAATTAGGTTTGTCACCTGCACCAAATCGTCCAATGCATGATTTATTTGATCGAGAATTGCAACGTGAACAACAGTATGATCCCAATGAATTGCAAACATTTGTGAATTTGAATGTTCCTAAATTAAATGACCATCAAAAACATGTCTATGATACCATCATGCAAGCTGTACAAAATGAAGTCGGTGGATTATATTTTTTGATATTTTGTGGTCGAACAGAAATTGCCGTTGAATGTGCAGGAATGCTTACATTTATTGATTGATCACTTTAAAATTTAATCGATATTATTTTAAAATATAATTATTCTCAAATTAACAGGTGATTGAACATCCCACGTGCAATATTTCAAGAAATTCTGCGATGGCAAAATTCATTACACCGTACAGTGCAAGATCTACGTCAGAATCAAGAAATTTTTGGTGCAGTACATTGATATTATTGTCAGGCGATTTTCGTCAAATATTGCCTGTGGTTCCACGATCAACACCGGCGGATGTTATCAATGCCTGCTTAAAGTCTTCTCTTCTCTGTCGACATGTGCAAAAATTGACATTGAACATAAATATGCGCGTTCAATTGCACAACGACCAATCTGCAGATCGGTTCTCGAAGCAATTGTTAGATATTGGAAATGGCAAAGTTCGAGTCGATAATGCAAATGGATTGATTACATTGCCGAACAATTTTTGTACCATTCTCCAATCAACAGAAGAGTTGATTGAAAGTGTGTTCCCAAATATTGTTCAAAATTACAGGAATCACAATTGGTTGAGAGAACGCGCAATACTGGCACCAAAAAATGTGCACGTCAATGCAATTAATTATCAGATTCAAGAAAAATTACGAGGTGCAGTGACATCATATAAATATGTTGATAGCGCAATGAATGCAGATGATGCAGTGAATTATCCAATTGAATTTTTGAATTCATTGGAACCACATGGTATGCCACCGCATTGTTTGAATTTAAAGGTTGGCTCATCAATTATTTTACTGCGGAATTTAAATGCACCAAAACTGTGCAATGGCACAAGATTGGCATTAAAAAAATTGATGCCGAATTTAATTGAAGCCACAATATTGACCGGAACAGCGAAAGATGAAATTGTGCTCATACCACGTATTCCACTGATTCCAACAGACATGCAATTTGAATTTAAGCGTTTGCAAATCCCAGTGCATCTATCATTTACCATGTCCATCAATATGGTGCAAGGACAAACGCTTCAAATATGCGGATTAAAGTTGGATGAGCCGTGCTTTTCACATGGACATACGTGGCCTGCTCAAGAGTTGGAACTCCAAATTGTTTGTTTGTGCTCGCTTCAAATGGGCAAACGAAAATTATTGTATATCCAAATATTTTGGATTGACATTAATAATTTTGAAATACAATGCATTCATTTCATAAAAAAAAATCAAGAATTTATACGAATTTCATTCCACATAAAATATTTATTGCATTTTTTAATAATATTCTTCCATCAGGTATCACTGTGCGGCATATAATACGAATCACCTACATTTATCTTTCCATTGTCATCATTTAACAGCAGTTTGCATTTTAATAGCTCATTAACAATATTGCAATCTAATACAATGTACTTATTGTACAGATATACGAAAAATGAATTTTCAATAACTAAATGCTGTGACATCTATTTAAATCGAGAGATGCAATACAAAAGAAAAGGGGGCTACTTAGGGCCAGCAAGGCGGACCGGGGTCAGCTAGTGCAATATAATTTGAAACTATATCATTTCTAATACATTTACTTTTTTAAAATATATAGATTAATATTTAAAAGGTTTCCTTCAATTTAAATAGAGGTGCATTTAGTTATAAAATGTTTTACCCGTTCCTACTGATGAAGCAGTATTTTTGATTTAAACATTTTATCGTTTTTTCTTTTCGAGTGTATTTGTAAGTGCTAGGTAGTAGAGAGTATTTTCGAATTTGGTGTTATTGAAAATGGGCTGTTCAGAGTGCGTATTACCAAAGAGGTGTACGACATCGAAACTAAAGTTCTAAAAAAAACTCGTTAAGCCATAGTTCAAATTGTAAATTACAATTTTTAAATTACAAACAAATACAAAGGGGCGCACGCATAATTAAAATGCGTCGAGCAAGATAATCTTTGTTCTTGAAAAACAAAAGAATACATAATGATATCGTTATGTTGTGCAATGCCTGCATATTAAACATACATATAAGATTGCAGTTCATATAATGACATATAGGCAATTGAGTAGGTCTTATAAAAATTTGTTGTTGTTGAACATAAAACGACTGAAACTTGAAACTCGCTTATAATCATAAAAAAATTTATTTTGTATATTTTTAATTTTCGTACAACATAAAAATTATGTTGTTCGAAGAAAATGGGGCAAATATTTTTGTGAATGAATAAAACCATCTGCTTTCTTTGTTCGGGGCGATCATACCATGCCGATTGATTATGATGTGGATGGCTGAGTAAAGTGTTCTTTGTTCTATCAAAAATATTATATACTTATTAATTTTTCTGTGTAGGTATAATTTGATATAGACTGTTTGGACAACAACAAACACGTCATGACGTCACATAACACTATTATGTTTGTGCTGAGAATAGACAGAGTTGAACATGAAAATTCATGATTAAAGAGGTGAAGTAAACACATGGTGTGGATAAGTAAACAAAAAAAAAACTACATATATAAATATATACAATTAACAATGGAAATTAGTTTGGTATTATGCAGAGGCGGGCAACTGGAAGATTACTAAATACTAAAGTACTTTTTCAATGAAAAGTTACCAATACCTTTAGTTTACTCTATAACAAAACAACATACTTTGCAATGAATAAAATATACGTTAAGCTCTGTACATATACAAGTACATATTTTACATAAGTAAATATAAGTAATAACTACGGTAACATGAAAAAAGAAACTATACACATAATAATAAATATGTACGAGTATATAAATAAAACATTTAAATATACGCCGCCAGTATAGTTGAAGCATATATACACAGATAATGACCGTGCTGCATATACAGAGATATAATCTCAAAATTAAAAATGGTTTCAAGACACTATTTTGTCTGTAAGACTTTCTTGTTGTATAAACGAAAACTATTTCATGCATGAAGTTGGATTTATTGTTTCTTCATTCACTGACATTAAAAAGGTAATTTACATTTTATGTTTGTTGGACGGATGAATGGATATACTATAATTCGTCTGTTTCGGGGGTAGGTAGACAAGGTTTATTAAGGGACACAAAACTATAATTCTACGAATATTGGAATTTGAATGGTGTGCCAAATACAATATTCATAATATCGGTTCAATCGATTCCAGGAAATTATATTTTTCAAAATAAAAATAAGCTATTCAAATTCAATCAACAATTTGATTTACCTCATTAGCATATTTTGGACTAAGTAGCACGCAACAATTATTTCGGTATATGCGTTTTTCAATGGGTTCGAAATATGTATTAAATAGGGTTATATTAAATGAACCACTTAAAACGAAATTAGCAATACTTCTAATCGTGACTTCACAATTAAGTATATGGTAAATACAGAAACTCTAACGGTTGCAAACCGATTAATATTTCAGTACCAATTAAGAAAATCTGAAACTTAGACTTCATTTACCGTGGCCATCCATGTACGGATGAATGTACACGTACCATCACTGCCACTGCCACCTCTATGTTTTGTACATAATATGAGTGTCTGTCTTCGGCGCAACATAGAAATGTATAATTTAGTTTTGTTATTTATATTTACCCACGCAACGAAACGTATACATAATTTCTTTGTTTTCCTTTTTATCGTTCGCTCTCTTATATACGAATCTTCGTAGTAAATAATGTACATCTTTCTATGTATCGTTGTTCTTCACGTTTTTGTCGTACCCACAAAATATAAGATATTTTCAAGACGATATATATATATACGGTAGAGATTGTACAGCTAATATGGCAACATAAAATTTTTGTTTTCGTATAAAATTCACATTTAGACAAACACATCTATCTTTGTTAGAAAAGACTATTCATGATAGGTATCAGGAGGTCGTATGTGGGATACAAAGCGGCTGCCTCACGAATGTGAAGTAGATATAACAAGGCGATATTGCTCGTAAATCAGCAGCTTTGCTTACCCTGCGAGCAAGATTTAAAGATATCCTATCACCAAAAAAAAATTTATGAGTAACTGCACAAAAAATTTAAAACGATGAATTTTAATCAAGGTTGCAGTGAAAACTGGTTTTAGTTTCATAATATGTGGCGAGTGTGTAGGCAGCTGCAGTATGAAAATTTTCGAATTTCAAAATTGCATGCTGGTTAATCCCAATTTGTGCTAATTATTGCTCAAGCAAAAGTATAGTGCTAGTTCAGGAGCCTTGAAACAGGAAAAAAATTCAAATTTCGCTTTCTTCTTTTTCGCTAGCGCTACATCCCATAAAGAGATTTGGCCACCTCAACAATACTGTTCCAGAGCAGTTCCAGCCTATATGATTCAATTAATCCAATTATGCCAAAGTTGTTTCTCACAAATGTAATCTTGTTGTATAGTGATATCTGAGGGAATATGCAGGTACCACATAACTGTTATACTAAATTATGTACACTGAACACTATGGATAAAGGAATCACCAATCAGTATTAACTCAAATACCTGCCTATTATTACAGTTCAGATCATTTTTGCTATCGAGATACAGACACGTAATACGTACTAGGTTAGGTTTCAGTGGTTGATACTTAGGTCACTTTTGACCCATGTCAACCTGTACATTGACGTGGACGGTGGGTCGGCGCTGAATTCTGCATTCCATCAGAGGGATAATTAACATCACCGATTGTAATCGATGATGAAAATTCGATTTGCATCTAGCCTCTGGTGGGATTCGAACCCCGTATTTTCCGGTCCAAGTGCCGAAGCTTTAACCACTGCACCACTTGTCCGGTTAGTACGTACTAATATGCGCTCAAAAACAGTAAGTTTTTGGCTGTCGTTTTGGAAAAGTCATTACTGGTCTTACCAGCGCTTTATAAATGTTTGTGGTCGATATTTACAAACGCTCAGTAACTGTAAAATTTCCGATATGTGCTAAAATGGTATTCATCCGGCAACATAACACGGCTCTATAAACGTAAAATTTGTTTTGTAACTTTGTAGCACCTAATTTGATGACGTGAAGTTACATATCAAGATTTTGATATCGAATAACTTGAAAAATTGTCATTATCTGAAATGTTTTTTTGCATACATTTATTGTTATCAATAGCATCCCTATACCAACAGAATTTGAAGATAATGCCAATTGTAGTTTTTGAGCTAGAAGATAAAACTTGTTTAAGATTTTTTTTTTTACTTTTCTTATATACGCCTAAACGTTGATAATGAAATACATACACGTACAGTCGAAACAAATAATATGTCTACGATATACTCCGAAAAAATATTGTTCTTAAGGTATACAGACGAATATCACCAACTGTACTAATATGTTGTTTGACAACTGTACAATACATTCTTATTTTTATTTATTTCTTAATTAATTTACATAAAATTCAATATTTTTATATTTTTACAAAGATAGCAAATTTTATTTATGTCAATATTCGCCGCCATCGAATTTGATAGAACATTTTAAAATGAAATGCAATTTGGTTACAGCGGCGAAAAGTCTACAGTTTATGAATTCATTTTTTATAACCTAAGCAATTTCTATAAAGTTGCATCCGCAGATACTGAGTTTTGCACATTCACCATCGATTCCAGGTATTTAAATTCATTCACTTTTTCGTATTGTGTGTCGCCTTTTAAAAATTCTCCATGTGTTGGTCTTTATGCGATAGCCATGTATTGGATTTTCACTTCGTTCATCTTTCCACGGGGACAGAACTTATTTAAGAGACACGTAAAGGTTGAATATAATTTAGGCTATTGGGTCCCCTTGCCATTTTGCTGATAATATTTCGAACACCTCTGAGAGCCATCCATTAACATTTTGCACATGGTAATCAATTTTGAAGGAATGCCCAAATATAATAAGTCACTCCATAATGAGTTGCTCTAAATGCTGCCATAAGCCTGTTGCAAATTTATAAATAGACAACACACAGGTATTGGTTTTTCTCACGGAAAAAGTTTGATCGCGGTTGTTAACCTGGTTGGGTGAAACCTTACTGGTAGCCGCCCAAAATTCACTCGCTGGAAATTGGTAATTTGTTAGCAAATACGGCGGCCAAAACCTTGAAGCCGCGATAATTTTTACAATTCAACCGGTCTGCCTTTTTTCGGCCTGGAAGTGTCATCTCTATATTAATATCAGATTGTTGCTGTCCGTTTAAATATGACGAGAAATAATTTGTTACTCTAGATTCGTTGCGAATTGCGCTACTACGTGGGTGGAAGCCGTTAGATTTCTTTTATAGAACGGTATATGACTCTAAAACTGACAGTTTCGATTTTAAACACTTGTTGTTTGTGCCTTTCACGTTTCGTCCTTCTTCACAGCCGGTTGGAGTGTTTTTTTCACGATCATGTAGTAGTTGCGTGATTGCTTTGTTGATTAAAAGTGGTTTAAGCTACACAATTCTAGGTTTTGATATATTTTTTACCATAGATTCGCCGTTGAAGCAGTTATTATTTCCAATTTTAATGTTCCTCTGCTCTTCCGCAGAATGGCGTTGTATGGTTGGCTGTCCAGCGTTTCTGATATACTAGCTTCGAAGTTGCTTCGGTATTCAACTTGAGATTCAACCTGCTTCCAGAAAAATGTCTTATGTACAAAAGAATATAGTCGATTTGATGAATCGTAACTCCATCGTTTGATTTCCACGTGCCTTTGTGGCTTCGCTTACGTGGGAAGTATGTGCTGGCTACAAACCAGATTATATAGGAGAGCTAGCTCGGTGGCAAGCATACATTGATGTTCGATGCAAGATGTAGGGAATCTGGGCCGATGGCACTACGACGTATAATGTCTGAATTGCCGATTTGCGCGTTAAAGTTACCTAAAACAATCTTTACATCGTGTCGGGGAACTTTGGGCATGTATACTTTCGCAAATGAGATTTTGAAGTGATGCGTGTGCAATTCGAGTGTGTAACGATTGCTGATCAAAAAACCAATGCGAAGTCGTGTCTACCGAAGTTGTTGCTTTAACAGACAGTAAACCCGTGGCGACTGTAATCGACGATGTTTTTGCCGATTAGCCTAATTTCTTACAGTGCAATTAGATTGAGCTTGTACTGAGATTAGCTTCCAAACGTTCCATGTTCCAAATTTTAAATCATTGCCCTTATTTTGAGTCTGAGGTCGTTGTTAATTATCCAGTTAATTATCTGAGGCTTTTATTGAAGTTTCGTACCAATTATTTTTTCTGGGTTGAACCCAACGCAAACTCCCTTTAGAAGACCTACAGCCCTCATATACTTAGCCTACTCCGGTGACGGATTAGTTACCCAATTTTGCCGTAAAGATGATTAAAATAAAATCGGAATTCAAGAGAAACCCTTAAATCATTTAAGCGTAATTTTAACATTTTCGAAGAAAGGTTCAACTTAAGAAATTTGTGCTTATCGCAGAATTAAAATTTTCATAAATTGAGAAACAACAAATAAGCCCCTTAAAGATACTATCCACTATATTCCACGAACGTAGCCACTAAATTTTTCGAATGGAAATGAACATACCTGATAGGAGTATGGAAACAGAGGTTTCAAATTCAATGATTTCTGGAACACTTTTGCAGAAATTCGTCCATCCTATTGCCTTTCTTGTTGGATGAAACTAGGCCGATTCAGGATTATCACAAATCCAGCCACGATATTTTTCGGGTGGCAATGCACGGAATATGTAACCAGAACTGCCAAATTTCGTGGAATCTAGAATATTCTTAGTTTGTTGTTCAATAAAAATTTTATTGAAAGGTATATGTATTTTGTTTTTTATATAGCATCTTTTAGGGGCTTGTTTGTTTTTTCTTAATTTACGAATGAACATTATTATGAAAATTATATTTCTATCATAAGTACAAGTTTCATCAGTTTGGCCGCCTTTCGAAAATATTAAAATTGTGCTTACAAGAATAAAGATTTTTGTCTAGAAATCAGATTTTGTTTTTATCGTCTTTGAGGCGAAATTTTCTTTTCCTGTTTTTGTTTTGGCCCCTATACGAGAAAAATCCTTAGAATATTTTTATTGTTGCATTATTTCTGATTCCTGACATTTACGTATGTAGTTTAATAAAATATAAAAAAATTATTACATAAAAACTATTTTTTGTGAATATGATCATATGTTGGTCTAGTTTTAAAATACTCCACCTATTCCTGAGGAGGAAATAAAGAATGTTATGTTAGAACCTTGTGTTGAAAAATGTGCTAATTACGTCATTCATATTTCGTGGTGCAATTTGAAATTATTAATGGGTGCCACTCATATAAGTGCTTTACACCCTAAGGCCAAAAGCATACTCGATCGAAAATAAAATAAAAATCCAATTTAAATTTGTTTGGACAGAAATCGTGATTCTTTCGTTTATCACAGTTGAACATTAGATGGCTCGCTTAGGAAACTTTCATTTACGTGCAAAAAACCAGCATTTTAGGTCCTAATCTTAATTGTTTAATTTAAATAACAAGCTTTTGAAACGAAAAAAACAACTTTCCACGAAGAAACAATTCGCGTATTGAAAAACATATTCTAACGACCTCTATTACTGGGAAAATATTTAAATTTACGTGGAAATATACATTTTCATCATTTCCAATGTAAAGCAAATATTTTTTTTTTACCTCTAGATATAGACGGTTGTTAATTCATTACATGCGTAGGCGGTTTCTTATAATAACATGTTGACGACGAATTCGAATTGCGAGTAGTAAACAAATTGATTGACTCACTATTGTGTAACAAGTATGGTGCCAATGCTAGACCAAAATCGTTTTCTAATTACGTCGATTTTTATTTATAGCGCACATAGGCACACACCAACCTATACAGGGTTAAATAAATAACGTCTTTCGATAATATCGCTATATCTAAATCTTTAGGTATAGACAGAAGAGAAAGGTACAAGTTTTAATTACAAAAATTATAGAGTAAATTATCGTTTGAATCCACATGCGGCATAAACATGCTACTTGTAAGTGTTGATTTTAATGGCGAAATAGATTTTGTATTTCTAAATATATAATCACACGGTATACGAGACGATGTATGCGATTAGATCATCTGTTTATGTACTTTCATTGTATAAGAGACACGTCCGTTAGATTTTTTCATACGGAGACGTGGCAAAATGTATAGTAGAAGCCGCAGTCACTTTTGCGTTTTGATAACACTTTAATTCCCGTTCAACAAAAATTCCTTCAAAAATAATCTTATTCGTGCATATACACAGAGAACCTTGAGTCAATAAACGCTTCCTTGAATTAAATATAAATTGATAGCCCGCGTTATCATTAAGCACATACATAATTATCACAATTTTTAATATTTGCATTTTTGAAAATACGAAAACAAAACATTAAAACTTTTTAATTGTTACACAGGGTGGATAATATGTGTATGTATGTGATCCAACTCATGTACATATTTTCGTATAATGTTATGTACTTGATAACATGTCTGATGTAAGTATTTCTTTCGGCACATATGAACTATATATATACGAATCACTTATCTGCTATTTTGATAATTGCCTTATGCCTATATCACTTAAGTTTATTTATATATTTACACAAACAAATAAAATAATTAAACATTGGCATTTATTAACATTGGCACCGCGCGACTTAATGTTACCCTTACCAGTAATATATGTATTAATATATAAGTCATAATTATTGTTAACCCTTGCGTGCGTGTGTGTTAAGGCCGGAATCAATTAAATCAATGCGCTATGAAATTATTACAATGTGCCTGTGTCAATAATTTACTACGGGTCGTTAACTTGACAACAATCGCGCACACTGTGCGGAGTTACGAAAGTTTCCGTCGACACAATTTTGATGTCTTAAAAATATATCGAATATGTAATTGATTTATCGACTGTAAATTTTAAAATATTTTTGTACTTATGAAATTTTTTCTTTTTGTATACGGTATTTATACCTATAGACGACTTATTGTTTATTTATATTCGTTGTTGTTTTATTGCAATTTCTCAATAATCCATAAATATTTATTCGACTTTAATTTTTTTGTTTTTAGTTTTTTGCTGTCTTAAATTTAAATTTTGAATAATAATTTCTTACAAACGCATTGATAAAATTTGTGGATCTGCGATTTGAAATCGTCTGGAGTTTGAGAGTTTGCAATTCAAAATAAATTAAAATTTTGGGTGTAGAGATAATTATTTATTTTATGAATTGTTGCAGTATTTATGAACATACTCCATTATTCTTATCGCTAATTTTAATTTTACGGTTAAATATATTGTTACGAATTTCGGGCGTTCGACACGGATTAGTAATGAATTTTGCAATTATTAACCAATCACCGTTCAATGTTATACACTTTATTTACCAACACTTTCTACCTCTCCAGCAAACCCAAAATTTATCACTTTGTGTCACTGTTCACTATTTCACTTTTACTCACACTGTTTAGTTTTTACTGCGCGACTGGTACTGTTTACTGTTAAATTACAACTGTTTCATTATTAAATCACAACTGTGTCTTCATTGTAATTCGCTCGCGCATATAAATTTGTCCACTGCTGTTTGAGATTATTCCATTTATTAAATAGATTTTTTAGCCTTTCACCTATCGTGATCCTAACTTGGTATGTAGCTTTAGTTAAAGTTACTCTCATTTTCTAAGGTGCTTACTTGGTGCCCTAGCTTTAACTAATTCTAGTATAGTTGGTGCACCAATTTGATCAAGTAGCATGGGGCCAATAAACAAGCATTTTAGTAATTCGCGTCTGTTTTGGAGAGTCGAAATGTTGTAAACTTTACAGCCAGTCAGATAAAGTGATAACTGCTGCAGTAAGGTACGGCCCTCCACCTTTTCAATGTAGGTACCGTAAAGACTTTTTTGAACATTTTCAATACTTTGGACATGTACTTGGTAAAAGAGGCACCATACGTTGACAGCATATTTTCGTATTTGAGTAATATATAGCTTTAGTGTCTATAATTCTACAGAAACCCTTTCACACTCACTTAAAATAACTGAGAAACATCAGATTTAACTAAGAAACTAACAGATAAACACCGTTCCATATAAAAATCTGGAGGCCCCGGGTGTTTTAATGAAAGAAATTTGTGAAGAGATCCATTTGCGCAGTTTGGCAGTTGCAACTAGCAGTTGATGAGTAGACCAACTTTTTATCAGTACTAAAACCAAACTGGCAAGAATAAACTTGAGGAAGTTTTCATTTTTGTAAGGGTTGTTTGTATTTTTACATAATGACCCTGGGGTTCAAAATGGGGGGGGGGGGGGGGATTTTAATAGGAGAGGAAATACATAATTTTCTACTTTTTTCAAAGAAAACACTATTAAAGCTAAATTTTTTAATTAAAAACCTCAGCAATACATTTCTATATGTTAACCGATTTAAAATAAAAATTAATATCTCTAATTTAAAGTTGATTTGTTTTTAAATTTATATTTCAATTTAAAAAAAACAAATACGCTTTTAAAATGATCATTTTCGAATCAAAATATTTCGTTGTTGCTTGGAAAACGTTTATGAAATTTTTTAAAATGAAACGCTTTTTTTATTTTTAAGTTGTTTTTTCTCTGAGTGTATGAGACGACAGAGTACCGCGCCATCTCATAGTTTTCATTTTGATGACAACTTTTGGCGAAAGCTGCAGTCAGCGATGGACAAGGTAGATTACGTATTGTAATCTACACGGTTGTCGACACGTACTCTTTTACGTACAATAGATAGCGCATAGCGATTTTCACGTTGCTGACGTCGACAATGTAGACAACGTCGACACCCGAGGAAATGAAATTAAGAACTTAATTTTCTCTATATTTACAATGGCCCTTCTGACAAAGTTTCTGTCTAGTTATTACGTAATTATCTACTTCTCCTACCTAGAGGCCCAATAATTTTACTTTCTGATACTAAATCGCTTAAATCCGTTAGTATATACCCTATTAAAGTTAGCCGACTCCAGCCGAAAATGTCGACAATGCAGATTCATTTTCGTTTGATTATCAAGATAATCAAACGAAAGTGAAAGCCGATTTTTGTCGGTAACATCACAATAAAATGAATAAAACATATAAAATGATTAAAAAATTCACAGAAATACCCAACCCAAAAATGCCGATAATGCAGATTAAATATAAAAGATTAAATGGCAGTCAAGTAATGTCGATTATGCAGATACAAATTTTATGTCGGAAAAAAATTTGTTAACCTTTCATTTGAATCTATTTCCAGCCATGACACTTTAAACGGTCAATTTTTAGACATTTTCAAATTTTCTATCTGCGATCTTTTTATACAAACTTTCGGACTCTTGATACTCTCGTATATGCCATTGAGTTTTCTCAGTATTAAAATAGTTTTTTTATTATAGTTTTAATGTATTTAATAAAAAAGTTTAATTTTGAATAATATACGTTGATGAACCGAAATCAACATTTTTGATTTAAAAAGAAATTACTGTTTAACACCAAATATAATCATCTGCATTATCGGCATTTTCGTTGATATATTATACTTCTTACAGGTGAATCTGCATTGTCGATAATTTTCGGCTGAACCGAGCCGGCTAAATTTAACAGTATTTAGTACATGAACCTATTGATAAAACCACGTTAGAGGTAAAGAAGCCCTTAACAGCTTTCAATAAAGTGCTCAATTCGCTCAAAATGGCGAAAATATGTAATATCAACCATCCATTTTAAAGAATTCAAATTTTGGTCCGAAGAAACAATTTTATTTTTATATTTTTGCTTTGTCATTTTAAAAACTGTTCTTAGATTAACTTCAAATTAAAAATTTTCGGAAAGTTCGAAACAACAAAAAATTTTACCGGACGCGAGTTTTTTCAATTCCAATCCTTAGTTGCAATAGTCGAATAATAAATTTCACACACAGATTAGCCAGTCCTAAGGCTTATATACTTGATCAGTTTTGAAGGCAAAGTGCTAAAATTTGTTTCAGCAGCGGGAATTTGATAATTAATTTGTTAGAGAGATGAATTCCATTAAGGCACAGTCGATTTATGAATTGTCATTAAATAAATAATTCCAATCTAAACCACTCAGATACAGCCGACATATAGTACTTACAGTTGATTGAGGGTCCAAAGCGATCCAATAATAACTTAGAAAATGAGTTACAACTTATTTAAAGTCACTCTTTTCAGTCCCAAGTTCCAGGATTAGTAATATTAATTGCTCAGGTTACGATTTAACATGAAGCAGTAACATGATTTAATTATCAAACGAGCAATGCAAGTCTACAACAGTACACACATCCTCAAGTAAAATCGAATGTTACGATTGACGGTGTTTCATTGCTTTTCTTTGCACTTTCTCAATAAT
>OX371224.1:15642906-15808998 GCA_947310385.1 Nephrotoma appendiculata | reverse complement strand
AACTTTGTACCGGAGCGCGAAGCTTCCGTAGAAGCTTTTACAATTTTTGAAATGAAGATTAACACGTTGAACGCCACGGGGGTCACCGGTGACCGGCACATAATTCCAGTAAATTGTTAACACTTTTAATTTCAAAAATTAACTGTTATGTTGTAAATCACATTAGATCAAAATATGCAACACATACTGAGAAATGCATTTTGGTCAGATGGGCAAGCCATATAAAATTAGCGTGGCATTCAACGTGTTAAATTTTCAACAAGGGCAACTTGTGTCAACATCTGAAATTTAAGCAAGAACTTTCTTTTACGAAGTAAAATCATCATGAAAAATCGTGTTATCATGAAAAATGATGATATGAAGGTTTTGCAGATTTACCATTTGCCATATCGCCGAACTCAAAAATGTGGTTGAAAGCAGACTAAATGTATGTTATTTTTCTACAGCCCAGACAGATTAACTAATCGGGTGAAACTTCATATTTTAGCTTTTCTCATAAATTGTCAGATTCCACTTACGAGAAAAACAGTAATGTACTAAAAGATTCTAAATTAAATTTGCAACAATATCTGCCAATTTCTCTAAAATTTAACCGAAAATAACAACAATTTTTGTCAAAAAACGGCTTTCAACAAATAATATTCCTGTACAATCCAAAAGGAATGATTGATCGGGATGTAACTACAAACTCAGGGTTTCTCTATAGATTGGGAGATCATAGTGAATTTTGTCTGAAATAGGTCCACCAGAACTGACAACTTGTATAGAAGCTTTTTAGTTTTCTGTAAATCTTTTGAAAATTATAGCATTTACGATAAAAACGACCATACACTAAAAGGTTCTAAATAAATTATGCAACAATACCTGACGAAATCAGTTTTTCAAGATAGATTCATTGCGTTGAATAAAACTTCATACCTAACCGTTTCCACAAATTGAGCAATCCCAGTGAATTTTGACTGCAATTGGTCCACCGGTCCACCAAAAATTAATTTTGCAACAGTACTGTGTAACAAAACCATATCAGTTTTTCAAAATTTAAGGGAAATTGACGAATTTTGTTAAACAACTATTTTCAGTAAATATTTGATCCCTGTACAATACGAATTGATTGATCGGGATGAAAATTTATTTTTAAGCTTTTTGCATAAATTTGGAGATCCCAAGGGCAAAATTATTTCGGGTTACATTTTAAATTGTATCAGGAATAACGAGTATTTATAAAGAAAACTTTATTTCACCATAATTTGGCATCTCTATAGTCGAGGCGGATTGACTATTCGGAATGAAACTACACACTAAAACTGTCTCCTTATGGGAGAGTTATAGGAAATGTGGTGGACCAGAAGTGGCAGTTTCAATTTTTGTAATGAAGATTACATTTTTTATCGAGGGTTTTAACATGGTTGATTTTCTGAAATTTATGCAAGAATAAAGAGTTTTGATGACACAAGACATATTTTTTATCACAAAACGGGTAGTTTCAATTTTTCGCAAAAGAAAGTCGGGTGTTGGCCACAACAAAGAACATCTCTCCATTTTTGTTCAGTTGGTCAGCGTAAGTCACCGAAACGGGGGGCAAAATGTTGAAAAACTTTTGGTTGTGCTGTTATCACTTATCACTTGTTTTGCATATACCCTTTATAAGGGTATATGCAAAACAAGTCGTAATCTATTTTTGTAACATTTGATCTAATACCATCACACACCTTTCGATAACAGAAATATTTCTTTAGAAAGTATAGAAATATGACACCTTAAATGATTTTAGGTCTGAAGCAAATAATGTTCACTATCACAATATAAGGATTTACAATTATTGATAATATGACAAGCTCTTTTATGATGTGCTAATGCTGCAACCAAAATACTTTGCTATAAGACCTCTGAGCCTGTATCTTGATATCGGTGGAAATTTTCCCAATCGAATACAATTTGCTATGAAATTCCCTATATTATTCGAATTTTTCGCCGGCTACTTAATCATTTTTTCAAATTTGTTTGCAGGTTTGCTAATAATTATTTCCCAGTCGGAATTTTTCCTTTAATAGGGGGAAAAACTATATTTCTTAATTACAAAAAGTAAAAAAATTTAAAAAAGGTGATTAAAGTAGCTGCCAAGAAATTCGAATAATGTAGAGAATTTCAAAGCAAATTGAATTCCGATTGGGGGAA
The DNA here is from genome assembly GCA_947310385.1 of Nephrotoma appendiculata. Classification (NCBI taxonomy): domain Eukaryota; kingdom Metazoa; phylum Arthropoda; class Insecta; order Diptera; family Tipulidae; genus Nephrotoma; species Nephrotoma appendiculata. The sequence continues at coordinate 15,806,823 of OX371224.1, read as the reverse complement.
TTTCCACCGATTACAAGAATACGGCCCAGAACAACGATACGCAAAAGGATATTATAAATTTTTACTATATTCACTAAATATTATTTTTTCCAGGCACATCCGTAAGTGGTATCATATAATTTTATCAGTGTTTAACCATGAGGGTGGTTGAGGTAGTACATTAAGCAATAACGTTAAGTTTGAAATTATAACTGCAAATAAACAGCGTTTTTAGTACGTCATTTGGCATTAATATTTTGTAATCTCATTTTAAATACGAACAAAATTATTTTGTCATGTTATTCATTTTGTATTGTGTTTAATGATTTTGTGCTGCATTAATTTTAATACAATGATAAACAGTAAACAAAGCAGCAAACTATGCTTAAGTTTCGTAATCATTTCATTTACTCGGTCCTCCTTCTCCCATGTAATATACATAAATCGCTTGCTAATGAACTTTTTATTCCTATTTTCTTTTCTGAATTGTAAACCTTCTTTCTTCTTCATTTTGACAAAAAGCTTTTTTAATGATACTTGAAAGCTAAATATAGGGAAAATGAAACAATAACAATGAAAAACTAAAAAAGTTTAAATTTTTTTTGTGCTTTGTATGTGTAAACATAAATCGATATCAATATTGACGTCGAGATAAAAATAGAAAAATATGGAAAATCTATAGAAAAAAGAAATCGAGGAAAATGGGGTCAATTTCATATAATTTAGAAATGTTTACAGTGCATACAAGACTTAATATACTCGTATATATACAAGAAGAGGAACGGGGGATAAAAACTCGAATTGTAAAGATGAGTTAAACATGATACTATCAATGGGATATAGAAACCGTATAGTATTTGTAGAGAACAGCTTTTGTGCATTTTTATCTTGGCTTTATCTTATTTATTTATATAGAGCTTTATACTACATCTAGCTACTATATCTGATTTCAGAATTAAAATGTCGTATCGATTTTTATTCACTTTAATTTGATTTTATGAAATATGTGTATTTTAAGGATTATCTGCTTCAATTATTTCTATTAAAGATAAAGCTTAATATCACTTTGTTCAGAATTTTGTTCTGCTCTAGTAAATAATATTCATTTTTGTAAAACTGTAGCACCTACATTTGCAACATTTAAATTGGGTCTTTAGTTAATACCCCCTAGACAGAATAATGCCGTGATATATACTAGCGCAGTTTGAGAAAATATGAATCCTTCATTAGAATAAGTAGCAAATTCCAATACGAAAGCAATAAGCGAATTGAAGTACTTTGTGAAAGATTTATGCTATGCACATTTATTGGATAAACTACATTATATTAGAAATAGTGCCTTAATCATAAAACGTTCACAGAATCTAGATTCAGATGTTTTGCGGAGATATCCAATTGGTAATTGTTGGGAGGCCTAGTCCTCGAAACGTACCGAAAAAACAAGATACAAGCACGAACAAGACTAGTTCCTCGAATGCATTCTCTATGAACATGAGTACAAGCTAGGATGATCCCCTCTTATTATCTTTATCTCGTGTTCTAGCAAACCTCAACATGTGAACGTTCTCAAGAGCCATCAAAATTATTAAAATGGAGGAAGAGGGTTCATCTGAAATCTCTCTACCAAAAGGCAGAGATCGGAGGAGGAATCACAGAAGAAAGCTGAGAACCCGAGTTTGAGGTCGGTGTAAACATGGCATCGGAAAACGATAGTCGTTTTCTTTATCTAGTCTACCGAACTCGATCTTTTATTACAATATAAGCAATGCGGCCTTAAGACGGCATCACAGCCAAATTAAAAGATTTGGCTTCTCACCAAATCACAATCAACATATCCGTGTCAAAGTTTTCTACAGTTCCTGCAAATTGAAATTGTAAATTTTATATGTGTTTGATTAATCAATGACTAAGGCATATATGATGGACTTTGGCTAAACGCTTCCAAATTAAGCGAATTTTCGTTCTCTCGCTTTTGGGTTGTATACCTGTTTGAGAACTACATGGTGCGCCATCTGTTGGTTCTTTTTTCAATCGATGAATTTTAGTACTTAGTGTGATATGTTTTAAAAAATTCTTTAACATATGAAACATCAAAAATATGCCATTTATCATCATAGGGCGTTTTATAAGGAAAGCAAATCATACAGAAGTTGTGATAGTGATATTTTATTTGTTCGAACCAAATGTTCTGTTAAGCCAATGAATTTTTCAACTGCTAAACCATTGCGGGACCCATCATAGGGTATGTTCCATTTATGCACAGGTGTAAGTTTTGACGTAGATCCTTGAGGCTTTTGTGGTTTAGGTTTGACCTGATAAATCCTTAAAAAATAGGCGTACGAAAAATCATATACATAAAAAAGAATAAGTGGAATATTGGAGATTCACGATTATCTTCTCCAATATCGATGCAAACTAAACCACATTCAAAAGTTAACCCCTAATATTATTTTACATAAGAACATAGATCAAAGAAAAAGATCAGTTAAAGAAAATTATTTCACATAATTAAATAAAATAAGGTAGGAAGAAAGGCTCCGCCTTTTTAGCACTCCATCTGTTTTTATCAAATATCGTTAGGTAATCGTTAGGTCAGGATTGGTCAAGACATTTTGGCGTTTGGCCACCAAAGGGTTATTACGAAAAAACAAAATAAAAATTGTATTAATTCAATAAAATCAGGTTTTTCGCCTATTTGGGAATTTATGTTGGGAACTGTTGCTGTTATTGCTTTTTTATTCATATGACGGAAACCAAGGACCACCCAATTGGCATTTTTGTATTAAAGTACATACCAAGGCCATCATAAAAAACTATATCTATATATGGGACTTTTGACTTCTGTAGAACAAAATTGTTCATTAAAATTTCGTGCAACGCAGAAAGGCCATTTGAAAACTTGTTAAAAAATTTAAATTTTTTACTAAAACAAGGCTCATCGTAAGTGAATAACGTGTACTACAGATCTATTAAAACGGGCTCGCCATTCGTCGCTTGGTTGGGAATTTTAATTTAAAATCCAATTAGAAATATTGCTAAAATCTTGTAGAAGGAAATAATAATATTTTTGTCAAAATCACGGAACTTCAAATTCCAAAAACCATTGATAGACTCATTACAAATGACCCATTTTCGTTCCATAGACAGAAAATATTATAAACTGCCGAAAAATGTAGACGAGATTCCGTGGGTATCTCTGGTAATGGCGTACAAATGAAAACATGAATTCTATTATAGGGATGGCAAAATCAATGTAGTTGAGAAGGAGAACCTGTGGACATTCCTACGATCGGTGGCATAAAAAAAGGAAATTTTTTGACCAGGACCTGTAAATATATTTAGCTTGCTCTTTATTATATTAGAACTATTTGTTAAAATTGTGAAGTTTCATATCCTTTCATTTAACATCTTTAAAACATAGTAACAGCTGGGGAATCCAATTCTGTTCTACCCGACTTCGTGTAGTTGTGCAATTACTCACCCCTAGAGACACCCGAAACCGTCGGGCAGTGCCGCAAACAACTGAAACCGACAACCCTCCTATGCATTTGAACGAAAATGAAAAAAACATAAACGTATGTACTAGGAAATCTAATTACTCGACTAGGGAATCCAATTACCCGAATTTCGGTTACCCGACTTTCGGTTTCGTTTTTTTTACCATTACTCCGCCGGTTTCTACAAACATACGTTTATGTTTTTTCCATTTTCGTTAAGATGCACAGGAGGGTTGTCAGTTTCGGTTGTTTGCGGCATTGCCCTAAGTTTTCGGGTGTCTCTAGGGGGGTAAATAATTGTCCAACTACACGAAATCGGGTAGAACCGACATGGATTCCCTAGTAACAGCCATCATAATTTTAGATCATTCTCAAATCAATATTTACAGATCCTCCCTGACATTTTTATGAAGGTAAAGAAATCATAGACCTGTTCAAAATTATATTTAGAAATTGAGCATTTTTGACGGGTTTCAAATAATATTCCAGCCAATTTTGGAGCTGTCCACGGGGTTCTACTAACATTTTCAAAGAGACAATCCAATCTAATAAGGCTATAGTTATTAGATTGGATTATCTCTTTGAAAATGTTAGTAGAACCCCGTGGACAGCTCCAGAATTGGCTGGAATATTATTTGAAACCCGTCAAAAATGCTCAATTTCTAAATATAATTTTGAACAGGTCTATGATTTCTTTACCTTCATAAAAATGTCAGGGAGGATCTGTAAATATTGTTTTTTCACCATCCGATTTCTATCATCATCTCGAGGAAAAAGTAAGATCTTCAGCAGCTGTTAACGCTCAATTATTAAAAACTTTATGGTTAGGTCGACTACCGGAGTCGTTAATTGCAATAAGAGAGCAAGACAAAATCGACAGAGTTACTTAAATTTGCATTAGAATTTTCGAAATCAATCGTTCAAATCTCAATTGCAACTCCATCGCTACTGGAGTATCATCCCAAAATCGCTACTGGAGTATCATCTAAATCAAATAAAATCACTCAGAAATTACTCCCAATAGCCTTGAAAAATCTATAGATCTACTGACTTCCAAATTTAATAGTGAGATGGTTAACTGGAAAAAACAAGGCAACGATCGAATAGTAGAGCTTCTAATCGATTTCGATCGCGCACTTGGTCACACCAACGTGGTGGTGACTGGATTTGTTGGATCCATAGAAAATTTAAAGAGAGAGCAAAAAATGTGAAGGTAGCTCATTTACAAAACAAACTTTTTCACAAGCACCACCCCTGAAGGAAAACTAGATCATTCCATTTTATATGCGACGAACAATGGAACGTACGTCAATCGTCACTTGATTATTAGATGTTCCAAGACACCTTATATCATTTTTAGTTGACTATGGAGCATAAATCTCGATAGTTCCAAAATTATATTTTAATAACCTAGCCAGAGATGATGAAAACTGTTTAAATGCAGCTAATGTAACGCCAATTAGTATACTTACGGTACACGATTTCTAGAGTTAGACTTGGGTTGCATCGAGCATTTAGTCATCCATTTATTGTTGCTTCGGTAACGAGACCAATAATAGACGCATATTTGTTGATAAAGTTTGGTTTGGTTGTCAATTCTCGAAATAAACGAGTCTTAGACACAAAATACGTCACTTACAGTAACACGATGGACACTATAACATCAAATGAATCAGTATCACGATTATTTGCGGTTGAAAAACCATACGCCGAAATTCTGCGCAACTACCAAAATCTAACACAAGAACATAGATATGACCTACCAGTTAAACATAACATAGTGCATCGAATTGCTATCGAAGGTCATTTATCTTTTTCGAGACCAAGAAGATTGGATCCAGCAAAACATAAAATTGCTAAAACTGAGTTTGAACATATGTTGCAACTCAGCTTTTGTAGACAAAGTTCATCCAGCGCTGCTTCACCTTTGTATTTAGTGCCAAAGCGTGACAGCAACGTGACATAGGTACGCATACCATAGGTACCCTTTACCACATGTTCACAATTTTTCTCTTGATTTTAGAGGTTGCTCTGTTTTGTCGAAAATAGATCTTGTTAGAGCTTACCACCACCTATTACTGTACTGTTTGGGCTCTTTGAGTTCACAATTATGCCCTACGGACTTCTTTTGGACGAGGTACAAAAGGTTTAGATTTCGTTTGCGTCTACATCGACGATGTTTTGGTAGGTAGCAGAAACATATCGGTAGATCAAGGACATCTCAATTCTTAATAAACACATTTTTATTAACTAACCACTTGTTTTTTATTTCGCAAAACTATTTTGAATATTTTCAAAAAGTTTAAAAAATCACTCGATCGATTTCGACTTGTTAGGTCATCATCAGGAGTATCTACTCTGATGATGACCTAACAAGTCGAAATCGATCGAGTGATTTTTTAAACCTTTTTAAAATATTCAAAATAGTTTTGCGAAATAAAAAACAAGTGGTTAATAAAAATGTGTTTATTAAGTATAAGTGTGTTTCGCCAAGTGCCTACGGCAAATAGCGTAAAAAGTATAACATCTCAATTCTTTATTCGCTATAGATTAACAGTATTTGGTTTAACAATCAAGCCTTCCAAGTCTGAATTTAGAGCAACATCCCTTAATTTCTTCAGCCATCAAATCAATAAAGATGGTATTAAACCATCTGCAGATCGAATTGCAGCCATACAAACTTTTCCCCAACCTGCCTCAATTAGGCAAGTGCAGCGTTTCGTGGGCATAGTCAATTATTTCCATCGTTGCATGCCTCACTTAGCCGAACAAATCGCACTAATACACAATAATCTCAGCAAGCTTGGCAAGGTGACTATAAATAACCCATTAACATGGCCATCTGAATGTGAGGCGTCTTTAAACAATAAACCAAAGTTGCCCTCGCTCAGGCTACTCTTCTTGCACATTCATGTTCCATAGAACATGGAACACTACACATCAACACTGATGCTTCTGGTATTGCTCTAGGTGCTGTATTAGAACAGCGTTGTTGAGTGGTTGTGCTAGTATGTAGAATTTAATTTGTATGGTGATTTTAATCAAGCCTGATGACACACTGGTAAAATGATATTTTGATGTTTATCGCTCAGTCGTTCTCCAAAAAATTTAACGAGATTTTTATTTATAATTTTTTATGTTTTTTCAGAAAAAGTTATCTTAAAATTGTATACAAAAATAAATTAATATTAAACTTTAAGCTACCAAAAGCTATCTTAGCTCACTGCACTTAAACTTAATAAAAGTTACATTTGAATAATATACGCAACCAAATCTAATACAACGTTTGCTTCACGTTTACAACAAATTGACATTTCCATAGATATTTGATTTGTTTACATTTGGAATACGCGACATAAAAGTTAAGTACAATGAGAATAATTATTATAAGAAAATTAATCTAGATTCTAAATTTGATTTCAGATCTACGATATTAAAATTACAGTACATATAAATGATTTCTCAACAGTGATTGGAATACTATAGTTATACAATTAAAATGGTAAGTATACATATTTATAAATCGGTTGTATTTCTTTTAGGTTGGAACTGTAGATTATTGGATGACGACATCATCAGCTGGACAACAGGATTTTCTTTTATTATTTATGATATTTATTATGTGTTGTTTTGTGTTATGGATAAATAAAGTTGATTTGCGATTTCCCGATGTTTTGTGTTTTCAATCTCATCAACACCGTAATGGTGAAAATTGGTAGCCTCTACACTTCTTCTCTAAAAAACTTTATCCACCTGAACAAAAGTGTTCTGCTTTTGACCGAGAGTTGCTGGCAATTTATTGTGCCATTAAACATTTTAGATGTTTTGTAGAAGGCAGAATATTTTCTATCAATACAGACCACGAACCGCTTACTAAAGCGAGTGCGCCTAAATTGGGAAGAAACCTATGTCAAAGTCGTCAGCTCGATTATATTTCACTACTTGAAACTGATATAAGATATGTTAAAGGTGAAAGCAACGTCGTAGCTGATACACTGGCACGTACCGAAGAAACTCAATTGTCAACTATTTGTCACACAGTTATTGATCTTAACAAATTATAGTTTCATTACAAAATTAGAACGACAACGTATCACCCACCCTCAGGCAAATAGGATGGTGGAACATTTGCAACGACATTTCAAATCGTCCTTGTATGCCAGATCAAACACTTTAAACTGAGCGAAGAACGATTGAGCGATTCTTCTGGGAATAAGAACATCGAGCAAAAATGATTTTGGTTGTACTCCAGCCGAACTTGTTTACGAACAACCATTCTACTAACTATGGAGAAAACAACCTAATGGGGGATGGATGTCTAAATCATTCAACATATTGACGACCTGTTTGACTTTAATTTATCGAATGACAACTATAAAAATATCCTCAAGAACTATTTTTGAAATTTTAAATTGTTAAACAAAAATTGGTTTATATTTTTTTCTTTTAAAGTTTTTTGTTTGATTTTTCTGTTTTAATATAATTTTTATTTAAACTATTGTAAATAATCTGAAATCAAACATGTAAATTACAAAACAGATTTCTTTAAATAAATAAATGAACTGCTAAGAGTTACAGGAGAATTGGTAATCCAATCTGATCCTACGTCTTTTACCGATCCTACATCCCTCAGAAAACAATTAAGAGAATCAATGTCCCAATGAATACACGATATAACATTCAAGACAATATCTACATACCACAAAATTTAAATGACTGCGATAAGGTTTTTGTCAGGATACATAAAGTAAAAATTGGATTAACGCCACCCTACGAAGATCCTTTTACGGTAGATTCCGCAAACATTTCGTTGTGGATTACAATGGAAAAAACGTATCAACGTCAATCGATAGACTTAAGCGGCATACATGACAGACGAAATAAAATAATGCCTCCGTCTGTTTGTTCATCTAGCCAGCGGCAGGAAATTGTTAAGTTTGTCAAACCAGTTAAAAAATAATAATACACCCCTGTGTAATAAGTCACACTAAAGTTTAAATGCTTTTCAAATTTATCTCAAATTCGCACATATTAAATTACTAAAATGTTAATCAATAAGTGATGTTGATTTGACGAGATCTATGTACAACCAGGTATGTTTATAAAATATTGATACATAGTAATTCGGAAAAATGATGTATGCCAAGATTACCTTTGACTATTATATTTATTTTATAAACGTAAACGATTTCATTTATAAATTTTACAAACTTTTACAGCAAAAGCTTTCATTATTGTATACCGCGACTCATACATATTCATTTTAATTTCCCCCGTTACAAAATATCCCGAATGGTATAATAAAAAGATAGTTTTGAACAATAATATTGGTGTATGCAATATTAAACAACTACCCCGCCTCCAATTCGCTTGGGCTTTTACATTTCGAAAGTCTTTGTTGTTGTGTTAACATTTATTATATCATTTTATGAATTTCAAATAAATAAATGCATACTTTAATACATTTTATGAATAATTTATATGCGTTCTGGATATTCCGGAATATATACAAAAAAAAGTTGGGTTCGAGTATGTTCTATGTATGCAGCATATAAAATATGTGTGTGAATCTTACCATTTATTAGTAGCGAAAACGATTTTTTTATCGTCCCATCCTCCACCGCACACGTATAATTTCCATGATCGGCCACCGCCATTTGCGTAAACACCAGGGCCAATGAACGTTTCCCATTATTACTTTCGCGCTCCTCGATGTGTATCCGACCCTTTGGGTTCGTTATAATTTCGTTACGGGGATTTAACCATCGAATTTTTGTGCCATTATGCGAACTGCACGTTACAAAATATGTATCGTTTATGTAACGCAACACTTCGGATAATTGTGGCTGTATCGTTAGTCTATCGTATGATGATGATGTGCCCAATGTTGATGCTGAAACGAAATAAAAATGCAAACAATTATTTTTATGCTGTACACACACACATAAAATATATAGTTATGTCGATAAAATAATACTCGTATTGCGACCTTATAATCGTTTATGGTACATAAAATCCAACATTTAATATGCGGATTATAAACTACTGTATATAAAAGCTCACATATACGTTATATACGAGTACGATGATGATGATGATGATCATATGACGACAGCAGCATAATACGAAGGTTAAATATAGAACACAACCTCTGTTCAAGTTAATTAAATAGTGGCACAACTATCAAGAGTATATAGAATATTGTCAAAATGATAAAAATACATTAAATATTTTATGGGGATGTCATGCGAAAAGGTAGAAAGTTCATGATAGGTTACACTCATATCGTTAAAGTTTTATTGGTTATTATTTTACTGGATATGATGACGAACTTATGCTGCTTTTTGGTGTTTTGCTTTACTTTTCGAACCTTAAAATTCGAATATAAGAAAAGTTTTCCCATTGTACGAGTAACACTCTTGATTACATAATGTTTCATGTAATTTCATCAGGTTGTTAACGAACATATTGTGTGTCTGCGATGTGATGATGTAAGGGAATTTTTTTTTGTATAATGTTCAGTTTTCTTTTTGATTAATCAACGTTAGTATCTCTCAAAGGTATTATGACAATGTCCACGTAAAATTCATTAATAAAATTTATGTTATTCTCTGTCCTTAGAGCCGTACATGTTTAATGTAGAGTGAGACCAGATTGATAAATCGATACATTTCATGTGTATGCAATATTTATCAGAGCAAGTAAAACACTTTAAATTAAATATTTATACATCGTTTTTGTAACCTAAATAAAGGATATGTGCTCGTATATGTAGATATAGCATTCCATTTTATTACACATATGTACATACAAAATGAATACCAAATGAGTTTCGGGATAAAAGAAAGGAAAATATGTTTTCTTTTATTGCGGATTATATGTATGGAGCGTACGAGTATGTATTGTATATCCTTTGATGAATGAAATTCCTGTTCAAATGCGAAAGGAAAATATCCTTTATCAAATTTTAGAATTTATTCGTTTTTTTTTGTGGGCGAATGTGCTCCTTAAATAAAAAATGTAATCGTAAATAGGTGAACTCGGATATGTATGGGTTTATTTTATGCTTTGGAAAATGATTTTCCTTTTCGTAACCCGTGTATGTACAAATGTGTTAATTTAATTTTAGTTAAATTTTATCCATTTTAGATAATCTTCTTTGGATTTTTTTTTGCGTAACAAAAGGGGCCAAATAATTTCTTTTTTAAATTGACTAAATTACAGGGTTTAAATAATTTATGAATTAAAACAATGCCCTAAAGGCTTGTGCTTAAAAGAACCAGAATTTTTCCTATTCGCTAAACCCAGGCTAATCCAAACATGTCGACTTATTAGAAGATATATGTGAACAGTTAGCAAGTTTTTAGGAATTAGGCCGGATTTACGGTTGCTGTTCGTTCGTTCTGAAAATGCTCAAAAATGACAATGATGAAAATAATGACAAATGATAACGTATATACTGAAGAATATCGCCGAATGAATTATAGTAAGTGGCGATACATCTTTATTACAAAGTACATAATCAAATATTGTTTTATTTGTAGTTATGTGTCCTGTTTGGACAGAAGTATGCGCCAAATCGATATTTCATATGATGGCGAAATTGCCCAAGTCTTTTTAATTTGTAAGTATGTAATGGTTGTACAGGCACGTCAGGTGGCTACGATTTATGTAAAATGCTCGCATTTCTAATGATACGCTCTTGGATGTATACTGTAATTTTATCCACTTTACATACAAATGAAGTTATTTATCCCATTTAATAGATAGCCTCCTAAAATCTCTGACAAATGATCGTAAGTAAGTTAAAGAATTTGTAATGTGTATGATGATGGCGCGGGAATAGTTGGATCAGTGAACGGGAATAGAATATGGGGCAAAGAACTTAAAAATACTCATTTGACTGTTGTTCAATGGAGTCCTGATGGCCGGCTAATTCTAATCAGTTTGGGAAATGGTCAATTACATTCGTACAATAATCAAGGCACCTATATAATGAAGCTAAGCAATACTTTGCTATAAAACTGGTAAAATGCAAATAATGAAAAATGAGAATGACGATTGTAAGTATTTACATAATAGGTAGGGGAAAAAATTCGTTGCCTTTTTTGGATGACATTGAAACAAGGAATTTTCTTATTTTAAATTAACTTTATTAAATCAAATATGTGCCATGATCCCATCACTGTAGAACTTCTGTGGTTTAGAGGTGGAAAATCGAGACAATTCATTTTCGCAGGCCTTTTTTGATTTTAATGTAAAACCATTATGATGGTTCTGTACGGAATGGAAGAAATGGTAGTCCGATGGTGCAAGGTCAGAACTTTATGGTGGGTTCATCAAAATTTCCCAGCCAAGCTCTCTCAGTTTCTGCCAGGTCATCAATGTCTCTAGCGTTATCATGATGGAACACAACACCCTTTCTGCTGATCAATTGTGAACATTTTGACTGAATTGCTTGCCTGACAGTGAAGATTAGAATCGAACGTTTGGCCCGGTGGCAGCACCTCATGTTGCACGATTCCTTTCCAATCCCACCAAACACACAGAATTACCTTTCTTGGCGTCAATCCTGGTTTTGATACCATTTGGGATGCTTCACCTCGTTTCGTCCATGATTTTTTTCACACAACGTTATTGTATCTTATCCACTTTTTATCACCAGTAATAATTCGCTTTAAAAATCGCTTGATTTCGTTCCATTTCAGCAGCAGATAGAAATCCGTTCTATTACCTGTTAATTTATGGGGTACCCAAACGTCAAACTTTTTTGTATCCAGCCATTTTCAAAGGGTTTAAAACTGTTTTGTGATCAATATTTAGTTCTTTGCCAATTGTATATTGCTTATATGTCGGCCTTTTTCAATTTTCTGCATGATTTCATCGGCTTTTCCAATGGTTGGTCGACCAGAGCGAGGTGCTTCTTTGACATCCATATTTCCAGAACGAAAGCGTGTGAACTATTTCGTTGCTGATTCTCCATAAACAGCACAAATTTTTTTGCAAGCCTGAGCCGCGTTTTTACCATTGTCGTAACAAAATTGTAAAAGATATCGAATTTTTTCATTAATTATCTCCATGTTTGATACGATCAATGCTTACAGAGATATATGAATGTCAAGCCGTTTATCGGGAAGAAGGCCACGAAGTTTTGCTCTTGCCTTTTATTATACCATATATGTATGTTTCCTTAATTAGATTTGTTAATTTTTACTTTCAATCATGTTTTTTATTTTCACTTTTTCAGTACAAGTAAACGGATGATTGATACTCAGAGGCACGCTGTTTCATGCTTATGAAAACATGATGGAAATATTTTAGCTGTTTGTGGAATGAAATATATTAGTACGGCCGCTACCAAGAAACAAATCAAGCAATGTTTTATAATCCCCAAGGACATTATTTACGGACACTAAAAGTACTTAGCTCGAAAAATAACGTCTATATCATGGCAAGGAAAAAGTTTACGAATTGAACTAGCTGTTCAATAATCCGAAATTATGAAAATTCGGGTATAATCCGAAATTATGAAAATTAAATAATCTTAAAAAGCCGGAAATTTCCATTAATCAAGTTATTTTATTTTTTTAAATTGCAGAGAAACTACATCGTTGTTCTGAACACAATAACTGATGTACCGCCATTTTTTGGAAGAATACAACTAATGCTCGAGTACGTGAACTGACCACATTGATTCGCTTTATATCATCGACAAATTCAAGTGTTTTGACGGTCTTTAATCGCCAATTGTTTCATTGAACGTACGGATGAAATGAGTATAATGTCTTTTTTGACCGTGGAATTCTTCGGCTGACCCTTTTGGGGGTCTAATATATTTTACTTGATCCGTCGCACTATTCTGGTATTTCCCTGGGAATAGGGAATTGGGGAAAGAATTTAGCGATATTTATTTATTTATTATGAAAGTAATTAAGCTAGGAAGCTTTTATTTACAAAATAACCCAATACATTAAAATACATACAAAATTAAGAATATAATACAAATATTTACAATACATACAGTGAAAAAAATATAAAAATAATAATTTAAATTTAAAAATTAAATAATCATAATATTAAACATAAGGCTTTTTTTTTTCTCAAAAACTTCATAAGTGGATTTCAAATCCTAAAAACTTTTTATAGTTATTTATAAATTTTTGCTGCGTATCACTTAAGCGAACAGACTTAAAGGGTAATTTATTAAACATACTCATTCCGACAACAGAAAATGAAGAATGAAATATACGATGGTTATTATGCGGTAATAGAATATGCTGTGTGCGATCAGAATTAGAAAACTTTATTTTATAGAAATAAGAAGGTTTCTTAATAAGCAAAAGTTTATGAATATAGACGCAGGTTCAAAAATCGAAATAATTTTTAATATCACAACCAAGTAGTAGATGGCTAACCATAGAAATATGGTCCAGTTTTCGAATTGAGAAAACATATCTAACGCATGCATTGAACAGAGATTTTATTCTATCCATACAGTTAACAGTACCCATACTTACCAAACAATACAGCATCACAGTACAAGAAAAATGGTAAAACATAAGCCTTAAATAATTTATGTCGGAGTCTAGAATGTGCAAAATCAGTCAATTTCCAAAAAGAGCGTAAAACACTATACCTTGACTAAACATTTTATCAATATGTTCGTCCAAAGTCAAAGTTGAATTCATAATGAGACCTAAGTTCCTAACTGTATCCGAGTAAGTTATTAACTCATTACCCAGAATCAAATTTTGGAAATCATTCTTATTCAACTTTCGTTTATAAATTATAATAGGTTGAGTTTTCTTTGCGTTAAGTAATAAACCATTTTGTTTCAACCATTCTACAATTCTTAATAAATCACTGTTTAAGTTTGTTATACAAACATCTTTATTCGATATTTCACTATAACTATAGACCTGCAAGTCATCAGCATAGAGATGAAATTTTGAAAATCTAAAGCAAGTAGAAATATCATTAATGTACATCGAAAACAGTTACAGAGCAAGCACTGAACCTTGTGGAACTCCACAACTTAGCTCCATAATATCAGAAAATATTCCATTAATTTCAACAAGCTGTGATCTACAACTTAAGTATGAATAAATAAATCTACATGCAGATCGTGAGAAGTAATGAATAAATAAATCTACTTGCAGATTGATAATCCGGAAGTAAGTCATTTTTCAGCAAAAAACTTGTGATATGATTTTTAATAATAATTTCTAAAATTTTAGAGATAGAAGATAACGCACTAATTGGTCTTAATTCAGACATCATATTAACATTCTTAGTTTTTGGCAATGGAATAATTTTAGCTAACTTCCAACAACTAGGAAAATAAGATTTAGTAATAATATTATTAAAAATATAGAGCAGATATTGAGAAATATAAAGAAAAAGTAATTTAATAAATCTAATGGAAATATTATCCATTGCAGAAGCTTGAGATTTAACAGAATAAATTGCTTTAAAAAGTTGGTCTTCAGAGATTACACTAAATGAGAATTTTGAAGAATTAAAATTAGGTTGAAGAATAGAACAATCAATTATGTTAGCTCCAGATGATTGACATTTAACAGATTCACAATAAAACTTATTAAGATCATTAGGAGTAAACGGAATCTGTGCCTGCTCAATAAATTTTCCAACACCAAGACTTTTTAAATTATTCCAAAAGATTTTAGGTGGAGGTTTATGTTTTAATTTATTCATAAAAAACCATGTTTTGATTTACGATTAAGCGAAGTTACCTTATTTCTAAGGAATTTATATTCATTCCAACTGTTGTCAGTTCGAAGCACTGTCCATCTACCATAAGCCCTGTTCCTCTTTTTCAAGAAATTCAAAATTTCAGGAGTAAACTATTTCGGCTTCGATATATCAATTATAAAAAATTTTACAGGGGCAAATCTATTATATATTTCAATAACCTAATGATATGGTGCAAAAGTGCAACTTGATCATCAATCTCTACTAAATTGCGTAAAAAGTCCCATTGAAGAGAATTACAAAACGTCGATAAACGATCTATATTAATGTTATTAAAGCCTCTCTTTACACAAAGAAATTTTTTTCAAGTTTAAGAGCAACATCATAAGAAAAAAATTACTAGATCATGATACAAAATCCCAGGTATCGAAATTTGATTAATAAAATTAAATTTATTTGAGTTACAAAGAACTAAGTTGCACAGTGATGATGAGTTTTGAACAAAACGAGTTGATTCATTCTTGCAAATACTAACATTGAATCTACTAACAATAGTTTTAAATTGGATTGTAGAAGAATTAGAAGAAAGCATATCATAATTGAAATCCTCAACAAGGATAAAATCAGAGTAGCAAATAGAAAAATTTCCTAAAATTATTTCTAAGTCATCTATAAAATCAGATCCAGGAGGATTATAGACAACGCGAAGTAATATTTTACTATTTGCTACAATCATTTCGATTAATAAGACCTCATAAGCTGAGTTCGAAGATTTATATATAATTTTAATAGGAATAGACTTTCTTACGAAGATACATATTCCACCTCCACGTTTACGTGGTCTATCGTTTCGAAAAACTCTAAACCCATCAAGTAAGATAGCCCTAGTGGAAAAAATCAAATATTTATACCAAAAAATTATACTGAAGAATACCAAAATCAATTTATTTTTGTATAAATGGTTAATTTAAATACAAAATATACTTTAAATTGGTTAAAGTTTAATACATTTCTAAACCAAAATACTACTTAAATTATACATCTCAAAAATTATACAAATTTAAGTATGAATTTTGTATATACAAATATTTAAATTAAGTCAAAATTAAACATAAATATACATAAAATATGATTTTAAATATTATACACATATAAGTGTTAATTTTAACCTAAAATTAACTCTTAAATTCATATTTTAAACTAAATTAAGTATATTTGGGATAAATACTTAATACGGTAGTTTTTAGTTTAATAATGGATAAATATTTTATACAAATTTAAGTATGATTTTTGTATATACAAATATGTATTTAAATTTAGTCAAAATTAAACATAAATTTAAAAAATTCTTTTAAGCGAATTATTGGAATCGAAAATTGTATCTTACACATTTTAAAAAAATAATTTTAATCATCACTTTTCATCCCGTACGAGAGATGAAATTCCCGCAAAAAGGAAAATTTCCCACGAACTGGCAACACTGATGCGCATTAATACTATCGTGCTGAAAAAATATATTTAGTAGTAATCGTATTTCACGGTCTTTTGTATGTTGGTGTGCTGGTGTAGTTTGCACCAAATGAAATAAACCAAATTAAGTATATTTTAAGTTTAATTGTGTATTTAAATATATTGATTTATATTGTTAGGAATTAAACTCTACATAGTTATTGCTTTGGTGGTGCAGTGGTTAAGGTGTACACCGCTAATTGTTATTATCGCAAAAGTCGCCGGTTCGAGTCCACTCGGAGTCCAAAATTTAAGCAATTATTATTCTAATTAGGCAACGATGTTATCGGATCAAGTATTCACTACACTGATTGAAAATTGACTGAAAATACTAGAATTAACAATGGCGTGAAATAATCAATGGAGAGGGACTGATGACGTGGCATGTCTGCGAATACAAACAACCACATACATGGAAAAATGATGTAAAAGTATAATACGCATACATCCGGCAGTCACAATGAATGGAATATTTTCATTATATTCTAATTCTATCTCAAGTATAATTTTTGTTTAAATTTAAAAACTATACTAAAATTATATTGCCATAACCCACTAAAATTATACTTAAAATACACTGATATTGGTATTAATTTTATAACACAATATACAAAAATTATACTTTTAACTAGATAATTTGCGAAAGTATAATTTCTGTTTAATTTTTAAAATTATACTGAAATTATATTGCCATAACCTACTAAAATTATACAAAAATTATTATTAAACTTCTATGAAATCGTAAGTTTATTTTTAGTATAAAAAATTTCAATTTTTCCACTAGGGAGCATTATCCAATATATATGATTTATTATGTCTCAGATATACAAATGGCGTGATTATTAACATTTGAATTTTTTTCTGGCCTACTGATCAGAATAGTTTAGTGTAAATATTCATATTCGATCAAAAATATTTGATACCCATTCCAAAGAATATAGTGTCATTATTAATAATACTGTTCGTCAAATGATCACGGACAATTTGACAGATAGTTGAAGAGCGAGTATTTGTTTTTAAACTTTTAAAAAATTTTAATGTTTACAAAATGATTTTTATTCTAATTTAGAGTATTGGCGTACGCAGGAACTATTTAAGGAGTATTGAAAAAAAAAATGGTTTCTTACTTTCGTGTCTGTAATATATTCTGTGGTATAACTTATTTTTTTGTATTTTTGTGCAGAAAAAACACGTTTATTTCTAAGAAATGGTAAAATATATTTTAATCAAAATATTTTTTATCGTTATCTTAAAAATGTTTGTCTTTTGAAGCGATCCATTCGTCGAGCTATTTTTTGATTTCTTCATGGGTTCTAAAGTGCTGGTGTTGAAGATCGCTTTGCATTGATCGGAACAAATAGTAATCTGATGAAGCACAATCTGGTGAATAAGGAGCATGCAATAGAATTTCCCATTTAAGTACTTCCAGCGTATTTTTTACTTGTTTTGCGACATGTGGTCGAGCATGGTCGTGCAGCAATATCACTTTACGCTGTTTGTTGACTACAATCGGACGGTTTCCGTTCAATGCATGGCATCAAATCTATCAATTGTTGTTGGTAACGTTCACCAGTAATAGTTTCGTTTTGTTTTAGCAGATCATAGTACACCACTCCCTGCTCCCACCAAATGCACAACATAACCTTACTTACATGAATGTTTCGTTTTGCTGTTGATGTGGAGAGTTTTGCTGGATGAACCCGTGATTTTTTGCATATAGGGTTATTGTAGTAAATTCCCTTTTTTCATTGTTAGTCACAATTTGAGAAAAATTCCATCTTCGGTGTCTTGTAAGCAGAGAATTGGAAACCATTAAATGATTTTCAATGTTGGATTCAGTCAGTTCATGTGGTACGCATTTTTTTTCTTTTTGAATAATTTTTTAGGCCATGTAAACGTTTGTGTATGGCTGCTTGAGTGACATTTACCTGTTCTGCAAGTTCTTTTTCTGTTTGAGCTGAGTTTCCCTTCAATAAAATTTCCAATTCTTCATCTTCGAATTTTTTTTGGTTGACCAGAACGTTAATTGTCACTGGCATCAAAATCATCATTTTTGAATCGTTTAAAAAAAATTAAATTCGACATGTTTAAACGGGATTTAAAAATATGTTGTTTACGCTCTAACGAATAATGAGAAACTAAATTTTAATGTGGAATGTTAACACTTTAAAATCCGTAGGTGTCATTGTAAAGGAATGTTTGGTACTAAAGTTACGCCATCTCTTAGAAAATTCAAAAAACTAAATTATACACCCAATACAAATTCTTAAAGAAAGGTTAAACCTGATTGTGAAAATAAATTTTTTGTCAGTAACCTGGCGGTCCAAACTGACGACTTACTTATTTGATGCCTCTATGTCCATTTGGTAGGCCATACTGTTGGTCAACTTAGGTTAAAATATCAATGATCATAGTGTCATCAATTGCGTAGCACGTTAATCTGTAGTGCCACATCATTTAATGAATACTCATTATACTGAAACTGTGATTTGATTGCCAAAAAATAAGCTCTGTATGTCTTACTTTTTCTACATTAAGCCCAAGCTCGAGCAACAGTATGATCAAATGGCCATAGGGGCATCAATGGGGCTGCTCGTTAATCTGTAATGCCAGACCATTCAGTGAATTTTCAATACATTGAAACAGAAAAATATTTCCAAAATCAACCATGCATGTTCATCATAATTTCTTCACATTTGAACCAAAGTAGACCAAAACTTTGGCCTACCAAATGAACATTTATCTGGAAAGCCAGACCATCCAATAAATCTTCAATATATTGAAACAACGAAATATTACTTAAAAACAACCCCACCTGTTCATCAGACGTTCTCCAAATTTGAACCAAAGTTGAAAAAATATGTTTTATTAAATAACCATAGTGGAATCAATTGGGTAGATGTTTTACTAAAGTGCAAACCCTTCATTGAAGTTTCAAAATATAGCGAAATATTTCTAGAAAACAACTCCGCATGTCAAACTTTCTCTAAATTTCTACCAAAGATAAACATGGCCCATGAAATAGCCATAGTGCCATAAAGGGGGTAGGTTGTTTATCTGGTGCGCCAAACCACACAATGGATTTTCAAAATATTGAAACAGCGAAATACTACCAAAACGCTTGATCATAAGATTTTCTCCACATTTGAACCAAAGTTGAACAACAACAATGGTTTAGATCATTTATCTGGGGCGACAATTTCAATTAATTTTCAATATTGACAAAAACAACATCACATTTCATCAGACTTTCTATACATTTAGACTAAATTTGAACAACAATTTGGCCGATCGAGGTAGGTTGTTTATCTGGAGCGCTAGACCACCCAATTAATTCAATATATTACAAACGCGAAATATCGCCAAAAAAAAACACCGCATATCAGATTTTCTACAAATTTGAACCAGAGTTTTACAAAAATAGGGCCTAGGAAAGGGCTGTGTTGGGTGGGATCTGTGGGTAGGTGGTTTCTCTGAAGCGCTACATTTCGTGGATTGTTTATATTTTAGAATCAGCTGTAACATTTCTTTAAGAGTTTATTTTTTAAAATTAAACTATTTTTTCCTTTATCTTCAAACTAGGAGATTAGGGCATCTTCTAGACTGGACCATTTAACTCTGTTGAGTGCAGCTATTATCGTTGATCGGCTGAATTTTTGTTTCTTTGGGCGTTCCAACCCGCGTTGCTCTTGTTTTATTTATACCGAACAACTGACAGAAATTTATGAAATATCATCGATTCATCAAATTTCCATCAAAACTCTATAGCGGCTAATTCAGTAGTTATATATGGCATCATAGTAATACATGCAATGGTTTTGACCAATAACTCAAAAAACTTCCACTAGTAACCAATACTTTCGGTTGTTTTTCTAGTAGCCTAGGTCATACTGAGGCTATATGGAAAATTTGGGGAAAATTCAGAGACCAGAATTTTCACTAGAATTTTTTGATTTTCTGCGGCCATTTGTTATTTTCAGTTTTTGACCAATAACTCAAAAAACTTCCACTAGTAACCAATACTTTCGGTTGTTTTTCTAGTAGCCTAGGTCATACTGAGACTATATGGAATATTTGTGGAAAATTCAGAGTATTGGTTACTAGTGGAAGTTTTTTGAGTTATTGGTCAAAAACTGAAAATAACAAATGGCCGCCGAAAATCAAAAAATTCTACTGAAAATTCTGGTCTATGAATTTTCCCCAAATTTTCCATATAGTCTCAATATGACCTAGGCTACTAGAAAAACAACCGAAAGTATTGGTTACTATTGGAAGAAATGGCGGATAGACGGATTGTTGTTAAATTTCTAGATTTCATATACCTAGTTTCTTTACTTCGGAGATCAATTAATTTGCCATTTTAAGGTTCACTTTTAATATTTTTTTCCGCTGGGATATTTTATTTAGTGAAAAAAGTGGTACATAATGAATGAAAAATTTCCGCTGGTAATTACATAACAAAATTATTTCTCTTTAGTGATAGTGCTGCCACTTGCGGAGAGTAGCCCAATCTCTTATTTTCCGCTGGCAAAATTCCGCTATCTTATACAGCATACGGTGAGGCCGGTTCCCTTTCTTCAATTTTTATAAACATTTCTGAGAAAGGGTGTTCGAGTACCAGTATTGTCGTTTGCGATAGGTGCTAATTTAGAGAAAATCCAATGGAATGGTCGTCCGGTGGGGCCAGTATCCATTTCTTAATTTTTTCGTGTTAGAGTTTTTGAGTACCAAAAGCATTCTCTAATATTCCCTGATTTCAGTAAAATTCATTGGAAGAGGCCAGTTTCAATTATTACTTTTTTTGGATTCTCGATTTTTATAAAAGTCGGAAAAGGGCAGATTTCAAATGCCAAAAATCGATTTCGATGGGTTTTGATTTCAAAAAATTCGAAAATTCGTTTAGGAGGTCCTTCGATTGTTCGATTGGACCATGGGACAAAACTATGTACTCGTATTTCTATTTTTTTTTTCAACTCGATTGATTTTGATAAATATAATGGGGGTAAGAGCCGGCTCTGGTCCATGTTTTTTTTTCAATGATTCGAACTATTTTTATAAAAGTGGTAAGGGGAGTTTCGAGTGCCAAGAATTGATTTTGAAGAGTCCTTATTTATGTGGGTTGTCGGTGGTGCTTGGGCCTTCTTTTACGTTTAGTCACTGCTACACTGAAAAATAATATGGGTAAAATTTCCGATGTTTTACTTATTTTCCAACTATAGTTATAGGCTGTTTTGGGACAACAATAAATAATTGTTGAATATCCCATATTTTTAATACCAATTGAATAGGCGAAACTACTTGTTTTATTTGACGTTAAGCTATAAACTCCAACGCAATAGATCTGATTGTATGGTATTCAAACTTTAAATATTGACAATCAAGCAATATACATTAGACTTATGTTATTAACCTTTAAGGTAAAATTCCTATATTTTAGTCCCAATTACACTATTTAATACATACTACTACAAAAATTATGAGCAAAATTTCTATTTTCGTTACATCACGCCTATACAATATGGAATTTCATACAAATTTAGTAGGAAAATTGTGTAGTAAAACTGAGCAGTTCCAATTTATATTTTAAAATCTTCTAGAATTTATAAGCTATCGTACAATTCTGATAGGAAAAATAGGAAAAACGACAATGCAAGAAGGGTGCTTTCCAATTATTATAGGATTCTAACCATTTTCTTTTGTAAACAAGCTTTTCTTTTTGAGTGAATTTGAAAATTTACCTATGCTTACTCACACGTTTGTCGATATTTTCAAATTTGATAATAAAATAATCAGAATTCACATCACACTTAGCATATTTTATTGTAATAATTTATCTAATATTAAATACGACATACATATATGAAACAGTTTTAGTCGTATATACATACAATTTTTCACTTATATTTATGTACACTACTTTTAATAATTTTTACTTGGCACGTAAAATATATTATGTAAATTACATATAGTGAGTTTGGAGCGGCAGGATGTTAAAATAATGACTGTAGTTATTTTCCGGTTGTCTCTCTTAAGAAATCAGTAAACATGCAAATAACTTTCAAAACACGATTCTCTCTATTTATTCGCACACTTATAAAAATCCAAAACCTGGCAAATTATCCTCGTTTGTTTAAGTCAGCACAGCACCATCTTTGGGAAATGTTTACCTAGGGAACAATTAAACAAACTTAAACAATTTCATATAAACATAATGATACCAATTCAGCATTTTGCGTCATCCGAAATGAAAAATATATCCATGCATAAATTTGCTACGCAACTCTTTTTAAATTTTTTTAGTATTGTGCTTATCATTTTAAATTTATTTTTTTAACACCGATTCACTAATATACTTCACAATAAACAAATTTTGAATTTCACAAAAAAATGAATTCATTAATTTTCACCGTCACTTAAAAAAATAGGAGACTAAATGCTCTCATACACGACTGATGTACACAGATAAACTAAGCGTCAAACGCAAGGCTGAGTAATAATTGAATATATTTTAAAATGAGCAATATTCTTGCGGCATTCAACCAAAAAATATAGGTATTTCCACCATTACCATTTATGGATTTTTAAAATATACCGAGCCGCCAATATTAATTCGCTTCTATACCAATAATTTATGGGAACTGGAGCTATACCATTTAGTTCCTATCCAAACAAAACAATTTCTCGAGTAATCCAATATAAGAAGTATAGTTACCAATAAACTATAAATAAATCACCGAAATTAATATTTTAAATTGCGAAAATAACTTTAAACATAGGATGGCCTCCAATATTTTGGTTTTCTGTACTTTATCGGCATACGATCAATACAATTTTTTCTCAGTGTACGTGAAGTCACTGGTTTATGCTGATAAATCAGCAACAATTGACGAATTGTAGGCCAGCATTGTTCGTGTTATTTTTTCAAATATGAATGCCATGTATTGATCTTTCGAATAAAAAAAAAAATTTGATCACAGTTAAATTTTTTGTGTTATTTTTTACAATTTCAAGTTCTATTGGGCTTAAAAAAACACCCCTTACAAAAATATTAAATTTGATAGAAATAAAACCGGACGTTCCTGAAATTGAATACAACTGTGGCGTAATTATGTGATCATGCAAATGTCCCACCTCAATATTTTTACTAAACTGCCGAAGTCGGGAAAACTGGTTTTCGTGGTAGTGTCTGTCTGTGTCCTTTCTTTAGCCCAGATGTAATGACTGATTGAAACTTCATTCTTAAACTTTTATCATAAATTGGGAGGTCTCATTGAAATTTATTAGAAATTGGCCCTCCAGAAATGGCAATCCAAAGGAGTTTTATCGTTTTTTTTGTCATTTTTTTGCAAATATTTTAAAAAGAATGGCATCTACGAAAAAAAAAAACGATTATGAACAAAAAAAATTTAAATTTAATTGGTAACAAAACTGGTCCAGATAATTTCCAAAAATTTCTTTTTGTATTATCTCTTTCGTTTGTGTTTTTCGTTTAAAAAGTATAACTTTTACGAGAAACCTAGTAAGAATAAAAACATTGAAAGTTAAATTTTGATAAAAAGCAGTTTTTGTTGATTTTCTGGTTGTTAAGCGGGAATGACGATTTTTGATTTACAACTTTTTTATTTGTTTAGATTCGGCACACTACTATTAGTTCGGACGTCTCCATAACTTGTACAGCTTAAAAAATTATATTGCATGATACAAAAACGAATGTGTTTAATTGGTTGACTGAGCGACTCTCGTTTTATTACATTAGATTAGATATCAGTTGACAGCTAGATTGTCAATTGTTTTATTTGAGGATAAAATATTATTTTATAAATTAATTGAAATTTAATTAATTAAACCAACGTGCAGCTTCCAACTCTCGAGTGCAATATATAATTGAAGGCAAGGAAAATAAGCACATATTTTAAATGCGCACAGATATCGATACAGATCGATTAAACTGTCTGACATCTTAACATTTAATTTAAAAGTGTTTTATTTAGCATGCCAAAATCCATGTCGGTAAACAGAACAAATAGAAAATTTATGAGTCTGAAACTAAAATAAATTTAAATTTTCTACTGTATTATACAGCAATACACAGTCATATATGTTCTGTTATACGTATTTCCTTATGCAATTTTCTCGTTGAAAGCTATACTTTATCGTTTCTTCTATGTACTGTTATATTATGCTATTGTTGATTAGGAAAATTGTGAAAACCACACTATTCTTTTCACATTGTTACACATATTTGCTCTGTTTCCCAAATTAGTAATTTTTAATTGTGTCTTATAAAAATTAGTTTCACTAGATCCCAATATAGTTTGTCAAATAATTTTATACTGGTTCGTATACAAGAAACTTTTCATGCAGAAAAAGTTATAGAATTTAACTTTTCCTCTTCGTGAAAAAAAACTTTTCATAAAATTCAATTAAAACTAATACATTTTTCATTTTAAAATGATGAAGATACATAACTGTAGATATGGATAAGACATGGTGATAACAATAAAATATTTTATGGTATGTAGTATAAATTTGGTATGGTATCATAGAATCCGTGTATGGTTACCATATTTCTCAAAATAAAAATTTAACATAAATGAAACATACATTAAATAGCCTAGCTTATTTTAGTCTACAGACTTGATTCTAGAAATGTTTGCATCATTTTAGTCAAATAATTGTTTAACTTTTCTGACAAAGAAGTAGGCCAAAATTAGGAATGTAACAAAGCCAAGCTTTTGTAGTTGTTAATTCGACTGCACGAGTACGAGCGAAAACTAATAATTTTTGATCCGCACGTTCTAAACCAATCAAAACGCACGAAAATATTTCTCCTCTATTGTTTTCCAAATAAAATTTCCGCTTCGAGTTAAAATATTTTTATCTTGGATCTACCTGGTCCGCAGCACAACCAACCTACAGTTATAAAAAATTTGCTTAAAAAGTAAATGGGCAACCTTTTTATTATTTTATGACAAGTATTCGCCAAGTTTTCATAAATAAAGTGAATAAAAACAATTTTTATATCATCTAGATCAACTTCGGTGTTGTATTTAAATTTTTAACGCGCAGTCGAAATTTTTCAGCATATTCTCTTCAAACGGCGCCATTATTGTGTATATTTGCAAAATGTTTTCCTCTAACAGTCGTGTTAATAGATTTGCCTCTTTATATTTCTGTTGTTTAACAATTCGAAAGATAAGAGCAGTGTCAAATTTTTCACCAAATTTTTCCACTCCGTTTACTGGCAATGTTGCGTAGGTTGTGAATAAAAATCAGTGGGACTACATATGCAATTGTTTCTGTATCCGATGCTACGGGATAAACGATTAACGATTTCAGTGGTAATCTACGATTACCAGCATATATTAAATTTGGTGGTGTTCCATCATCAACATTCTATTTTCAAGATTACTCGCTAAAATGGAAAAAAAACTTGAAGATTCACAACGCAGGAAAATTCGGTTAGCATTACATACAGTCATCACTATAAGGTAAATGCCCTAGTTTATTGAATACTTGACATAAAGCACAAAACATTTTATTTTTTATTTTTTGGTACATCGAAGAAAATAAATATATTTGTTAAAAAATGGATTTTTCGTAAATTCATATATAAAACTATTTCGATCTGTGAGGCGTAGTTAGTAATTTTATTATTGCTTGCAAAATTTAAACTGGCGCTATTTCAATTTTATTGACGTTCTCGCTAGAGTTTTCTCATTAACCATTATTCTCTGTTCATTAGCTTTTAAACTGGTTTGATTCGTGACTGGACCTAATCTAGGTCCTGAAAAAATCACTTCGCCTTAATGTCATTGTTCTTTAGTTTCATAAATTTGTCTTCATTTTCTATTTGTTTTTAATTTTTTAAATAAAAAAAAAAAAAAAAAAAAAAAAAAAAAAAATAGAGCTTTGATGTTTACCTCGTTAATATAGAATGAAAAATATTTAGTGATGGTATATGATTCTTGACTGTAAATGACCTAATTATTTAAAGACATTAAATGCAAACAATGTAGGGTTTTCAATACCGAAAAAATATCGTTGCATTAAACATTTTAAACAAAAAAGTTTTCCAAAATAAAAAAAAACTTTTCCCATTATTCTTAATTGAATTTATATAATTTTAATGAATATTTTCCAGATATTACAACAAACGCAACTCGCAAAAATATCATGAAGAAAATTGCATTTAAAAGCAAAGCATCTAACAACTATGTAAACACAAAAAGACGTTGAATAAACTATCCACCCATTCCTCCCAGTTAGTCATCGACTAATTTCTCTTTTATACATGAGCACTATTTAATTAAAATGCATTTAATTTTTTCGCTCCAACTGTTCTAATTACTTTTAATTTTCACAAAAAGGTAATAAACGAAAATAGCTCGTGATGTTATTTTTCCGTTTGCTTCTTCTTACTCTGAATTTGCATAACAAAATGAAAATCTTTTAATAGACGCGACTTTATGTAAAATTTCCAATTTATGCAAGATTTCCTTTTGTATAATAATTTCCTTCATAATTATTAATGTTATTATTATTAAACGTTTAATGTAGTGAGCTGTACTAATACAACACCAATAACAACAACAACAACACACTAACAGGCTATAATAAAGTATAAACCAAAAATGGTGTGTAGCAAAAAAATAGTTTATGTTGATTAACTAATTATGTATAGTTCATTGGAAAATATTACAAAAATAACAAAGTTATTTTGGGGGAGTGAAAATGATAAACCTCCAATGTGGGGTAATTCTTGAGAAAATTCAATTTTTTCGTGCGGTGCGGAGTACGAGTATGAGGTGTGAATATAGGAAGAGGCTTAATAAATAGTTTTAAAAATTAAATTTTAATTACAATTGGTGTAAGTTGCTTTAATGTTTATTTTGCCATTTTTTGTTGCTCCTCTCTGTATTGATAAATTTAATGGTTTGTGTGGGTGAGAGGAATGATGATTTTGGATAAATAAATTCCAATTTTTCTAGTTAAATAAATTAGGGTTAAATTTTAATATTTAATTTAAGGGTTGATTAAGTTTTGAGATTATGAAGTATTATTATTGTTATAATTTTATATTTTGTTATTATTATTATTATTAAAATTATGTATATATTAAAAATGAAGATAAATGATTTGCATATTGATGATATGATAAATAAGAAAATAGTTTACATCTTCTTTTGTTTTTGTAATATTTTATGACATAAAACAATATTGGGTGTTGAATAATAGAAAAGTATCTTATTAAAAACTTTTAATCCTTAAGCCGATATATTATGTCTACATGTATGTGTGTACAAAATTTAAATAAATATTTGATTTTGTTGTTTGTTGATTGTGTACGAGTACCATGACCAACAGGAAGATATGATTTATAATTTAAAAAGGCTTAGAAAATAATTCAGGCAGCAAATTTTTTAATTAAATTTTTAAAGTTTACGATAAAGTTGATCAATATTTACAAGCAAATAAAACACAGGGGGATAATTAAATTTTAATCAATTTTATGCGTAAGATTTAATCGTTCACCAACTTAATGACACCAAATCACACCACTTCGATATAATACGGTAGATAATAAAAAAATACTTCGATTATACTATACATTTGTTAATAAAAAATAAATCCTTCCTTTTTTGCGAATGTCTTGAAAAATATTTAAAGAATTTTTCAACCTACACCAAAATCTATATTTTTTTAGGCCGTTTCATGGTATTTTGTTATCTTAATAAAAGAATTGAAACAAAAACAAAAACAAAATAAAAGCACAACTTTTATTAAAATAAATCGATTGATCCTTTATCCTTATATTTATTTATATTTTCCCTCTCTTATTTTTATGGTGATGGTTATAAGTTTAATACCATATTTATAACATTTTGCAGTTGTTTTGGTTTGGTGAAAAAGGATTACAAATTTTCAATTTATTTTCCAATTTTATGTTTTTTATTACGATAATGATTTTATTAAATTTAAGCTTTTTTCCTCTCTAAATGTCTAGTTTTTAAAGAAAATGTATTTGACCCTCAAAATTTTATGGATGGGGTTGGTTTGTCAATTATGGCAATATTTATGTATTTTAATTAAGTAAATTATTGCATAGATTATATTAAATATAAAGATAGTTGGGAGAAAACTGTGTCGATTTGGAAGCATTTGCTTCTCAATGGCTGTACTCAATCAATTTATCATGTTAATCGCGAGAGTTACACTAAAAATTTGTAAGTTACACAAGTTATACTACTTTGTAAACAATTTGACTTTTTAAAATTAACTGTTAAGCCCGCATCTTTTAATCTTTGAACCACAATACTGAATAATCTAGTGTGTTCTTGATACATCTCGGTGGATACACTTATGTCGTCCAAGAAAATGAATACATATGGTTGTAAATCTAGGCTTAAAACTAAGTCTATCAACCTAGACTGAGTATGAGCTGCATTATGGAGGCCACATAGCATCAGAGCGA
The DNA here is from genome assembly GCA_947310385.1 of Nephrotoma appendiculata. Lineage (NCBI taxonomy): Eukaryota > Metazoa > Arthropoda > Insecta > Diptera > Tipulidae > Nephrotoma > Nephrotoma appendiculata. Next base: position 15,777,651 of record OX371224.1, on the reverse strand, counting down.
TCTGGAAATGTTCCCGAGATGAAACAGAAAATGTCATCTTTTCGTTCGATAATTTATCCAGTGGCATCAGACAAATCCATGCTGAACAATTCGTGATTTTAAATCTTCGCAGGATTCTTGAAATATGTGGTAGCGGATACGCATCAGGTTTAGGTAGTGCATTTAATCTTCTCAGGAGAAGAATATTTCTATTACACCAAAACGTAACATTCGATTGAGTTCTTGGTTCAATTTCTCTTGTACGAATGGTGAAATTGAATAGTTTCGTTGTTTTATTGGCCTTGCGTCGTTTGTTTCAATAAAATGTTTTATAAAATGGATTCGGTCGATTTTTTCACCGTCTGAAATCAAAAATTTATTAAAGATTGATTTTAAAATATTGAAAATGTGTTTTTGTTTCAAAATGGCGGAGATTTCCTATTCAAAACATACAACTAAAGAAAATCAATATAAGTTTAGGCCTTCAGACTTTATGAAACCTATTGTAGATACTATTAAGGTTAGCAGAAAGCCTACAGTAGGATAATATCAATAATACAGATGTGGTTGAAACCTTACACGAAATGTCGATAATACATGTCTAAATGATCAAAATTGGCACATAAGCTGTAAAATGTTTCCAAAAGAAAAATATCAATAACAAACATCTTTACAATAGCCATGCAACAGTTATAGTTAGCTGATCAAAGGTTTGCATATCAAGATCTTGACAGTTGAACGCCAATTTCACTGAACTAATTTGGCATTTGGAGTAGGTTTGATGAGGTTATATTGGTAAAATGTTCTTTTTTCCGTTGTTTTAACGGTAAAATTGTTCACCATTCGAGATTTTTCCAAATAATCGGTGTCTGTCTGACTATATGGAAACTTTATAAAATATGACGTTCTATGTTTGGGCTTGGTGGTAATGGATAAAGTTTGGATTTTCTCCATGTTTTGTGGATAAAATCATTCCCCATTCGAGGATATTTCAGACAAACACCCGTCTGACTTTGCCTATTCGATGCGCTGCGATCCTAGGAAGATTTAAGTAAAAGCTTTTCGGTAGGTATACTAAGAAGGTAAGAGCAGTGAAATTTCGATGATTCCACATGTTTTGTTGATGCAATCGTAAGTCGATCGGGATTTTGTGCGATAGACTTCGATCTGACTATGCCAATTCGATGGCCGATGATCATTTGTAGATTTTTTCTTGCTGGTACAGAGGTAAGCCACATATATTGTGTATTTGACATTTAAAAATGCCACTTGCTGTTTTGATTGATACAACGTGAATGTGACCATCTAGTCCCGGAAGCACCTCTAATATTTTTCCCAACGGCCACTAACATGATGGAATATGTTTTTCGTGGATAATGACAATGTCGTTGATGCGTATTGATTCACCCACTTTGCGCCATTTAACTCTCGCTTTAAATGTGGAAAGATTTTCCGAGCGACAACGCTCCCAAAAATGCTGAGTCATTCTATGCACCATTTGCCATCTTCTTAAATGTGAACATTTTGCCCTCGGTTAGGTCATTCTCGGGAATTTTTACATTACTAAGGCCAAGCAAAAAGTGCGATGGTGTTAGTATTTCGATGTTTCGATTTCTGTCAATAAGGTAATCATTTCCTCCAGAATGAGGATTGTGTTCCCAATCACGCGTGTCATATGGAGTTTAGCAGACTTGACTGTCGACTCTCAGATGGCACCAAAGAGCGGAGCTTTGGGTGGATTGAAATTCCATTTTATGTAAGCCGTTGCAGAAAACTTGAGTATTTCTGTGGAGTTGCGAATGGCCGTTACGATGGTTTTCCTTAGCTTAGCTTCAGCTCCAACAAAATTATGACCATTATTGCTAAATATGTTGGTAGGGACACCCCTGCGTGTGACAAATCTTTTAAGTGTGGCAAAAAAAACACTCACTGGTCAAATCCGTCGCAAACTCAATGTGCACCACCGCTTTATTTGTCAAGTATACGAATAAGCATATATTTATATCCTTGGTAAGTTTTTTGTCCTGTTCCCTTGACTAGATGAAAATAAAACGAACCGGCGTAGTCCACACCGCAGTTTGTGATTGGTCTGGTTGCTATCACGCGTGTTCGAGGTAAATCTGCCATAATTTGAGTACGGAGTTTTCCTTTATCTTGTTGACAAATTACACAAATTTGAACGAGGCTCTTTGCTTTATTCCTTAGTGTCGGTATCCAGAATGTCTGCCGAGAGATTTTTAGGTTTGGTTGGGTCTGTTGTGGTTATAGAAAATAGAAGTGAAACTTTGATTTTCTCAATATTTTGCAATTTTCGTAATTGTATTAAATCGGTATAGTCAGAGTGGTGCATATCTGCCAAACTCTCGAATGATAAACGTTTTTACCGACGGAAGAAGGTTAAAATAAAAATTCCCCACCAACTTAACATCACAATCTACCCATCGGTATAGCCAGATTGGTGCGTATCTGGTAAAATCTGGAACGACGATCGATTTTATCGACAAAACATTAGGAAAATCAAAATTTCACCACATCTGACCCACCCAAACTAATAATCAAATTACTATTTGCCACTGGCCATCGAATTGGCGTAGTCTGTCTGGCATAATCTCAATTTGTAAATAATTTTAATGACAATTACAAACCGTTGAATACTTGATAATTATTAAACTTCTTTATCTACAATTGCCGGCTGTGTGAAACAGATACGGCATTAACAGCCACGATACCAGCCATATGTAACCTCATCAGTCACCAAGAGACTGCAAAAACTTATAATAAAATTTTACCTTTGGCCAAGTGCCATCGAATTGAATCTTGCAAAATCTCGAATGATAAGCGATTTTATCGAGAAACAAGGGAAAATAAAATTTTCATTTTATAACCTTCATCAGAATCACTCATAACCTATAATCAAAATCTACTAATAGTCATTGGCAATCGCATGTAAATTAGAAATTCACCCGTATAACCTAATCAGACTCACTCCTATCTTACAGTGAAAATCTATCTATGATCTTGGCTAATCAAATGGGCATAGTAAGATTGGTGTCTATCTGGCTAAATGATGTATGTGAAGTTAGCGCAGAATTTCATCCCAGGAAAATAAAAAAAAACCATCAGGTTACTTTAAAACTGCAATGATATTCCAGCCCTGAATTTAATATAATAATTTCGTTCAATGTCGAAATTTTATTCTAGCTCAGAATTTTTTTCAAATTTTAAATATGAAAATCAAAATAAAAATTATGCAAAAATTATAATTCTTGGATTTTACAAAATAACGAAGAGCCATTTGTTGTGTTATAAAAACATGATCAATAAAAGGCAATTGATTGAGTGTAGTCTTTGCGACACTGAATCGCATACATAAACTCCAGTATCGAAAGGGGATCAAAAAGGTTAGCCTGATCAGTCTAGATATACCGGGGGCTAGTAACGAAAAGCACTATATTTTTAACAAGGTTGCACACGTTGGTGAAGATAGCTCAATTTTCTATTCCCAAAAATCGAAAAAGTTGCTTATGGCAATACTATACATTTTTATGTATACTATTGCGACATTTAAGGCGGATCATTGTTGTAGCTCGTTGTGTTCATTCCGTTCGTTCCGTTCGTTCCGTTCGTTATGCTTTTTTGTAAACCAATAGGATTTGTCGCAAATGACGTTTAATTTCTTCGGTATTTTTTTCATCAAGTTGATCTATCTTCAACTATTTTACCGAAGGAACATAGCAAGGAAGAGACGACATGATATACAGTATAATAGTAGAAACAAACAGACACATTTTCGATATTTTTATTTTGTAGTCAAGTACGTTGTTCATTTTGTGTTTTGATGTTTTGTTTTTTCATCAACAATGAACTCATTAAAATAATACTCCAGTAAAAATACCGAACACAACGACCGGAACGAACACAACGAACTACAACAATGAATCCGCCTTTAATTATTAATTATAGCAATAAATCTAAATTTGGCAATTATTCCAGAATTTTTTTTAAATGTTTTCAATTTTTTTTTTTACTTAATTAAAAGTAAATTGTGGAAAAGCGGGAGTTTGGGGCAGCCCCAATCTTCTAAGGTATACAACGAATTAAAATTACATTAAAAAGTATTTTGTATATACTGATAGTTGATTTTTTTAACATTTGTGGCACTATCAGAAGAAGCGATAAGAGCGATAAAAATTCTTTGATCTATGTTTGCAAGGTTGACGAAGCAATTAACATTGATAAACATAAAAAAAATATTGGAAAAATAAAGAAGTGAAAAATTTCCTCCTCCTAAAAACTTATAGGAAACAATCCTGCATTTAAAAATTTATACTCCTTACCTGATTTTCTCGATGTATGGTCGATGTAAAGTAAAATTACGCCAAATATACCGACAGTGAAAATCAAAAATTACTTTAAATATTCCTCCTTCACCAAAATGCAATATTTTTACTGTCAGCCCAGAAAAATGTTTGTGTCGTGCTAGTTTTAGCTGTCATGACAGTAAATTTTCGGGGCTGACAGTAAAAATGTCGTGATTTTTTGGGCTGAGAATAAAAAAAATGTCATGATAGCAATAATTAGTGCTGCCATCGCATTTTTCGGGGATGGAATTTGGGCTATCTTCACATACACAGGCTGCACAGTTAGTAATTCTTCTTTTTTTTTTATTTCAAACCGATTTGCAAGTTATGAACAGGGGCTCGATTCTGTGTCGGTGATAATGATAATGAAAAAAAAAAGATTTCATTTAAATTTTCATTTTATGTTTAGCAGTTCAAATTATCATTTATTCAGCAATTGCGATTCCTTGTGCAAAATGAAAACAATTAATTAATTAAAATATTTTACAAAAGATGTCGGAGCAAATTGTTTATTATTTTCAGTTCAGTGTTTGCTTTCGATTTATTTTGAGAAACGTCAAAATAAAAAAATTCATATTTTTTGTCCCCGGTCTTATTGGTCCCATTCAATGCATTTAATTCCGTTGCCAAATCATCCCATTATTGACTTCGCGCATGTGCTCCGTCATAAGATGACTTATATCTTACAGGTTTACATAAGTTTATATTTTATAATAAATTTAAATAAATTTAATTGCATTGTAAAAAGGTACTTATCATTGGCAAACTCTATATGTTCTTCCAAAAATTGGAGCAAATGTAATTTCTGGTCATTATTCAGCCGCGTTGCCCTACTATGCTTTAAATTGTCTATTTAAATTTGTTCTATAATCTATAGATTACTTAAAATTGCCATAAGAACACAAAAATACAAGTTTTAATACTGTGATAAATATTTCTCATCGACAAAATGTGTATGATAAAATATTTAGTTTTTTCACTAAATTTGGCATTTATTTATCAAATATCACCAACTTGGAATTGCAATTTATATTTTATCGATGATAATTTTATCATTTATCATTATCACCGACACAGAATCTAGCCCCAGAGCTCTGATGATTTGGGTCAGTATTTGGTATCGAGTTCAAATAATATCCAAAAGGATTCGGCCTGGTATGTCTTAGTGTGTCAGAAGCCAGTAATGGAATGCATTTTAAACGAAACGTGGTCGAATTTACAAAATTCAAACCAGAATAACATCAAACAACATTTTGAAACTATGAAAAAAAAGTGATCAACCTATTTACTTAGCTTGATCATTTTATTTTTTCAAAGTTTCAAAATGATGTTTGATTTGGTACAAAACTACTTTCCAAATTATGATTGACGTTATTTTTATCCTATGTCAAAAAAAATCTGAAAAAGTTGTTCCATTAGAAATATTTGAGTATAATCTCTAAACGATTCACATATTCAATGCAAGTTTGGGTCGAGTGAAATACAATGTTACAGGCATTTGATATACCAGACTCGCGTTAATTTTGATATTCTATGTACTCGATACAATACTAACCCAAACCACCATAGCTCTATTCACAACATGCAAATCGGTTTGAAATTAAAAAAAAGAATTAAGAACTAACTGGGCAACCTTGTTTAGAATATAGTGCTTTTCGTTACTAGCCATTGATATATGTAGACAGATCAGGCTAACCTTTTTGATTCCCTTTCTATCCTGGAGCTTATGTATACGATTCAGCGTCGCATAGAATACAATCAGTTAATTTCCTGATATTGATCATGTTTTTTATAGCACAACAAATGAATCTTCGTTATTTTAGAAAATCCAAGAATTATAAGTTTTACTTAATTTTGATTTTAATATTTAAAATTTGAAAAAAATTCTGGGCTAGAATAAAATTTCGATGATTTCACTGGATGATTTTATTGACAGAAAATGGCGAAAATAAAAATTTCACTCATAACCTCATCAGACCCACCCCAAACTTAAATTCAAAATTTACCTATGGTGAAGCTCCATCGAATTGGCATAGTAAGGTTGGTATCTATCCGGCAAAATCTCGAATGACGAACGATTTTATCCACAAAACATAAGGAAAATCAGAATTTCGCCCCTCATCACAACAACCCAAAACCTATATTAAAATTCTACCTATGTTGATAACTTAAACAAGGTCCATTGTAGAGTATTTCCTTATAATAAGAAAATCTTCATGTGTCAGGTTTTATAAATTTTAACTTTCTAAACCACCTTACAAAAGCAGAACAACATTTTACTAAGAAGGGATTTTTTGCCACCCCTACTGCAATAATACTGGCTGGATATCGTTATCGAGTAAAAAAGGAATGGTCAATGATGGCGCGAAACATTTCGGTTTATTATTTTATTAAAAACCTTCTACAGGTAGTTAAAACCGTTTTCTTGTTGCTAAAATATTGCAACACACTGAGATTATCGTTAAAAGGAAGAAAAAACGTATACCACATAAACCCACGTAAGAGCAAAACCTTTTACCATATCATCATTTTTTCATAACTTAAGATGCTTGAGTTACTCAAATCAAGGTGAAGAATGTAACATGAAACCAAAAAAAGTAATTAAGTTTAACTTTTAATCTTATCAATTTTTTATGCATACTTTTAATTTTATCGCTTCATCAGCTACGTATACAACAGAACACAACAACAACAACAACGAGCAATGAATGCATTAGAGGTTAATTTTTTTACCTCTGTTTTTCTAATGAATTAAGTAGAGCAGAATAGAAAAAAATCGTCTTTACAAATATTAATAATAAAACACGGTAAACGTCTGAAAGATGAAAAATAAGAAAAATGCTGTTCAAGCAAGTACATTTCTCTTGACATCTTCTTCGTACACCATTGTGTTTTTTCTCATGATACTCAGTTTAAGGAACAAAAAAAAACCGAAATATAAACCAAAAACGTCAAATATATAAATAAAAATATTTATTTCGTTTATTAAAAATAAAAATAAATAAATAATTTATATACATATTTCATTTTACTGGGAAGAAAATTGCTGTCATTTTTCTCAAGGTATATTTCATATATATGTATACATACACACATATACATGCATACTTTTATTTACCCTAACGAGAAGCTTTTTTTTACAAGAACACCGTAACAAAAGTTAAGTTTATTTGTATTGTGTGTACGTAGTTTGCTTTTTATTCCGAAGACAAGTTTGTGTTCCTGTTTTTTTCTGGAAAATCGCGGAAAACCCAAGTAGAAATGTATGATGTATAATAAATTTTATTGTATAATTTCTACTCGAGGAATAAAAAAAAACACAAAGTTGTCCAAATTTGATTGTTACCTATAAAAAAAAAATTCACTGCGTTGTTGTTGTTGTTGTTGGTACACAAATAAGTTAAGAAAAGTTTAAATTTTTTATTTTCCTTTTAGTTTTACAAAAATAAAGTATGCAAGGAACAATGTTTTAAATTATTTTTGTTTATTCTCCTTGTAAATGTAAACGTATATTTTAAATTAAATCAAGAAATAATTTTAATAAGAAGTATAATGTAATGAGCTTTTTTATTCGTTTGTTTTTATCATATTTACCGTTTTTATTTGATACGAAAATTATTTCAGGTGTAGATTTCAGAGATTTATTTTGGTTTGCTTAGTGCCTGCCACCTCCAAATTAAAGCCTAAATGTTGAAAATATTTTTTATGGAAATTTAGAAACCGTTTTGAATGAAAGCTATCTTAAAACGGCCGCTTTAGTTGTGCGGGCACTCAAAATTGGCACAAATACGAACATTTTTTTGTGCTTGCATTTGTGCTTACTCGTTATATAGAATGGTGACCCTTTTGGAAAATTTAATTTTTAAAGTTATTAATAAATCAACAAATTTCGAAAAACTAAAAAGCGACAGCTTCCTGTTGAGATAAGCTCAAGGTCAACAACACATGTTGAGCATCCATCCGCAGAATATTCAGTCTGAAATATATCCAGAAACTGATTTTTTCATTTTATCTATTTCTTATAAACTGATTAGACAGCAGACATTTTATGTATAAATAGGACCTTTTAAATAAAATAAAGCAGAATTAAAAATAATTTACAACCAAATACTTCTCAGTCTGACTGTTTAAGCCCCGCACCAGTGGTACTTTATATAATCAGTATTTAACAAAATCGGAGCAGAGGCCTAAGTTTTCACTTCCACTTTTAATACTAGGACCTCCAAAGTTATGGAATAAACTGATGTATAAAGTTTAATACCAATAAGCCTGAAAATGTTTTCCGTTTAAATTCTGGACCAATATCTTAGCAAATTATATTTAAAATATTATTGTTTATTAAAGCTTTTAAAATATTTGGGAACAAACTATAAGAACGAGTAATATTTTCTTAGGCTAGCTACCACTTCTATGGTATACAGATTTCCTCCACTTTGATAACCGTTGAGCTTATTGTTAAATCTTGAGTATGAAGTTTCAACCTGATCAGTCAATTCGTCTGGACTAGAGAAGGGCCCAGTTTTTGTGTAGAACTATTATATTCAATATTTTGGGAAAATGAAGTACTTTTCAAAATATTTACTAAAATCGAAAATGCTCCTCTGGAAATTCTACAGGGATCGACATTTGGTTCGATTGTATTGAGATCGATAAACGTGTATCGTTAATCCAAGTACATTACACTAATTATACACACTTAAACTTGCAACCCTAATAAAAAAAAATAATAAAATTCGAATTTTCCTTTTTTTGCCTCTTTTTTCGTAAACTTGGGCAATAAAATTTGGTACTTCGAGCCGGATGCACAACCAATTGTGCATGTCACACTTTAAATTGACGCCGCTTCATATCATAGTTATTCCAATTAAAATATATACGCGCGTATATTTTGCTACTTTACCAAGGCGGTGATTACAAACTTTTTTTCTCAGCAAGATAAGGTACTACATGCACAAAACACTCAAAAATTGCGAAAGTTGAAAAGATACAATATTTCTGATTCCAAGCGGGCATGGCCGATCTTGAACCTAAAAATGATTGACATCGGTGTTTTGTAATAGAGTCAATATTGGACAACAGCATCTACGAGTAGTTGGTAGGTTTCAATCGGAATACACAAGCGATGGTTGTCAGATAGAATGAAAATGTTCGTTCCCGTAATTGTTATAACTTGTTTGCTATAATTGAAACACGCGCCTTTTCATTGGAGTGCTTTATTAGAAGTCAAGAACAACTAGACTGGCTCATGACAGTTACATTATTATCTGCAGTGTTGCCAGATTGGTTTATTATTATGATGGGACATAACAATCTCCCACGCTTAATTGAAGCTAATGGAAATGTAATATTATTTTTTTATGTGACATCGATTGAAATTTAATAATTGTTTAATTGGAAATGTAATCTCTTAATCAGGTAGGTCTATTGCGTATACGTTTAGATCTACGAACTACTTGCTGTTGATTTCTTTGAGGCTCATTAGGCGGCTCTGGACTGCAATTCGGCTTCTTGACTCACCGACTCAGGTTGATTTTGAGGAACTGTTGGTTCGAATTGGTGTTGACTATAGCCGTTGGTATTTTGTGTAGACGTGATAGTTACAATATCTGGGACAAAAGTAACTTTAAGATAAGGTAGATTTTAATTCATCGATATGTCGTTTTAGTGTATAACCATCATCAAGTTGTACAAGATAATGAGGTTCTCGAAATCTTTGTAGAACAGTACCAATCTTCCATACGGATTCGAATACGTCTATTAAAATATAATTCTGCTGGACTTTTCCCTGAATTGAGTGGTGTTGCGCGATAACGTTGCATAATTTCATTGACTTTCTTGTGTAGAGAACCTGGTTTTGATTACATAGCTTTCAATTTACGCTTGAGTGTTTGTACGTTGCGTTCTGCTAACCCATTTGTACGAGGATGACCTGGAGCAATAAGTTTTTGAAAAATACGGTTTTTGTTGCAGTACATTTTGAATTGATCACTAGTGAATTGGTTGCGTTATTGGATACCATTATTACCGGAAAACCATGAGTAGCAAAAATGTCAGAGAGAAGATTTATTGACGTTTGTGTTGTAGGAGCATCTCGTATAACTCGTACTTCTGCCCATCTGGATTTTGAATCAACGACGATTAGAAAAAATGATCTTGAAAAGGTCCTGCATATAGTCGATGTGTATCCTTTCCCAGTTTTCAGCTGGTTCCTCCTACTGGTGAAGTGGAGCCTTTGCCGGTTTTGATTGAACTTAAACACATGCTTCACACGACCTCACCACCCTCTCAATATCCCGATCTATTCCTTTCCAAAAACCATATCTTCTGGCGAGTTGTTTCATTCTTGTAATTTCAGGATGAGTATGATGAAGTTCTTGAAGAATTTGAGGTTGAAGAATTTTCTGAATCAACACTCGTTGACCCTTGAAGATAATACCATTATTGAGTGTATCAGATATCTTCACTTTCATCGGAGTTATTTTTAGAAAGATCTGGATCTTTAGCCGTTTCTGATGCTAATGCTTCCAAATGTATTCGTTTGAAATTTCGAAAATTGATAGATAACATAATTAATTTACCTCTTCGTTTATGATTTTCTCTGTAGACGGTTTTTCTACTATGTATGTTGCAAGAGATAAGCAGTCGACGTTAGTGTGTTCCGAACCATTTTTGTAGACTATTTCGTAGTTAAAACTCGACAGGAATTCGGCATAACGCAGTAATCTCGATGATGTTATTGCAGGCATTTTGTTGTGGTGATGAAAAATCCGAGTTAATGGACGATTTTCTATGACCAGTTGAAATTTTCTACCGTAAAGGTACATAAAAAATGATTAATCGTAAATATAATTGCTAGAGCTTCACGTTCTAATTGACTGTAATTCCTTTCAGGTGATGTTAACGATCTAGATGCGTATGCGACAGGATGTTCAGTATCATTAACCATATGCGAGAGTACCCCTGCAATGCCCGTAGGACTTGCGTCGCATGCTACAATTAGTGATATTTCTGGATCAAAAGGCCTTAAAACCTTATCGATGGAGATGACGTTTTCACGTTTTAAAAACGCTGATTCACAATTTGACTTTTAATTATTAATTTGAGCATTGATTTTGTTAACACCTAGATTGTTCACTTGCTGGAGGTTAACGTTTAAGTGTCGGATCCAAATACGTCCTAAAAGAGCGTCATATTCATTAGATACTACGTACATTTCCTCTACCGATCGACGATCTTTGTATTTTACTTCAACATTTACTTTACCATCAGGAATCACAATGTTTTTTGTATAAAATCGAAATGCTATTGAAGATGGTTGTAGTGTTATTGTAATATTGAGCTGTTCGAATTCAAACTTTTGAGGCCGTCCATTTATTTGCACTGTTATGAAATATTTACCAACATCACCTTTATCAGTGTAATGCTAACTATTGTGAATATCGAAAATCTGATTTATTCCATAAACCTGGTGGATCACGTCGTCATGACCATCATTTTTATTAATTGAATTGTTGTTTGATGACTTCATTAAAGTTTTTATGCAAACTTGTTGCACATGGCCTTTCCTACCACATGAATTGCATGTGAAGTTATGTCTGTTAGTGCGGCATTCTGTTGTCTTATGATTGTCTCTTCCACATCGTATACATACATTTTCGATACCGAATTGGTTGTAATTCACTTTGGATTTTGAACGCATTGATGGTTTTGACGATGAACGATTTCTTGATCGATGATTTGAACCTGTAGGCCTGGAGTGAATTTTGTTGACATCATTTATGGTGCTTGATTGTTTTGAATTGAGTTCACGGCTATCAATTTTAGAAGCTTCCAAAGATAACGCTTTCCCCACAATCTTTTCAAAATCTTTCTCAGATTGAAGGAGTTGTTCACGTATCGTATTATCTTTAAATGGCTCAAATGAATTGTTTTCGAAGAAAAATATTTGAAATGTCAGCCTTGTATTCACATGTTGACACAAATGAACATTCCGTTATATCCCGCCGGAGTAATACAACATAACTAGCCACTGTTTGCTCTTCGCTTTGAAATATTGAAATGAAACGATGTTGGATTACCAACATGTTTTTCTTGGGGCACAAATGTGCTTCCAGTTTTTCCACTAACTCATCGTATGAGAATTCTGAAATACTCCAGGGGCAATCAATGATACAAGCAATTGGAAGTGTGAAGCTCCAAGTGTGAAAACACCCTTCATTTTAAGATAATTTTCAAACCTTTGTCGATATAATTTAAAATTCTCTTTATTTGTATCGAAATTCTCAAATGGTGGTAGCATCACTTGCAATGGCGGCTGCTGCGGTTGTGATTGTTGTTGCATTTGTTGAAAAATAGCATTTGCATTTAATTGTTGCAGCAAATCGTGTTGAGTTTTATAGAAAACTTCTAATAATTGTTCGAATTGTTCTTTATTCATTATATATTATAATTTTTTTTTTTTTTTTTAAATTTTCTAATATATTTTTTTCACTCGTCGCCGATTATTATAGCTTGTTTGCTATAATTGAAACACGCGTCTTATTCATTCGAGTACTTTATTAAGAGTCAAGAACAACTAGACTGGCTCATGACAGTTACATTATTATCTGCAGTGTTGCCAGACCGGTTTATTATTATGATGGGACATAACACCGTGTCTTTTGTATGTCCAATTTTAACATATACCAGCGGGTTGGGTATGTAATCTCGCATTACAAAATCTCGCATTCAAAATCTCGCATTACAAAATGTTGCATTACAAATTCTCGCATTACAAAATCTCGCATTACAAAATCTCGCATTACAAAATCTCGCATTACAAAATCTCGCATTACAAAATCTCGCATAACAATTTCCCGTACATTTATGTAATCGCGCGCGCGATTACATAAATGTACGGGAAATTGTTATGCGAGATTAAACGTGTGACAAAATTGCCGTCAATCAATCCGGAAGGAATTATATGCGATTTTGAAAAAACAATTGTATAGTCAGCCAAAGTTTTTTCCCAAACGCATCAATTAAAGGATGCCTCTTTCACTCAGTTTGGCCAAATAATATGGCGCAAAATCCAAAAAGAAAGACTTGTGTCAAAATATGGAAATGATGAAAATTTGTAAAACCAAATCAGGATGATTAAAAGTGTAGCCTTTGTTCCACCAAACGAAGTCGATAATAATTACCAGAGCTTGTCTAGGAAATTTAATGTCGAGGACGTAAAAACATGGGAGTTTGATTTAAAAAAAATTATATTGGAGAAGACTTTCAACGGCCCAGATATAAACCTGAATTTTGGGCTATCGTTGACAACGATAATGGATCGAAGACCTTCCCGCGAACACAAAATAACGTATAGAAGCTTGGCACCGCCGTCTCAAGGTAATAGTCGGAAAACGTCACCCCGGTATATACAAAATATTGGAAGATTTGAGAAAGGAATGGAGTTTAACAAGGTCGCAGGTCGAGAGAGCGCAATGTGGCGAAAATATACCAAAAACAAAAAAACAGATTTTTTGCAGCGTATTGCGCATATTATTTTATTGGGATAGTTTTATTAATAAATTGTATTTTAAATAAATTTTTTGAATTAAATTATTGTATGAAAAAATTAAATTGGTTATTTTTAAAAACATTAACAAGACCAAACTTCCATGTCGGTATAGGCTGGCATGGAGCTCGCAATATGCAGAAAGTAACTTAAATCGGTCCTACAGCCGTACGGCTTCGATTTGGCAGATGATTGGCAAAGTAAGACGGAATAAAAAACCGCAAAAGAGCAGGGAGTGCTTCGGCCCCAAAACAGATTAAAAAAAAAAGTAATGCAAGATTTTAGAAATGCGAAATTTTGTAAATGCAAGATTTTGGAAATGCGAGATTTTAAAAATGCGAGATTTTGTAATGCCAGATTTTTAATTTTTTAAATGCGAGATTTTGTAATGCGAGATTTTATAATGCGAGATTTCGTATCGCTCCCATACCAGCTCGTTGTTGTTAGTTTTAGGAATGAAAAATTCAGAACAGTCAAAGCTAGAACGAACTGCAATGAGAACTTCTCATTCGTTTGAAATCTTTACGAAAAACATTTAAATCAGCTGTGAAGTACTCGTACTGCCGAGTTCCCTTACAATTTGGTAATAAAGCGCCAAGATGTTTAGTTTTTTGGCACATCATTAAGATTGTTGTTACGTTTATCTACAAACTGTTTAACAAAGGTAGAGTTAGGCCACGAGTTCGGAAACATGTGTAATTCAAACTTGGATTCCGGAACCGTGGTTTTGCAAGATTATAGTAGAATAACGCTCTACCAATTGCTTTTAAGGTAAAATACACACAAATCACAAATTTTTAGTTTTTCTATTATATTTACATCATCAAATAATGTTTTACATATTATATATTTATAAATCACATCTTATTTACTTAAATAACGGAAATATTTCTTTTTAAATATATTTTATTAGTTTTTTAAATCCTCTTATTTTTGCAAACTATTTTTAAGAAAAAAAAAACAACAGAAAACTTTCAACCTTTTATTTTTCTAGGCTTGTTACATAAATTTTATAATGAAAAAAACCAACACACTACAATATCTAACAAGAGTTGGTTTATATACCCAACTAACTATTCCGGTGCTAAACGATTTAAATAAATTGTATGATGAAATTTAATTAATACAAGCTGTGCAGAAACCACAAGATGTTGCATTGCCATTAAAACGTGGCAGATTCCTGGAGCTGCTTTAACGTCGTGAAAAATATTACGATGATTTTCCACAGTATATGAGGAAATAACAGGCGATGATGGTGACATTGTGCTACTGTTTTGCAGTAATGATGTAGAAAATGAACAATCAGGTTCAGGAAGTTGTTGAATCATTGGATCATTTGCTATCCATAAATATTCTTATCGTTTTACGAACATCCTTACCATCTTAACCAAAACGAGTGGCACATGTAGGATGGATTGAGAGCATCAATGTACAAAATTTTGCTGCAAAAATTCAGTTTTTTATGTCACCATTGATTTCAGAGTTATTTCTATAAAACGTAATTTGGACAAAGCACCTGATGTAGTAGCATTGGTTCGATAGTAATAGGTAATTTTTTTTTATATTTGTAGATCGCATATTTTACAACATATGTACGTGTACTAAAGAACCGTAACAAATGAACTTTATTTGCAATGGATGTGACGTTATTCGCAGTGCTAGTTGCCAGGTCATTGAAACAGTCGTTAAAATAGAAAAATATAAATTTTTTGCGAATAGTGCATTTTATGAATATATGTGTGTGTGTGGGCGCTGTTATTGTTTGGTATTAAAAAAAATTCTGATATAAACTATATCGATAGAGTTGTCAAATTGGAAATGTAGTTATCGTAATTTATATCCAATATCTGTCTGTATAGTGTGACATCTAGTTTTTATGTTCCATTTTTTAGTCTATTAAATTTTTTAGGTGTACGTGGCAACATCTGTTGTGTTCGTTGACTCAACCTTTTTATACTTATCTATATACATATATACGTTAATCAGTGCTCGATATTTATTAAGACAAATCAAATTGCCAAAACGTGCCCATAATTCAAATATTATAAATCATATAATTTTTTCACAATCTTGCAACCACTATAAGTAACATATAACACTCTCTTGTATGAATATACGTGTAAGAAAACTAGTAAATCTTAAAGAAATATCAGTTTAAATACCATACATTAAATAGCAATAAAAATAATAAAATAAGATGTAAACGAAGAAATTGGCTGGAGGAACAGAAGCACAGGGAATGACGACATGAAAAGAAAATTTTCTTTTGATTTATTGCATTTCCTCTCAGACATACATTATCTTGTGCTCTACATAAAATAAAATGAAAAACACAATTTTCCCAACAAATAATAATATGAATATTAGTGGTGAAAATGGAAAATGTTTTTTTTTTGCTTTCGTTGTGTAAATAGTGGTTGAGATAATGATAGTGTCGAGGATACATAACTTATGCAGGTTGGAAGTATAAAATAATGGTTAGCACCTACGACATTGTAGAAGGTTTCTCGAGTGTGTGTGTGTGTAATATATCTTAACGTATGTACTTGGATCTAGGTGTATATATATCACAGACTACCACTATTTTTATCCACTGTTTTCTCGTACACGGAAAACGATGAAAATCTATAACTTTATTTTATAATTTTTCCCCGAAATAAAGAGTTTTATATACCGCTCTATAGTTTATATATACATATATAAGGGAGAAAGAGAGAAAGAGCCGAGAGAGGAACGAAATTATATCAGGAAGGAGGATGAAAAATTATATACTTTGGAAAATTATTTGATTTATTTCGTTATCGTTTTCATCCTTTTTTAGTTTTGCTTGAACAGAATTTTTTATTATTTTTTTTTTCTGTTAGTGTGTGTTCGGGTTGGTTCGATAGTTTGGTCTATGTAATTGTGCCATGCGATCTTCAGTTAGTTTGTTCAAGAGTTAATCGAAAAACTCTTAAGAACTTTATTGCTTTAACTCGATATGGTATATAAAACGTAATAATTTGGTTTTTATTGCAAATTGAGAAAATGATGATAAATTTTGACGTTTCAATTGGTTTTGTTTGCCTTATCGATAGTGGAATGGTGGTGGCGAAATAATTTTTTTTTTTTTACTAATTAACTTATTGGAATCGTGCCATCATCGATTTCATACTACTTAAACCATTAAAATATCATAAACGTTTGTTTATGGTATATGGATACTGTAATCGAACACCAACTAAACATTCTTTTGAATTTTAGTACGAAAACGAAATTGAACCTAAAATGGAAATGTCGATATCGAGAACAATTCGAATACAGTTTTGCCAGCATTGTATATTGATTTTTTGCCAAGAGTTGTAATCTAGGTTATCTCGGTGTGCACGAGTGTATATACGAGTATAGTAAGTCCAAATAAACAAATAAAAAAACAGATTAGAAAGTTCAATTATCAAATTACTTGTTACGCGTTCGACAGAAATTAGGATTTTCTACTTTTTTCCATAACCACCATCAAAAAATTAATGTTTATAAATTGAAACCGATATTTGTTATGTCTCACTTGTGGGTGTGTAATATATATATATGTATGTACATACATAGGTCGAAACCTCACCAATTTTCCCGTTTGTTTGATGAATTTTCGATCGAAAGGTTTATCGTTCCATTTCAATTTGTTGCTGTTGGAAAAAATTTATCAATTTCATTTAAACTCTAGCACACAAAACAAAAAAATTACTGGCCCAGAAAACAAAAAAAGTGTAACACGACGACAGCACAAAGAAAATCAAATCGAATGGAAATTTAACCATTTTTCATTTCACTGTAATACAAAATAAAAAAAATGTAAATCAAGATGAGATTTTCCGTTTATGTATGTACCGTAACCGAAATGATAGCAACATTTAAATTAGAAATCTCTCTCTCAGAATGGATACTGGTCTGTGTTGGTTTTTTGTTTATTTCGGTTGAATTTTTACTGGACATCTGTCACAGTTGTGATGGGTTTTTGTAATGATTTTAAAATGTAATCTTGTATTATATATAAATATTGCATATGTGTGTGTGTGTATCCAACCGTATAATGATATGGCGATCAAAATTCGCTTTGGAATTTTTCCGGTTTTTTATGTGTGCTTGTGTGCGTGGCAAAAATAACATTTTGTTGCGAATCAAAAATTTAATTTTCGAATCGCTGTAAAATGGATTTTCACGTCAGTCTTATGTTACATTAATTAATCTGAGTTTTGAATTGAAACTAATCACGTTATACAGTTTTCTTCTAGATGTATACTGGTATTAGTAAGGCATCCTATTATAATTTTCCCGCATTCTGTTATTCTTGTTTTATTAATTGAAGAAAATTTATTTAAAAATTCTGTTTCTTTTGTCGTTTTTAATTTTCCTTACCAAATTATATAATAAAATTTTCCCCACACCGTTTCCAGTTTTCTTTTTTGCTTTACTTAAAAATTTTAATGAATAGCAAGTTGAATGTATATAGGGAAACACAAAAAATAAATTCCCTTAAGATGAAAATCGCAAATAATTAATTTTACCACAATTTTTCGTTAGCGTGTCGGTATCAATTTGGAGGGTGGAATAGGGGGCGGAAACAATATATAACAGGTGAGAACTAGTGTGAAAAGAAAGAAAAAACACAGAGATGATTTTCGTTGATATGTTTGTATTCCAAAAAAAAAGAAAATTCGGAACACGATGAAATTTGTGTTACACACTTTTCTTACATTAAGCACCTACACAGACAACTTTTGCTTTCTACCATAATCGTGTAAAGAATTCAACAAAATAATGTGATTTTCATACAAGAGTTTAGTCAGTATTTTTAAAATTGGCTTAATCTGCTTAAATAGGAGATTGTATAAAATTCCCTGTGGTTTAACATTTCAAAAACAAAATATACTGTTTTTATGTGTGTAGTTGTGTGAAATTCTCGAAGGCCGAGAACAGAATTAGTCGAAATCGTATAATCTACTCGTACATATCTTTGGTTTCAAGGTCCACGGAATTAAAATTTAATATCAAACGTTTTATTTTGTATTTAAAATCTATCTTTAAGAAAATTTCGAGTAAGAATATTTTTAAGAATTTATCCTGTAACATTCGGTTCGTATCACTGAATTGTGAATTCAGTTATAAATTTTACAGTTTACAACAACAATTCATGCTAAATTTTCTCATTTCTTATAAGCAAGGAACATACCCGAATGCCTGGAATGCGTTATGCTTAAGGAGATCATCAAACACACATTCTCTAAATGCCGGAGTACCGGATTTTATTTTCTTATAGTTTTTGTTGGTATGTACTTCTTTAGAACTAAACGGTAAACGGGTAGAAGTTATCATTTTGCTTAATTCCTAATTGAAAACAATATTTGAGTGAGGAGAAAGAAATCAGGTCAAGTGTAACGATAAAAAAACACAAATAGGCATTCTCGCACAAAAGAAATCACAACGAACACCTTTTTATGGTAAAAGTCCATGTAATCATGGATTACGACTCAATTCGTCTGCTTGGTGTTCAAATAAGCAACAATTTATAATGGAATGAACTCATTGTCGGCAGCTTTACGAAAATTTATGTTCCTCAGTAGATGCAAATGGTTATTTAAATCGCATCAGGTTCTCCATATATCTATATAAGACTTTCATTATAGGCCATGTATATAAAGTATTTCTGTGAAGTTTAGGCTGGAGCATATACGGTATTGTCTTCTTGCCATCCGAAAAATACTGAAACTCAGACTTACAAAAGATCTCGACAGAGTTCAAATCCGCAGGGATGTGGTAGAATTCTACGCCTTGAAAATGTCTTCATTCGTTACGCCACGAACGGTAAAAAGAGGTTCAGTCAATATACATATATGTTTACGGTGAAGCTGTTGAAACCACGAACATTTAAGAAGTGGAGTCCAATCAACGAGGTAAGACAGTCGTAAAGACCACTCTGCACTAAATTAAAACCAAACGTAAAAGAAACTACCACCTATGTATAGTGCCAACCGTTCTAAATGAAGTACCTTAGGTTACCCTCGCATTACCAGCATTTCGTCTTAAGTCGAATCTATGTTACGTGCGTAAAATTCCAAAAAATTAATTTAAATTTGACTCGAAATAAAAAAGTTTTAGTCAAAAAAGGAGCAAACAAAATATAAAGGGGAAATTTGTTAAAGTCGTCTTAAATTGGCTAAATTCGAAAAGCCATATAGGCAATGTTGTGCCTGTTTTTTACATTACGTAATATACTCAGTGTTTTACATGTAAAATACGTATTTTACACATAATAATTTTTAACAAAATGTAAAATACAAAAAATATTCGTAATTTATTCAAAATTACTTACTGTTCATAATTTCAATTCTTAAGTAGGTAGGTATCTTTATTACCTTATTCCATTTATTTCACATTTGCAAAAATTGATCAAGTTTGAGGTCAATAACAAATGAGTCTACCTCATCGTATTAAAATCGAGTTAATTTTTATTTGGTAAGCATATTTTAAGCTAATTGCACATATAAAACATGTCCGTCGGAAATCTCTGGGTACTGGCCAATCCTCGATACAGTAAAAGTGTAAATTCCATTTATTTCAAATTTGGAAACATTTGGAAAATCCTCCATAAACTAAAAGTGTAAATTCCATTTACTGCCCCTACCGGGATTCGAACCTGGTATCTCCCGATCCAAACGCCACAGGTTTAACCAGTGTGCCATTTCGTCGGTCGACTGTACTCGGGGCGAAAAAAAATTGTTACAATATAGGTTTGATAGGGCATACTTTGTGGAATTAAAATCACCTAATACCATTTCGAAATAAGCCCATATATCCATTATAGGAGCAAATATCTGAGTTGGTGTAATTTGCCATAATCTATATCGACATCTTTCATATGAAATTCCAGGGAAGCTTGTAAATATGTTGAGCTTGAGGCAAGAGCCTAACGGCTTATTTTGAATTATTTATTTTGAAAAAATTATAAATTGTATGCCCTATTAACCCTTATTATTCACTACAATGGCAGGCGATCTCTGAGATTCATATGGTTTGCAATAAGCTACAACGACGTCCTTTCATATAAAAATTACGGATACCGTAAATGTTAAAAATGTCTATGCGAGAGTCCATAATGTATGCCTCTTCAAAATTATAAAGCCACTATGGAAGCTAACATCTGAGATTCGTGTAATTTGCTATAAGCTTCAAAGGCAACCTTTATTACAAAAATGGCGTTTATTCCTAATGGTTAAAGTTATTTCCGAAGAGAAGAACATGAAATACAAAAATGTTGATCTTTTTTGGAAAAATTTATTTTGGACAAATATCTGTCTAAAATCTTTGCTTTGTCTAAAAAATTAGTTTTGGACAGTCGCATAAATTTCTGTCCAAATTATATTAATGTTCAACAATATTAGCGAACTAATAATTGTATGTTCGTATATTTATATTTTCAAGGATTTTTTAAAATCGTAAAAGTCAATTGCGATAGACTTTGATTTCAAAAAAATTAGTTTAGAGTATCCTTCAGTGGAGCCCGGGTGTCTTTTTTCTGATTACTTTTCCCTGTTCAAACGATCTTGATGAAAACTGCTACCCTGATTTCTAAAAATTCATTTAGGAGGATGATCGGTAGATGGGTCCTTATTATTGGGTGTGGTTGGTGTGGTTCGGGAAATTAATTTGGGAGTCTAAAGAGGTCGTCCTGATCCATCATGTTGCGTGATGTTACTTCAAGTTGTGTCATGTTACACTACGTTGCGAATGGGGTTTCAAGTACCTGGAATCAATTTCGATTTCGAAAAATTAATTCAGGGATGTCGGGAAAATTAATTTAGGCGGTCATGCGGTAGAGGCCTTGTTCCAATACTTAATTATTTTTCGGCAAAAAATTTTGTAAAAGGGTTATTATAATTGGTGGCAATCGATTTTGGTGTAAGATAATTTCTGGAAATTTTTTTAAATGAATATTTCAATTTTTTAAATGTCTCTAATTACGAAAAAATTTGTTCAGTGGATTGCTCAGCGGGACCAGAGTCCCATTTCTTTGAAACAATATTTTTGGCTCAAACGATTTTCATAAAACCTTGGTGCGCGCATCCATTCGAATTGAAACGGGGCAAAGCCCTGGTTTCGAAATCGGAGCGGGCACCAAAGGACAGCAAACACTACACCGACACGGAGAGAGAAGTCCCCCCTCATCACACGCAACCCGGAAAAATTTAGCAATTCATTTTATTATGAGTGTACAGTAAATCAAAAATGAAAACGGTACTAATTCCGAACACAGGATTCATACGAAATTTAAATTTATTTATCAACCGTTGATCTCAAGGTGCGGTTTAAAAAAAAAATATATAAGGTCATCAAAGAATAAGCAAAGTTAAATTTTGTTCAACACAAATAACGGTTACGCAACCGCCGTATTATCACACCACGAGATCTAAAACCACGCGAAACTTCCCGAAAAGGGAAACATAACAATATAACCGATCTAACCCTGCCTTTTGGAAAAACGTTTACACAAAATTCTAATTTAAAAATTAAATTACTTAAACAAACTAACTATGAGCATAAAATTTAACTCGATTACAATAAATCAATACCAAAAAAATTTAGTACCTTGACCGTTGCGGCCCTTCCGCCGGTAAATTCCAGAACAACCTAGTTCGAATGGCCTCGTGGTTGGCCACCCGTACCTTAAGATCCGTTGTCCCGCCGTTAACACAAAAAATCCGAATGCTGCGGTGTTTCTGATTACCGGAAGACGCGTCGGCAACCACACCAAAAAAAAAAAAATTAACGTTCTGTTAGGCAACCCCTATGGGTTGCTCGGCCTTGTCGAAGATGTATTTCTCAACTGGAGGCCACGTACTGGTAGCCTTGATAAAACTGGATGCAGTGTTGGAATTGTGGAACATTCCACCTCATGCACCACCTACAATATTGTTCGTACCGTCATCTTCACGAATGTTCTCGTTCTCAAATTAGTGTATTGTATTAAAAATCAGGTTCCCTTTATTGGAATCCGAAGTTGCCAAAATGTATACCACTATATGTATCTCCATAAACCGCCGCCGCGTATTCACACAAAAGATACACAGCAACAAAACCTCCGATATAAAGTACGGGATAGCATTTATTTACTATGCTTGAAACCACCTAATTTTTATTAATTTGTTTTGTTTTTTATTTCAATCAAACACAAACTATCCATGGCATAACTTAACTTTTATATTTTTTTATTTATTTATCAAATCTATGTAAGCTTACACCATAAATAGAACTTATTCAAAAGACTTGACTTGTTCATCCATTACTTGAATGCAAAAATAAAAAAAAAAAATCGACTACCGTCAAATCAAAAAACTAGAACTCAACTGACACAAAAAAGTTTTTCTTACGCATTCCCAATTTTTCACAGGCACACAAATATTTCGTATTGTTGTCTCTCTTTCTCCTTTCATCATTTTTTATAATTTCTTATGGTGTCAACTTGTCAAGCACTTTATTAAATCATACATACACAGAGTAAGATGAGACAACCATACGAAAAGTTTTTTTTCTATGAACCAGCTTCCAGATCGTTGGAGATGGACGAAAATATATACACCTATCCCTCGGTTTGCGTCGGTGTTTGGTTCTGGAAAAATTGCACGCAAAGCGAAACGACGCAAATCGAAACAAATTTGTTCATATAAATGTATGGTAAATACATAGATCGGTTCTGAATCTAATCAAAAAATGTATATAAATTGTTAAAAATACGAATTTTTTTCATTATTTTCAATAAAACACATAAAATAAAGTTTAATTAAGTTATATAATGTAGTAGAAAAAAAATTTTTTCAATCAGGAAAAACCTAATTTGGAATATTGTCCATGGGTCGTAAAAAAATGTACGCCCATCTAAAAAAAAGGTTAAGCACATGGACATTATATAAAATATTTATGTATATAAATGTGTATAATAAGATAGATTAAGTGGGGGTAAATATATATAATAAGATAGAATTTAAGGAAGGGATGAGCATTATAAAAGAACAAAAAAACGAGAGGAAAAGAGATTAGTAAGAGTGTGATCGATTAAATAAAGTTATTCAGTATACTTATTAAATCTTTTAATTATTCCTATTACTTTGCTACAATAAGAAGTGAACAATATATCGATAATTCAAATTTTTTTTATTGATTAGTTCAAATAAATCACATATCTTACAACTACATAAATTATAGATACATTTATTTGTCATTTTGACTGGTACTTGGAGAAAAGTATTGTTCTAATGTAGTTTGAACTGGAACAGACTTATTACGAAGGTACATTTCTTCATATCTTTGGAGATTAATAGAAATTTCTCTGCGAAATTTAGAAAATTCGGAATGATTGTCAGCCACCTCAGTAAAAATTTCAATAGCTCTATTAATGAGTTTCAAACCTTCCGAATTTTTTTTGAAATTGGCAACTGTTCATCTGCAACTACGTTATCTTTCTCTTCATCTTCATTTACGACCATTGCCATTTCTGAAATTAATTAAATCTTCATTAGACATTTCTTCGGGGCCGTAAATTATTTCTTCGATGTCTAGAATTTCTATGCCTTCGAAATTTGTAGCAGAAGTCAGTTCAGCCACATCCTGACAAACATCGGAACTTTCGTCTATTTCAGTATCCGTTCCTAGCACACTTTTATTTCGACACTCTGGCCATAACGTTTTCCAAACTCCGTTCATACACCATGGTTTTACTTCATCCCAAGAAGAGGCTATATTTTCGACTGCATTCGCGATGTTGTAGCTTTTCCAAAACTCTTTCATTGTCACATCTGAATGTTCGCCTTAAATAGTAACTTTTAAATGTTGAAATAATTCCTTGATCCATTAGCTGTATTAAAGAATACAACCGGTGGCATAAATACGAATTTCACTTTGTCTGATAATTCATTGATGTAAATGAGATGGCCGGGAGGATTATCGAGCAGTATTAAGGCTTTAAAATGTATGTTTTCCTTCGTACAATACTTCTCTATCGCCAATAAACCGGAAGATTATGTTTCGAAATATTTTTCAATGCTCTCGGGTTTTCCGAATGATAGATCAATAGACGTTTGAATTTAAAATCTCCATGTGCATTACTCCCAAGTAGTAAGGTAAGCCGTTCTTTATAGGTCGCTTTATAGCCTTGATCCGATTTTTCAGCATTTGAAATAAATGTTCTAGTTGGCAACCGCTTCCAGAACAAGCCGGTTTCGTCAACGTTGAACACCTGCTTGGCGATGTAATTTCCGTCCGATATTAAAACTTTTAATTCATCCTTAAAGCGCTCGGCACCAATAAAATCTGTGCTACCAGATTCCCCTTTCAAGGAAATGTTGTGAATGTTTGCCCGGGCTTTGAACCGTTGAAACTATCCTCGACTTGCCTCGAAGATTTCGAAGTTAGACACATCATTCGTCGAAGCGTTTTCACTACTCGGTAATTTTTTTAGCCAAGTCTTGGTATAAACTTTTGGCTTTTTCTTGTAAAATATTTTGACTTAAAGGAATTTTTCGTTGAGTTTGAATTTCAATCCTATTAGTAAGTAATAATTCCATTTTCATTAACAAAGAATTTCTGATTCGAGTCAAGGTTTTACAACCAGAACTTGATGACGCATTCGCAGCAGTTTTAATTTTTTCAGCATCCCGTTCACAAATGATTCGCTAAGTCGATGGGGCTAAATTCAAAGTTTTTCCTATGAAAGCCAACTTTTCACCTTTATGATATCGTTTAAGACCATCTAATTTCATTTCGATAGCAATTTTCTTTTTTTTTTTGTGCCAGAAACTGAAATTTCAGTTTTATTAGGCTTGCCCATTATTATTTTTTAAATACAAGAAATATGTACCTTACACTCGAAAAGTTTAAACTTATAACAATGCACTTAATTAAACGTAATGTACACATAAATTTAATTATAAATTTAATTAAACAAACATAAAATGACCACTATTATGACAAATTCTACACAAGCAATACATACATATAATATAAAGGGGAATTACTCTTTTATCTATACATATTTTCCTTTGCTTTACTTTTTTTTTTACCAGAAAACGCAAATGGAGTAAAAATAAAACGCAAAGTGAAATTTTTTTTCAAAATCAACGCAAAACGAATTAAAAAAACGCAAAGTGAAAAATGTTGTCATCAAAAATATATGATCGCAGAGTGAAACATCGCAAAACGAAACAGCGCAAACTGAGGTATTGGTGTAAATTAAATATGTTTATATGATGGCGTGGTGCGTCATTACGGTGCAATACCGAAAAATATAGTTTTGGTGTCTCTACTGTAAGATAGATGGAAGTGCCGTCAGTAAAAGTACGCTATTTTGAAAGTTTAAATGACAAACAGAAATGTTGCGGATTACGTAATATTATGACCCCCACAAGGAGTCGTAACACATGTTGCACGATATTACGTGACGTTGCACTCTGTTGATGAATGTTGCTTCTTGTTGAGGGATGTTGTGTTGTGTTCCAATAGTTGTGTGATGTTCCAATTGTGATGTTTTTGGTTCATTTTCCCCGTCCTACTTGACGCAGTTATGCCAAATCGAAGACGTACGGCTATATGACCGATTTTTAAGTTACCATCTGCGCATTTACACAGTTCATCAATAAATAATGTTTCATTTCAAACTGAATAAATAATAAAAATAAATACACATATCAATGTTACATTTTGTACCGAAAAGCAATGATAAAATATTTTTTGATAAATAAGAAAAACAAAGCCGGAAGCAGAATAACTTAAATATTTTTATTAAATCATATTCTGTTTCTTAACCTTATTTATGTCGATCGATTCATTTTGATTTAAACATAAACGAAAATAACAATATAAATAAAGTGTTATAAAGTTATATTTTCGTTAAAATTCATGCAAAATCAACATATTAAAGTGGTCTCCCATCCCATTCCATTCCAATCCAATAATTATAGAAAATTACTTAAAAAATTAAACCACCCTATTTTGACATGTGTATTTCATATTCACGTATCTTCCAGTAAAACCACAATAAAACCCCATAATTATCATATCAACTTGGTCTAATCACATTTTGTTAGAGTTAAACACAAACTGACAGCGATAATTATAGAAAAAAAGAGTAGGAATGAAATATTTTTAGATTTTAAATTATGCATTCATCAGAATAATAAAATAATTCCTTGATTTTATGGCATCCCCGCACGAATACAATATTCCTATTCATAAACCCAACATTAACATCGAGGAGGAATATGAATACGTCATTTTTATACATTTTTAACATATTTTCATGCAAACACCTTTCCGTGTCGTTTTCTTCTTCATCTTTATATGATTAAAAGATACTTTTCTTGTATTTCGCAAACCGTTTTCCATCTCTCACATGTTTTAATGTGTGTAGGTATATGAATATAAAACTTAGGTAGTACGGTAGTATGTGCTCGGGTACTAGTACAGCGCAGCTATGTACCAATGATGCCATAATAATCAGAATAATGATGGTACACGATGATACACATTCAAGAAGCATAGTTACATTATTATTATTATTCTTCATCTTGACTGTCATATTTAACTCAGAAACATTAAGAACTGGTATGGGAAATATAAGAATGGATTTTTACGAATATATCTTACTCATCGCCTTGGAAAAGTATATTTTTATGTAGTATGTATAAAGAAAATCATGTACATGCTGCTGTCATCATGCTTTCTATGCTGCGAATATAAAATACATTTTATGATATGATTATTTCGACGGATGTTTTCGGCGACATTGCATGCAAAAATAATTGAAATGTAATCGAAAATTTATTTAGATTTCTAAATTTACTAACATCGCACGAGGTAGACAAAATAAAAGCTCAGGCATAATGTGCAATTAACGCCATAATGTGTTCTGTTATTTGTTGGTACTAATATATGCTCGGGTATACGCAAGATAGTGGTTTGGTTAATGATTGTGACTGAATCAACATGAGATGACACATTAGCATCATCATGTGTATAAAAATAGAAATATATAATATAATCATTGTTACTTATTAGATTACGTGAATGATAATGATACGAGAGATTTTATTTTTTTTTTGAAAATAATCATCGAAATAATATTATTTGATTAGAATTTTAATTATCTATTTTTTGTCAGTGTATGAGTGTATGTATGTGTTCTTAAACATTGCTTTCGTCTGCTAATGCTGTCGAATAAAATACGTGTGGGCCGCCCTGCGAGTGAAATGTGAATGTACAATGGGGGGAAAATAGCATTAGAAGCAGTTTTTCTTGATATAAGCTGCTTGTGTGAATGGAATACTTATTAGATATTTTAATTTTAATTAATTTAATATATAAATGGATATTATACAGTGTGTCCGAACATAAGAATACCAAATTTCAGAGAAAGAAATGAATTATTGTGATAAAGATGGATATAAACATATAAATTTATTTATATGGAGTGCACAATGAATTTAGAACACTCATACGTTATACTTTATATCCTAGATTCATTTCCACCGATTTTCTTCTTACGCGAAATATGAATGAAAATTCTTCGGTCCCTTTTATGGACATTTACGCGTCATCTACTAGTATTGTAACATTTGGTACTATTCGATGATAGATTTCAAAGAATGAAATTCTAGAAGATCTAGATAAGTTATATCTAGAAGCAAAATATCCAAATGTTAAAGAAATTTTTTTTTTTGGATGTCATCAGGGACTCCGGAGCGGTTGTTGCCGGCTAAGCATCAGTGGAGAATTGGGGGGGTTTTCAGGAGTATGATGACATCACGAGTAACCGCGAAAACAAAGGGTATGCTGACTACCTACCTCCAAACCAGTAATACAATGAAACACGGCTCCAGTTCATCCCCAACACTATAAAAATTACCACATATTTCTAATAAAAAACACTCAAAATTAAGATGTATGTATCCATATAACAATTATTCATTTATTAAAAGAGGAAAAATTCGTTTGTTAATAAAAATGAAATAAATTGATAATCACGGGTGGATAGAAAAAAGAAGAAATAATTGTTTGCAAAAGGAAAAATAATTGACTTAATTAAATGTTATAGCTACACCTAATTACCTAACTCTTAAGCCTAAGTAATATATACATAAATTATATAAACAAAAAAATTAATGAATGAGAAAAAAAAATAACAAAAATATATGGATTTGTTCTTTACCATCAGCTGGACTTATGATGTTCGGTTTATTGTTGCATCGTTGTACGTTGAATGATGACGTTGATTCTTACGGCCGGGCTGGAGTTACTTTATAAGTTTTATACACCACTTTACTGCTATTCCAAGTTTAACGGTAGGTACTTTTCGTATGACCTTAACATGTTTGGCCCGCGCAAAAAAACATGAGGTTCGTCGTTGTGCGAATCAATGCGCTTCTATATAAACGGGTTATTGTACTATATTATTATGCGCGCTAAACGTTTATGGATACGAGTATTTTTTTTTTTTGTGTGTAGACAGCGTACGCGCTTTTATTATGTGCCCACGTTGTATGTTAGCTTTTAAGGCAACTTAAGCTAGCAGTACTCGTCGTATATCAAGGTACTCAGTATTGTACCCCTAACACCAGTTATAATCACTTTTTATAAGAAAATTATGTTTTTTTATCTTATATGGTATTACGTTTTAACGGATGATTTTTTTAATTTTTTTTTTATTTCACTTATTATCATTGTCCGTAATTATTTATTACACTCACACGATTCATTATCGTCTTGAATCTCTAATATTCTGAATATATTCACACAGAAAATACCTGTTTATGCACTAAATGTCCAATGATATATTCTACTTGTAATAAATGTTCAAATTTTAGCGATTACACACTGTAGATATATCTTTTCGTTATATTTGCGACACTTTCATTCTCACAAAAAAAAACGACAAAACAAATATCTAATTACAATTTCTTTTGCAAACAGAAACCATTACACAAAGCGATTAATAATTTCATTAATTTACAGGTTTATTTATTCAATTTTATATTTTTTTTTTCGAATTTTAATAACAAATTTTTGCGTGACCAAAACTGACTGACCGCTTTTCTATTTTTCTTCCCTTTTTATAGAATTTTTTTGGACCAACAAAATCAAATTACAATCGTCTCATAATTCAATTTATTATTCTAATTTTCTTTCCAACGTGCAGTCTGACATCTACCATTTCGAAAGAGAATCATTAGCCCATATAACGATCACAAAGCAATTTGCATTTCCGAAATTATAAAACAGCCATCTATAGTTAGGCTTTTGGACCAAGCAAAATAAACAAAATATCGACATTTTATTTGAGTTCAACCGGTTAGTGTTTACAATGCACTGTGCGCTTCTAGTTGTGACGGAGTGTCGAGTGCGACGTTACAGTATTTTCGTCAATAACGTCGACTACTCGTAGACAAAGTCTACTAATCGTAGACAAAAACTACTTGAAATCCACATCCATTCTACATACGTATATTGAACTTTTATATTCGGACATTTTAGGTAATTCAAATTATTAAGTCGACCACAAAAATATCACGTTTCTTGATCAACTTATAGAGGCGGTCATCATAAGTAACAGTATGGGAAAAACACATGTACAATTAACCTCAACATCAATATGTTGGAAGTGTTGCTACAACTGACTTGCTATTCTGACTAGTTCTACACTCCGAAAATGTCTGCATTTTGACGCAATAATTAAATAAACAATTTTTCGACACAAGTAGTCTTATTTTACATTAAAAAGTTCAATGAACTGTTGGATAAATAAAACATAAACAAATAGAAAACGGAAAACAAAAGATTGACACCTATGTCCCCTCTTTTTAATCGATTGCTTACCACACTGGAGATAGGTATTTTTTTTTTTATTTTTACGGTTCATGTTGTCCTTGTTTTTTTTTCAAAAAAATTTGTTTTTTGCGTAGTTACCATTAAAATAATTACATATCATTAATAATTATAAAGAGTGGGTGAGTAATAAATTTATTTATATATTTATACAATATTAGAACTGATTCGGAAATCATCTAGTAATTTATCTATTTTAAATTAGTTTCACGGATTAAGATAGAGTAATACTTTCTTGTAATATAGAGGTATAATACCTTCTTATTCTCATTCAAACTGCCCAGCTCCAGCGGTTTCTGCCGTTAGAGTCTCCTCACTTCGTTAGTGGTGTCCAACATGCGACGGATACCTGCATTTTCGTGTAGAGATAACCGCTGGACGTGTTTCTTGCTTGGTTCTTTATTTCATCGGTGACGTAATCTATCTTCAAGTTTCTATGAAAAGTCGTTCCTAATGTACCATGAGGCATTCACAATCGCTCGTAGCACTTTATTTTGGAAGCATTGTATCATTTGTACATTGGTCTTCTTATGGCACAACCCCAAAGTTGGATACTTTAGGTCCATACTGGTTTTAGCATTTGCCTGTATAGAAGCAATTTGTTGTATATTGAGAGCAGAATTTCTACCCATGAGCTAGAACATTTTTCTAAATTTGACTTTTTTCTTCTTGATGTGTTCTTTTTTCTTAGTTCAGCATCGAGGGTCATGCCAAGGTATTTGGCTGTATTTGCATATGGAATTAGGTTTGAGTTGAGAACCACGGAAATACAGTTTACATTTTGATTTGTAAAGTTAACGTGTACTGATTTGGCTTCATTTATCAAGATGATCCATTTTTAGTCTAGTTGCTCATCGTTTTAACTGCATTTTGAAGTTTGCTTGTTGCTTCCGAAATATCTTTCCCAACTGCTAGAATAGCTGTATCGTCTGCAAATGTTGCTACTGTAGTACCTTAAATGTTCCGTAAGTCTCTCGTCTAAAGAATAAACAGAATAGGTCCAAGTACGCTACCTTGTGGTATACCTGCTGATATTCTTGTTATTTTAGAGTACTCATTTTCAAATTTGACTCTAAAGTGTCGATCAGCTATGTAGAATTTAAGGATTTGATAAAATTGCTTACACAGGTCTCGATGCAGCAGTTTAAATTCGAGCCCTTGGTGCCAAACTTTGTCAAAAGCTTGAGCTACGTCTCTGAACTTGTTCAACTGTAGAGTGTTTTTCTTTAAACACAAATTGGTGTGGTGGAAATGTGGAATTAAGCATCTCTCTTCTTATATAGGTTTGAGTCTCTTCAGCAACAATTTTTCAAATATTTTTGATATGACTGGAACTAGTGATATCAGTCTATATGATTTTTTATCGTTTCCTGGTTTACCTGGTTTAGGAATCATTATTACAAGGTCCACCTTCCATTGTCGTCGAACATATTTCAACCTGAAGGCTGCATTAATTATTTGATTTAATTTACGCAAACCTTTCTCGGGAATGGCTTTCACAATTTGCCCAGTAATTAAGTCACAACCTGGAGCTTTTCTGATACTTAAGTTATTATCGATTTCAGTTTTAAGCTCCAATAAGGTCACATGCCTTATGGTAAGATCATCTACTTTGTTTATACGACTGTTGTATTTTCATTTGCTGTTTGTCTCGGCAACGGTTTAAAAGTCTCTTCTAAATAAGCAGTAAATAGAGAGACTTTCTGTTTGTCACTTTTAGCCCAGGATCCGTTATCGTATTTGATAGACGGTACATGCATTTTGGATCTTTTTGGTCCCTTCGTTGCTTTCCAAAGCGAGTAATCGTCATCATTTAGTTCAGAAAGACCTCGAAGTCGCTTATTTATGCTTTCGTTCTTTATTTCCTTTATTAGTTGATTTAATTTATTGTACATAAAATTAAGAATGGTTTTGTGTTGCGGTGCACAAGAGTGCTGCCAGTTTTGCGAGCTTTCCGTTTCTCTTTAAGTAGCTCTGTGACTTCAAAAGGATAGTTATGTTTCATTGTAGTTTTGGTATGAGAAATTGGTGAACTTTTCTAAGCCGCTTGTTGGATATTGTTATTAAATATTTCTACATAGTTCATCTTCCAGCTGCCGCTTCGTTCTAATTGGCTCCCCAAGATTTGTTCGATCTTCCAATAATTTCTTGAATAGATCCCAATTGGTTTTATTGTTTGTTAACTTAAGTGAATTATCTTTTTTATTATCATTATACTCAGATTCATGATCACAGGTGAGTGGTCAGATGATAATCCTTCACTATTTTCAATACATGTGTAGTCCTCTAAACCTCCTTTTGTTACAAAGAAGTCAAGAAGATGTGGAATTTTATGTATGTCAGCAGGCCAATATGTTGGTTTATCGCCAGAGAGGAATTCACAGTTGTTCTTGCGAGCTGCATTAAATAACTATTTCCCTTTAGAGGTTGTAAGTCTAGATCTCCAATAGGTATTCTATGCCTTAAAATCACCGCCTATGATAAAATTTGGTCCTAATGATTTAAAAAGTCGACTGTAGTCTTGTTTTTTTAATTGATGGCGTGGGGGACAGTAAATGGAGGCGATACTGAGTTCCCTTTTGTTGATTGATTCGACTTTTATGGTTTTAACTTGCATAATTTCTTCTTCAATGCCGGGCCCTTCATAATGTTTAACATTATTTTTAATAGTTACGGTAGACCTGCATCTAGCATTTCCTCCTGGATGAATAGCATGGTAGCATTCATAGTCATGTATTTTAATAAATGAAGTTTCTGTTAAATGAGTTTCCGAGACAAGACATATATCTATTTTTTTCTAAGTTTAGAAAAATTTCTAGCTCTGGATCATGTTGTGGTAATCCATTCGCGTTCTAAATCACGGTTCTAAGTGATCTATTCATTACATTAGTATAGCATTGATGTAAGCTCATTCGAAGCTGCTTCTTTATCCAGCCGCTTATATGTAGCTTCTAGGCCACGTTCTTGTTTTGCTAAGCTTGCAAATATCGTTTCTATACTTCGAAATATCTAGTGGATTTTCCTAGTGGATTTTCTTTAATAGTATTCTGCTGCGTTATCTGAGAGTAGGATCTCCTCTCTGGCCCTATGGGCTCTGGTTGTGTCAGCACTCTTGTTGTAGTTGCACTGAGAGAAAAAATTTGTTTAATCTACAAAAAAACCGATAAATTCAACAATTTCCGGGGTTGATTTTGAGCCAACAAAAAAATTATAATATTTACTGTAATTATTGTTAAAATTAATATTTTTGTTTATTGTAATTTCAACATTTAAATTGTAATAATTGTTTATTTTACAAATAATTTATGACTATTGTAAAATTAGCAAAGTGAACAAATAAATTGTCACATTTGCAATTTTTTTCAGTTCTTGTAAAATCAACAAGTAAATGATAGAAATCGTAACACATACCATGAAATTGTAATATTAACAAGTGTAAAACTTGTAAATTGTCATGCTTGTAAAGTCAATAAATAAATGTTAGAAATGGTTGTATTTACAAATAATTTGTACTTTTAGTAAATTCTACAAAAAACTTGTATTCTTGTATTCTCAACAAATAAATATTACAAATGATAATATTTACAAACAAATTATAATCATAGTAATTTCTACAAGAAATTTGTCGTTTTTGTGAAATCAACAAATCACTATAAGAAATGATAGTATTTACAAACTAATTGTATTATAAGTAAATTTGCAATTATTGTTAATGTAAGATAAATATTATTAAAAAATCTGGTATAATTACCCATTACTGTAAATGATCATTTATTTTTTGACCTAAGTTCAGAAGCAGTATAAAAGACGAGCTGTGTAAAATGGAACCTTTGATAGGAAGGAAAATAAAATTCATTTTAATATTTTTTGATTGAGCTTTATTAAAGCGATTATGTTAAGAAACAGTTATAATAGTTCATGTCAAATTGCAATTCATATAAAAGAGACAAACAAATTTATGATTTTAACATATTTTTTAACAAAGTTTTATAAACAATATTTTGTTATATTTTTATCATTTTAATATTTATAAACCATGAAGCTAGCTACTATAACAATAAAATTATAGTGATAGTCTTCTATGTTATACTTTTGAATTTAAGTTCCAACTTGATAGCAACTAAAGTTAATATAATATTATTATAACTTTAAACATATTTTCTATCATTTACAACATTTGATAAGAACACGGAACTGCCAGACGAACTGATTGTGTGTGGATTTGGCTAGGTTATAGAATTTATTAATTTTTATTTTTTCTACGTTATAGAATTCTTGAATTTTAATTCTATATTCATTCGGTTGGTTTAATGAATATTGTGTCAGTATGTGTCTTTTAAAAGAATTCTTAACACTTACTAAAACCACATTTATTTATAAAACGGATGTATAATGACTAATATAATTAAAGAAAATAAATTAAATAAATATTTAAATAACAATATAATTTAAAATTAACTAATTAATGCAATTAATTCTGTGGCAATTCAACATAACCACTTAATATCAGTTAAGTGATTTTGTCAAATTTTATTTCTATCTGTTCCTTTTTGCATCATTTATGACCCAAGCCAACTTTA
Source organism: Nephrotoma appendiculata (assembly GCA_947310385.1). Taxonomy (NCBI): domain Eukaryota; kingdom Metazoa; phylum Arthropoda; class Insecta; order Diptera; family Tipulidae; genus Nephrotoma; species Nephrotoma appendiculata. The sequence goes on along the minus strand of OX371224.1, from coordinate 15,742,282 downwards.
GACGATTTTGTATGATTTTTGACCATGTTGTGGCTATAAAACAAAACCACTTAACTACACTGAAATGCTATAATGTTACTATATTATTTTGGAAAAAACACTCTGAATATTTACTGAATTTCAGTTAAGTGATTATGTTGAATTGCCAAAGAATTAAATTTATACTGTTGGTTTAAAATTGTGTTTTCCAATGTTGAACAAATCAGTTATTAAACTGGCCGCTGCGGATATTGGTTTATCAAAACGCGTGTCTATCGCATAAAAATAAATTTAAATACAATTCCGTACGTTATATGAATAATGTGGGTAGGCTAAATTAAAAACTTAAAACGTTTTAAAACATAAATCAATTGCTCACACGCAAAAGTGTATGTTGAATATACGTAGTTGCTATCTACTCTTGCAATAAATTTAATCGGCAATTCGTTTAACATAATAACGGTTATTATTGGTTGAAGGGTTAAATCATTCGCTATAGATGTTCTTCCCTTAAATTATTGTTGGTTGATTTCTTCTTCATCTTCCAAAATCAGAAACTTTCTATTTATGGAATCTTGACTTTATAGCTTCCAATGTAATGTTTCCTCATCCATTTTTAAATTATGTTTAATTAACGGAGGCAACAAGTAATGTAACAATTTAAATACTTGTAAATGTTGCAATTCTGAAAGATAAAAAACAGATTTTCTTTCATTTATTTATTTTCACAGATACGTGTTCGGCCACAGTAACAAGTGAAATAAAACTTACCAGTATTATTAGTTTCAGCAAAAGATCTTTTTTTAATTTAATTATTCCATCAAGCTTTAATTTTTTGTTCGAATTTTCCAACCTATGGCCATCACAATCTGTGCTCTCATTTAATATATCTTTCTGCATTCTTTTAATATTGCTGATATGTACTTTCTTTGGAAAAATTAATATCGGCTTAACTTTGTTCAGTTGTAACTCTCCGTCGAACTTCAAAGGCTACCCAGATGTATATTTATAAGATATCCACAGCTTGTCATCGCTGGAGGTAATAGTTTTAATAAACTTATATAAATTGTAAATTTGGTAATGGAAATGCACAAAACTAAATTTCACTTTCCGATTTTTTTTTTGGGTTTTTTTTATCAAACGAATTTATAGTATATCAAATAAATCTTTCTTACCAAGCAATGAATTTATATTTCCAAATTCAAAAATGTTGTATCCAAAATAATTAATAATTATTAATAAGTTTTCACTAAACAGCGTATTGATTGGTTTAAGCAAGGTTCAACTGAAACTATTCACCACGTTGTTTTAGATAAATTGGTTTATTATAATAATATTTACAAATTAATATTAAATGATACAAATTGCTTGTAAAATTTAATATATTGTTTTAATTTTTTACAATTTAATAATAATTGCTATTATTGTTTATTTATTTGCTTTATTTACTATAAAAGAGTAAATGCAACTATTAATTGGAAGGAAGTTAAATATTTTATTTTTCATGATATGTAATACTCGTAGATTGCCATTATTGAATCAAAAATTCAAAACTCATTATTCGTAATTTTATTGGCATTAATAACCTGGAACTATAATTTTATTTACAAGGCATGCCAAATAAAATTATCTTCACGTTAAATATCATGCATTATTTGAATGATTACACTGACAACTTCTAGAAGAATCACTAATCGCAATCTTATACTAACAACACACGTTCGCCATTTTTGACAAAATGGAAAATATTTTTAACTTCAAATTTTAAAGATAAGAAACGCACAAAACTTATTTGCACTTTATAGTAAATAAATCTTTTTTTCCAAACAATAATTTTAAATTATTTATAATAAAAACTGGTATAAAAAATTGCCAATTTTTCATTAGATAACTTATAAAAATATAAACTGTTCGTAGTTCAACTGAAACTGATGTACTGAAAAAAATTTATGAACAAATTTTAGTTTAAACAAATTTCTAGTAATATGTAATAATAATTTTTTAATTTTACAATTTAACAATAATTATTACTGATTATTTGTAATAATTACAATTTAACAGTAAATATAACAATATATTTATTGTAATTACAATTTAAAAGCCAATTTAACATTTTATTTTATATAAATTTGTATCTATTGTAAAAGAGTGCCAAAACAAATAAAAACACTTTAAACTTGGCATTACTGGACTAAATATAACTGAAATTATAACCGTGTTTCCTATTTTATATCGCAACAGTTACACTTACACTTACAATGTTCCATTTCAAAATGTTTAGAATAAGTAGTAAAATTCGCTACCAATTCTAGATTGATAGTTTGTTGATATTTACTCGAATAAGGGTTAATAAAATACACAAACGACTTTGATGACTGAAGACTAATATTTTGTCTGTGGTATACTTTTATACGTATAAAATTGAAGTTATTTGGAGATACAAAGAATGGTTTTATAGTTAAATATAGCAAATATAGCAAAGAATTATTTTTAGAAAAACGCGTTATCCCTGTTAATCGAAGATAAAGTTCCTTACCCCTATTTAAGTTCTCATGTTTGTATACTGTTCTCATGTAGAATACTGGGACGAGTAATTTTTTTCGGAAAAGTCTGTTACTGGCAAAGTCTGAAAGTTGTCTATATTACAATACGGTAAAAATTTGTGGTGAGTTTAAAACAACTACAAAAACTATTTCACATTTTCATTTCAAGATAATAAAAAAATTTTAACATGTTAAAAGCACCACGACTTGGCTTCGGATGGTAGTTTTTTTAAGGTACGCTCATACTCATGTAAGGACTTTCATTATTGTATATAATTTTCATACTATGCTTTTACCAGGATCCCTGACACACTTGATTAATTTTTAAATTTTCTGTAACAAATCCATATTAAGGCAGTTAATTTTACATAGAAATTTCTTAGTAATTTATTTCTGCAGCAATTTGTATCGTCATTCCTTTCTAACTGTGCCACTTGCTAAGCCCGAGTTTGCTGTTTCTTTGATTCACAGCATTTCTACTATTTTGATGAAAACGTCATAGATCGCGGGTCTCCAGCAAAGCCGTCTAACTTCCAGTAAATGTTTGTAGATCTCTATAGAAATTCGATGTCACGATTTTGCATAGACGAGACAAATATCATTCGTATAATTTATATATGAGAGCGAAGATGTATGAATATTTACTGTGACTGCTGTGATTACTACGTTCAGCAGCATTGATCGGTGATTAATTTGCATTTGGGTTAACTTTGCTTTAGGGTATTTTTCCCAATAACATTAAAATACATAGGTGTTTTAGTAAGAATTGCGAATAATTATTACAATGTGAAAGCAGTATAATAGGAAGTGAAACCCGAAAATGTTTCTATAGCAGCAATAGAAAGTATGGATTGAATTACCTTTGAGAATTTAAGGTCGACGACAGTTGCGATAGGATCCAAGTATAATACATTTGTATCGTGACATAGAACAAATGGCTGAATATTTATAACTGATTGATTACCACACAGAGCAGGTTGCTGATATCCTAACTAAGCAAGCAATTGAGCAACTAAACAACTAAATTAATGAAGCTCACTATGAATGAAAAGATAAAAAATAACGACATTGTTACTCGATTGATATAAAACTAGAAATTAACAATTAATTATACATACTTCTACATCGTGGTACTATGAAAAACCCACCAAATAAACAGTGCAGGGATAATGGGCACTAGGAGTACTTTTTGGTGGAAATGAGAAAACAATTAAACTACGGAATTAATAATTCTAAGAAATATTTTTATTTGAATATTATATTCTAAAAGTTTGTTATTTGAAATTACAAATAAAATGTAATAACATATTTTACTATATTTATTCTTTTTTACAATTATCCTAGTACATATAACTATTTCTTAGTAGGTTTTACGAAAGCCTGTGTTGAACCTACAATTTAATAGTAAAAGTAATGTTTGGTGCAATCAACAAATTCTTTTGTAGAATCTACTTATATTTTTTCTCTGAGTGTGGAATCCTTTCTCTTCTAACATTACTGTTTTTAGTTGATTGGCGTGTTTTCTTTTTTGTACCGCTACTTCGCATCTTCTATAGTTGGGTGGGTGTTGTCCTTTACAGTTTATACACCTTGCAGGTTCGGTTCGACTATATGAGAAAAGTTTCTCGCCTTGTGTCTGGCGGCACATTTTACGCAGCTAACATCTCTGCTGCAATATCTTTGGGTGTGGTTATAACCTTGGCATTTCTTGCATTGAGGTATTAATCTCGTGTTATTTTTCAGTGGTTCTATTTTAACCCTCATATTAAGTATTGCTTTGATATTAAATATATTTTCAATTTTTTTGTTTTTGTTGAATGAGAGCATGAATAGCGGGGTTACTCTTTTAACGATCTATTATATGACTATACGCCTTTCATAATGATCTCTATCTGCCTTTTCACTATCTGCCTTACGGGAAACAAAAATAAAATTAATCAGCAATGGGTATAGGCATTACAGTATTCTTCAAGTTGCTTGGTACTTAGTAGCCATTATGTGACCTATTGTGATTTTTTAACCCTAGTCATGCGGGCATAATTTTACAACGCTAAAAGGCAGCAGACGTACAATTGTACTGTCATATAATTTATATTGAAATCTTCACTGTAGACATAATTTTTGTAAGATAAATACATATGTAATATTTAGAATTTCCATATAATTAAAATGTAGAAATCTCGCAAAGCTTTAACCCTCTCCAGTTTCTGCAAGAAGACTTTTTAGTATTTAAAATCGGAATAGGCACAATTGTACCTATGCCGCCTGACGAGGGTTAAAATATATGTTTTAATTATAATGTTTAAATCTTTTTTATTTTTTTTTTATTTAAAATTATTTAAGATATTATAAATATATTTGTGGCATTATAAGGTATTCAATGGTTTTTACTCTATTTTTTTCTTATTCCTATATTTTGTATATCTTTCGATATTATCTAGTATTTTTTTTTTTTAAATTTTAATTGTAAATTTTCTAATTGTTTTTGTCATTTTATTACAATTTCTCCACTGATGATGATCAACAGGTCGAAATATACAGATTAAGTTAAAATCTAATTAATTATAAATCATAAAAAAGTTTGTCTACAAAAATTTAGCATCGTACAATACATCATAAAACTAAAAGACAAATTAAGGAAAATTATATTATGTAATTTTATCGTTTAAAGTACCGTGCTAATACGTGATAACGTCTTCCGGGACTATCAATAATGATTTGATGTTTTTGGCATTTGTCTTTTTATATTATATATAATTTATTTGACTGTCAGAGTCGACAGAAATCGTCCATTGCGATGCTAAGTTTATTTGACAAGAGATGGCGCGCAAAGCAAATAATTTATTAATATTGATTTATCAGAAATGATATTGTCAAGAAGTCAAAAGTACTGAATTTTTGAGGAACAGGACAATTTTCATTTGACGATTACCACATATGATCCAGGTTACTCAACAAGAAGACATATACAGAATTTCTTAGACATCTCTACGATTGACTATTATTTGCGTTTGAATAAACGAATTTCCAGGATTTGTGAAATTCGGTAAAACAATCAACACATGCTGAATAATCAATAAACAATATAGCTCATTTTATTATTAATCATTTTTAATTTGGTTATTTTATTAAAACTAAGTCTATACTTTATGATATTATATAACACCAAATAACAAAATATGAGTAAAAAATAACAAAATACGACCTTCATATATTCTTATTCAATTTTTAGATAAGTATAGTAGTTTCATTTACACTTTTTGACTGTTGTAAGGTTTTTTGTTGCTTTGTCAGAAACTTCACACTAATTCTAATAGAAGGAAATTTTGTCTTATTTTCGATACTGGAATTTCGTTTCATTTTATTTTGCTTTTTTACGACTTTATTGAGTAAAATAAAAATTGTCTAAAAATAAAAATATATGCTGCTGTTTGAGACCAAACGAACTTGTTCTATATTTCATTCCCAAAGCCAAATTTTATAGAGAATTCAGAAACCTTAAAATGATGCTGTGAAAATTTATGTATGATTACTTCATTGGTCCTATTTTGGTATTTCCCCAGGAATAGGGAATTAAGGAAAGAATTTACATATAAGTTCTATTTAAATAATTTTTTTCTGGCATATTAAGGTAAAAAGTTAGTGGTATTTTTTTGAAAACAAAATAAAATTGGGAATAACTTTCCCTGATAATTTCGCTATGGAAAAAATATTCCCAGTTTACAAAATTGTACATCAAACTTTTTTTTCTCAGTAGGCCAGAAAAACTGATTTATAGACAAAAGCTATGTAAAATTTTTCCCCAGTCCTCTATTCCCAGGGAATTACCAGAATATTGCCACAGGTCAACAAAAATCCTTTTAAACTTTATTCAAACGTAATAAAACTTGGATCTACGAACAAAATGAAATTTTCTATATCGTGTGTTACCTGTTCTATAGCTCGCAATACTTCATAAATACGCCGTGGTATGTTGTGCTTCTGTTGCCATTCTTCTTGTAAAGTGTCTCGCACTTCTTGCACATTTGTTGGTTGCCTGACGTGCTCTATAATAGGATTTAATTCTTGACGCCATAGAGGCTGTTTTATTAAAATAATAATAGGGTTTAATCATCGTTCTGGTGAACACCAAACTCTGCATCGGCCGTCAGACGCATACAAACTGAACCGCGATTCACCTGAGAAAGAGCCATTACACCAGTCCCTCTAGGGGTCCAGTTTAGATACTGTAGCGCATAATTGTTTCGATTTATTATCATCTATTTTGATATCTGGTTTTGTACTGGTACATTACTTTTAATTCTTGAGCACTGCTTGTCTTGTCATGCTTTTGTAGCTTAACGTGCAATAGCTCGATCTTCTCTTGGTGTAGTTTTTCTTGGTCGATCAGATCCTTCACGCCGACTCACACTGCCTGTTTCTAAATATCGATGCCAAGTTCGGTTTACGATAGACTAATATCACAGATTCTCTAAATGTCACGTTAATTTACACCGGCTTCAACTAAAGCCACAATTTTTGTAGCGCAAACGAGTAATTGTTCCTTTCGATTCATCTCGCTTAAATCATCAAATAACTATCCGATAAATTAAATTATTGTTATTCATAAAGTGACGTATAATTTAAACAAACTTAAAATTTTATCGTAGAGTGCTTAGTTTTTGGTAAGTTTCTCGCTAAAATTTCTATAATTCGGCAAGTAGTCGTCACACAAATATTTCCACAGTATCAAATATATCCACAGTATCATTTTGTTTCTAAATTGTTTATAAAGTTGCTAATTTGGATTTGGGAATGCAATATCGAGCAAGTTCGTTTACAGTCTGAAACAGCAGCATATTTTTTTTTGTTTTAGATAATTTTTATTTTACTCAAAAAAGTAATACAAAAACAAAATAAAATAAAACGGATTCCAGTATCAAAAAGAAGACAAAATTTCACCAAGATACAAGAGTTCAAATCTGGGTATATTTTCGAGAAAAAAATTTGTTCCATTTCTTTTGACGCAGTGTATTTTAATTAAATTATTTTTTTATTAATTCTTAAAATTAAGTTGAAGTATATTTTAGTTATTTATTTTATTAGTATACTTTTACTTCTACAGACCCAAAGTGTTCAATATTTATTGTGACATTAATGTCAACGTCCCTAAAGCTAGCAAATCCCTGCAAAATAACACAAGATACTTTGAATAATTATAAACTAATAATGGGGGCTGATTAAATGCTCTATTAAAAAATGTTGGGCTCCACCTATATCAAAAAATGGATTAAATACAATTGGAAAAGAAAAAGTCTTATTAAATGCTACATTAACATTTTTGTTGTTCCGTTCGTTCTAGAAAGAGCATTAGGCCTTTCTATATAAGAGCTAGCAGAACCCAAATCGAAAATCAGACAAAAACCGAAGCTAGAACGCAAAATATGATCTATTGCCATACAAATAATTAAAGGCTCCTAATATGGCGTAATTCCAATGACGATTAATAAATGAAACCATCACAACTAGTTTGTTAACTATCAAGTCGATACCTGATATAAATTGATGAAACATATAGAAATTTTATTGATGCTCCCTAGAGGTTCATTCTATCAAATATCGAAATTTTTTACGCCAAAACTATTTATTTATCAGTACATAAAGAAGTAGGCAGTTTCATAATCGTATAACAGTTGGAAATGCAGAATTTGATCGATACTATAATTGCAGTGCTCAGAATCGTTCCATTTAGTAAAAATTCAAAATTAAATGGAGTTATTTATTATAAAACTGAAATATAATTAATCAAATGTTGTTTTACGAAGTGATCACCTTTATACAACCTTAGTGCCTCGAAAAATATTCAATTAGATAATATTAATAATTTTTTGAATATGTTTTTCTATTTTTAATTGTTAATTTATTTTTTGTTTATTTTGATAACTTACGAATCACAGAATTGGTAGTACCTGGAAGAAAGAAAAGAAAATTTCATTAATAAAATTACTCAAGTTTTAATTTAGACGAAAAATGAAACGGAAATCAGCAATGCAAAGTAGTTTTAGATGTCGGCACAATTACAATCAAAATCTATATCCGGACACCCAAGGATGTATGTTATAACACGAACGAATGACAATTTAATCAAGTTCCATCTTCTTTTATATTCAGGAGTCGACACACAAAATAATATGTATGTAGATATAGTCAAGTAGAATAAATTAAATTTATTTCATGGATTCTGCTGGGTTCTGTGTTACAAATAAATAAAACCGAACGACAGAGCGAAATGTAAAACTACGGACAAGAAAATTAACAAAAAACCATAAAAACCAAATTAAAACCAAACATAGAAGAAGTACATGGATGGAAATGAAAAAAAAAAAAAAATAACTAACAAAACACTGGTCCAGGAAAAATCTTATACTTTGTGTTTGCCCTTTCTTTCACTCTAGTTATGTTTCTTTGGCTTTGTGTATGCAAGGAAATGAAATAAACTAACATAAATTATGTTCATTCTACCATAAAAACCAAAAACACAATACAACTGATTTTCATTTCAAGCATGGAAATTTAAATAAAAAATCTAAATAATAAGGAAAATCTAATAAAAACCACAAAACAGACAGACAAACATTTAATTGTTATATGGTTTTAATTTTTAATTTTGTGAGAATTGTACATAAATTTTTAGACTTTAGAAAAGTTAACTATGGTTTTCTTGGAACACGAAAGGAACATCAATCAACCCAGTTAACTATACTGATTCGTATGTTATAATAAAACCGCACTGGTAATATGTTTGTGCATGTGGTAAAAGAATTATGGTTTTAAAGTCTCACATCTATACTTTCTAGATATAAAGCACATTAATCTCTTAATTCCACCAACTCGTCATAAAAATGTATTCATGTCGATTTCAATTAACTTCAGATGATATAAATACAAATTAAAATTTATTTAACTTCACGAAAAGAAAAAATCGTACGCCCGTATTATATACATAGAGCATTATGTCATTTATATAAAAGCTAACAATATATGACATCAGAATAATATTTAATACCAATCCAAACCAACAGAAAAGTCAAGTTCCTGCAACATTTATAACATTTTCCCGCCCAACCAAAAAATTACAAAACATAAAAACATTTTATTTTCCCGCATATATCGTTTACAACTATCAATCTCGACATATGACATGGCTTTCATAAATAAAATATAAAAGCAAATTTCTTTTGTATTTTCCATTTTCAATATATACGTACGAGAGGATGTGTGTGCGGTATCATTAAATTTTTAACAATCACCATCATAATCATCATCATCAAGCGTGGTGTGCTTTAGAGGCGAGATCCACACAAATCCTTTTTTTTTGTTTTAAATATTTTTTTTTATATCTGAGATTTACTCGGCGTACACCATTTTTACTCGGATACAGCCGTATTACAACGATATATGCTTAAATAAATACATAGACCCAAAATAATGATGACTATCATCTGCGGTGATGATGATAACTTTTTTGTAACGGTTTTTTTTATGTCTTATGTTTATTTTAGATTTTCGGAGTTTTTTAACGATACCAAGTCAAAAAATTCAACACTTGGTACGGGAACGTGTTTAAGAGGGATGTTTGAAAAGTTTATGAGCTGGAAACCATGTAAATCTGATTCAAATCAAATACATTCAAATCTCTCATATATGCTATAGTTAAAGGCAGAAATTTTACGAATTTGGATATGATATGGTAGGCGTACAGGCCAACCATATCGGCGATCCTAGGTACGTAACCATAATACTGAAATATCAACAATCAAATCACTAGGCCCAGGCCCTGCATACATCCTTAACAAAAATGGTTATTTAGGAACGAATGTTAGTCACAGAACCAACTAAGGCGAACCGCAGCAAAGTCATTTTTTAACTACTTAAATATATTAAAATATTAGTCTCAATTAAATTCACACTGTAGATTAGATTTTGTTAGTTTATTAATTTGAGTTAGTTGTGGTTGAGGTAAAGGATTCTAATATTCATCATATCTTTTCGGCATCAGTCATAATATACTGGTTTAGGGTGTTTCAACATATGTTGCTTGTAACCTTATTATCATACATATGATAACCTAAATATTTCGTTGATATTGTAAAAAAACAAATTTAAGTTTGCAATTTTCATTCAGCTACCTACATTTAAATTCATCCAACTAAAAGCAGAACAACATTCCATAGCAAAAAGTCTTTAGATCGTTACGTAGCGTAAGTAATTAAATAGACCCCCAGATCAAGAATGTTGCAACAACAATCTTCTCTGACCTTCCGGTGTGTTCTACTAATATTAAAAATAAATTGAATTTTATTTGCCGGAAGGCAATATTCAGAAATCGAAGTGACATCTACCACAAATTCCAGTGGCTTTTTGGAGAGTTGGGCTTTTATTTGGTAATATACAATGAAGCTTTACCATACAGCTCTTTCCAACATAAAGCGTGGTAGTTTATTCGTTCCATAAATAACATAAATTAAAAACTTCTTGAACCAAAAAGAGATAGCGGAAGCTTTTAAATCATCTGTGATGTTTTTTATAGTCCTAGAAAACCTTCAAAATAATTTGAATAGTTTTCAAATATAATTTGACAGTTATTTGGTACGAAACGGCCAATTGGTACGAAATATCAGTCGATTGAGTTGAATTCAGATATAATTCAAACTATGCTTGTAATAACTTACAAGTTTAATATTGTAACTGACGCAAATGACATGGTTTGTTCCCATGGCCATAAACTTTTAGTTTTTTAGAAAACGTATTGTTGGAACTATGACTAAAATGTAAGCTGAAATTTTTAATTGTGTTACCATTAAAAACTATTTATTGACTTGAAGAAGGAAATTCAAATTTATATTATTGGAAAAATTTACAAATAACAAAGCCTTCGGGACGTTGAGTTTGGCCTCTTTCGGTGATTATTAGGCTGCCTAATTGAAATATGATTATGATTCTCTTTGTGGATATAGAGACCAAAGAAATGCATTATCAAGCAGTTTTGGACCCAGTTATATGTTTCATAAGAAAGATATTCATCAATCAATAGCTTTGTGTTTATTCGCAAGATATGTGAATTAACGTTGGGACAACGTTATTTCTGAATTCAATAAATTTGGTTCACGTAAAATTTAAACTTTTGGAAATTACGCGCAGAATCTACGACTGAAGTTTATACACGACACTAACGAAACAAAAATTTTAGACGAATATTATTAATTACACATTTCGAAAGGGTTATAAAATATTACGTAAACACTTTAAATGAAATAATATAAACTACGCGTAAACCCTTTGGTAAAATAAGCCCGAGCAAACCTTACTACTTATTCCCATCGAAATTAGTAAATGTTAACTTTACAAATCAAAATATGAAACTGATTTTATTGTCACTTAATTCAAACCATATTTCCCATGCTAATAATGCTAAATACCGTGGCATGTTAGCGGTCACATCAAAAATCGTTAAATATGAAATATAGGCAAATGTACTGGTTTATGAGCAGAAATTCTAAAGTTACAATTCAAACGAATTGCTTCTGCATCGATAAGTTTGAAAGTCAATATTGACCTACGATCATCGATTGTAAGTATTGTGCCAAGAAGGTTGAAGGCTTTCAAAATAAAGTACTGATGGAATGTCAATGAAACCATAAAGGAAATCCTCACAGCCGTTATCTTGGCATGAAAATGCATACGTGTCTTAGGCACCACCCTTACAAAGTAAACTTTAAAGATAGAAACACATGGAGCTAATCAGTTTCAATTATAATCTACAAATGTTTTACAGATATAACTAACATAGCCAAACTATAAATTCACTCTACTATAAATTCCTTCTATAAATCGACCTTATAAATATACAAGCAATCTGTCTGTTCGATTTTTTTTTAAATATTTAGAAACCATCTTCTCTAATACCGATTACCCACAATAAACATCCAACTTATTAAAACCGAGTACAACGTAGAGCTCTCAACATGTAAATAGAAACACGAAACTAACGGATATAAACACGAAACGATAGAAATTCTTTGGTGAAACACTTCCCATATACTTCTGTGATTTAACTGTCGTTTTGCATTCATTTCTTTAAAATATGTATGTAAGAAAGTATCCGCTATAGTATCCCATGTAGCAAGTAAGAATTGCGAAAATGTTGTGTTAATTTTTAGTATGGAGTTTGGTCGAAAACAGTTTCACTGGTTCACAGTAGATTGAAATAAAGTTTAAGTTTCAATTTAGAAGTGTTGTCTGATAATTTTTGATTCAATTTAGCAATATTTTCATCATTTAGCAATTACTGTCAACTGGTTTGATGACATTATCTAGTTTTATAGTTTTTTAATCAATCTAATTTATTTATCGTAAATAGTTGACAGAACCTCACAAAATATTAAACTTGCTCCAACAATATGATTTTCGTTGCTTTTGTTTTGCTACATCCAAATTCCATTTTCTTAACTTGTCACAGTAAAGATATTCTGGTTGCCATTCTACTCTGCCACTGCCCGAAGTATTAAGGAAAGCTGAATTGAGTTATAGACACAGTTATATCAAAGGTATCTGAAGTTAACATCATTCCTGTATCTGCAAGTTGTTAATATTCTGGATAGAGGATGAATATAAGGTACTACCGCACGAATTCATCGAATCATCAACTACAAAAACTGGCGTATATTATTTGCATATAGGAGATATGAGGCACACGCTCTTACTTCAACTAAAGTGCACAGTTGGCAGAACTACAACCAGAACAAGGTAGCCGATTTGGCGAATAAGACCAGAAGCTAAACTAAATTCAGCACGCTAAGATCTCCACTGTTAAGAACTAAGCAGAGAAATAGGGTCGTAAAATTCGATGGCCATTAAAGCAGTTTGAAAGTAAAATTCGAAACATATACATCGCAAGCTATTTCAGATGGCCAGCTAAACAACACATTTCCAACCGAAACAGTTGTTGGAAACTGTAGAGGAATTTTAAAGTCTCCGACGATCGAAGGCAGGATTCCATTGGAGAATATTAGAGTGTTTTTGGAAGAGACTGTGTAGCACAATTGTTGGGGCATAGGATAGCCGGTGAACGCTCTCATTTTGGCTCTTGAAGTAGATGTTTTGCAAACTGTATGCCTATCAGTTAAGAACTATGAGATTTTCATGAATGAGTTGGAACTAACATATGGGCAGTCACACATCATAGAACTATGCAAGATTTAACTTCAAAGAAAGAGGCAATTACGTGGGGAAAGCCTCGAGAGGGACGTTACGAAATTAGTGCGGCAAGCTTATGCCAATGCGCCTGCAGATGTGTTGAACAGACTAACACAGTGAGCACGTTTATCAGCACTGTCAAAGACGATGATCAGAAAGTTCATTTAAGAACGAATATTAGAGGTAACACCATGAATGAGGTATTACCATTGGCTTTAGAATATGATGCAGCTATAGAGCAAATTTGACAACTGACACACTAAAATTGCACAAGCTATACGGAGGATATCACGCAAATAAATGCTCTTATTAAAGAGGAGGTAAGAAGAACACGGCCAGCTTTTCGAGGTAATGGAAGGAAACGATTGCACACCCCGTCTTGATGTTTCTGATGCCAACAAACCGGGTATTACATGAGGGATTGCAAGCTACTAACATAGCGCTCGGAAACTGATGGAAGGGGCAAGAAAAGCGACGATACGTCGAACGAGACTTGAAGTGAAGCACTTGTCTCATTGAATAAACTTGAATGTGGAAAACTAAGTTATATCGAGGTTTACTACGAATACCGGGGCTTCAAAATCAATGGGGCGTCCTGATCCAGAAGAGAGATATGCTGCTGTCTGTTATAGGTTGGTAACAACAGCTGGTAATTCTGCGATAGTCAAAAGAGAGTGTCCTCTTCCAGTAATATAAATGATGAATATATCATCGGAGCGGATGTTATGAAGAAATACCAGATGGTCAATGATTTGAAAAATCAGGTGAACAAAATGCATTTCGAGTGGGAATTGTGGATAATATATAGGCATGTGTAAAATAAACGGGTTACTGTGTGCGAGAACGTTTAATGAACTCCCAACATAAAGTACCAATACGTGGCTGAAACGTGAGTTCTTCAACAAATGTAATCAAAAAAGGGGTGGTCGTCGTCACAGCTGACGGAATCAATTATATTGCCAACTGCCAGTCGAAAGGTGTTGTCGATCACTAAGCCATAGGCAGAAGATCATTCGCTCACTGTGCAGTCATCCCCCAGCGGAACAATTAAATGTCACAGTGCACTGGATGAATTTGCCGATGTCCTGCTCTTAAGCTCTTAATGATGATGAACTAGGAAAAACTAATATTTTGCAACATAGAATCGACACAGGAAACGTTACTCCAATCCGGCAAGCACCAAGACGACTACCGCTTGCGAAACAGCTGAAGACTGCCGAATTAACTAAAAAAATGGAACGTGATGATGTAATGAGGTGTCTAGCAGTACATTGGATCTGAAGAGCGGATATTGGCAAGTATAGCAATCCATCCTGATGATATAAAGAAAATAGTATACAAATTTTTTGACTGTTCTAACTTTAATTCTAACTTAAATTTTAAATGTACCGTTGAATTTGATGTTCCATATGTGTCCGAATCTGAAATTATTAATGCATTGAACTCCGGACAGAGTTTCTTTCTATATTTTGAAATTGTTAGAATATCGTCATCCATTTCATCATCTCAGCACTGTTTTTTTCAAACGTAGTTCCACAACAACCAATTTTATTGAGTTTAAACATGAAATTGTTGATACATTTAAGTCGCAGAGTCAACTTGATATCGGTTTTGTTGATCTTTTGAACACCAAATCATCAAACTTAAACTAAAGTTGTTTGTACTATCTGAGAAATTCGTTAATTAGGTGGGGCCATACCTATCTGATTATGTTCAATATGTTAAGTTAAATCGTGTCAAATCAGATAAAATAAACGTTTGGTCCCGTGTTCCGCAGGGCTCACACCTTGGTCATCTATTATTTACAAGATTTGTAAATGACTTGATGGATGTATTGCGTTACTCTAAGGGACTTATGTATGCAGATGATCTCAAACTTCTCTGGATTCGGTATTCTTGTGGTGTAGCAGGAATAATTTACAGTTAAATACTAAGAAGTGTGCGCTGTTATGTCTTTCTCAAGGAAAAAACTCTGATAAATTTTGATTATAATATTAATAGCGAAACATTAGTTCGAGTTAACCAAATCACAGATTTGGGAGTAACGTTTGACCCCACACTGAGTTATATTCCGCATATTGATAAAATAATATCAAAATCGTCATCTTTGATAGGTTTTGCTCACAGCGTCTCTCTAAAGAATTTAAAGAAAAGAGGACTCTTCAAATCACATGGACAGACGACTGACTTATTTGGATAATCTTCTTAAAATACCTAGTTACAATAAGTTTGTACCTACTCCCATAAGACAACTTAGAACTAAGTCTTTATTGATACCGGATTTTCATCGTTCCAATTACTCAGTACACGAATCAATTAATTTTATGATTGCGACGTTTCAAAAATAGACTGAAAGATAACTTTAAAATTTCTATGTTTGAAGTGACATCATCTTCGTCGAGTTTTAATGAGATTTCCGAAATTTTATGCAATACAGGTATAAAAATGTAAATTTTGCAAGTTTTGAGATTTTATGCAATCGACTTGTGATTAATTTATTGTTATTGTGTAATTTTAAGCTCTTGGAATTATATTGTAACAATCATTAGGGATTTTTTATCCTGTGGATTATAATTATCTATATTAATAAAAATCAATTGGCGCATGTATGGACTGATCATCACTAGAGAACGGTTGGAACGATTTGGCTGATTATTTTTTGTTGTATTCGTAATTGTCAGGACAAGGTTTGTATAAATGAAAATTTTGGAAAAATCCACCGATAAAATCGAGAATTCGGAAAAAACGAAAAATTATGTTTTAAACCCGTAAACTTTCGGAAAAACTTGAAGGAAATTGATTTTTCTTCAGTTGAGCTTTTGAGTTTAATTTTTTTTCAGCTTCAGTTGAGAACGGCTTAACCGATTTGGCTCAATCTTTTTTTGTTGTATTTGCAATTACCAGGAGATGGTTCTTACGAAAGAAAATTTTAGGAAAATCCACCGTTAAAGTCGGAAAACGCGGGAAGTCTAAAAATGATGTTTTTGTACGGGACTTCACACGTATCCGATCCAAATGGGCTTTTAACAGAGAAAAATTGGAAAATCTGAATAGAAAACTTGAAAGCTTCTGGAAAAACCGG
Source organism: Nephrotoma appendiculata (assembly GCA_947310385.1). Lineage (NCBI taxonomy): Eukaryota > Metazoa > Arthropoda > Insecta > Diptera > Tipulidae > Nephrotoma > Nephrotoma appendiculata. Next base: position 15,725,443 of record OX371224.1, on the reverse strand, counting down.
TAATTTGGATAGTATTTTTATATGAAAAAATAGCAAAGATAGAACATTGAACATTGATATTTTGTGAAAAATAATTAAATTTAAAGCGATAGTCCAGTGTGTTATCAGTGGTGGTCGAATCTTTGATCCATTTATAATTTGAATTTATTTAAGTTCGTTGTAATTTGGTGTGTTACGGATACAATCGACTTCGACTCGGTCATTTCAAGCTTACGCACAAAACAATTTGAAACGTCGACAAAACAGATGGCTAAACGTGACAATTTGAAATGACATTTTGTCGTTCAGATATGATATAACAGTCGATTGTGCCGCGGATATATCGCTTGACTTTCGAACAATGAGCACGGTTTGTCAACATTGCAATTTTTTGAGGTTTCGACACGAACCGCCAGGATTATGTTGTGCGGGCGAAAAGGTGAAATTTTCACAACTGACACCGCCACTAGAGCCATTGGCATCATTGCGTCCTGGCCAAGAACATCGGTCAAAGCGTTTCTTTCATAGTATACAAAAGTAAAACGGTTCCTTCCAAATGGCATCATTTGGGAGGGAATATTATCGAGGCACGAGATTTCGCATGAATGTAGATGGAAATGTATGTTGGAAGCCCGAAGCACATGCGCGAATACGTGTAAGATGCAATGACCTACGTACCCCAATACGGTCGGTCAAACTTATTCATCACTTTCACTCGCAACTCAAAATGGATCGAAATCACGCCGCTGTTACTACCCACCCGGTCAATCATCAACCGATCACCACGACATTACAGCACAAGTATTCAAACAGAAACTCAAGGCTCTCATGTTCATTGTGTAGTATTGGGACTTCGGAGACATGCGATGTTGACTGTACTCTATGGGGTCGAAATTGAAATGCTGAGTACTTAAATTCTGTCAAGTTCATATACGTTTGTATGGCTGTATTTGCTACTTCAGCTCCTGATACCAACGATGAAGTTTCGCAATATCGAATGGAAAGATATATCAGCAGCAATGAGCCGGTTATGAGTATCTTTCCATTCTCAATAGACGAACGTCATCCAACTGGGGTTCATTTAGCTGTGCACTTGGAGAATGGACAACCAGCTTATTTCACAGCATTCCACACGGCCAATGACCACCTGCGACAACGCTAACAATCTTCTTCACGACATGCGCAAGTGATCCATTTGCAAGAACAGTGCTTTATTCGGAGATGCCGAGATATTTCACTTGGAACGCACCATCAAAAAAAAAATTCCAACTTCGGAATCACAGACAGCCTGTTCCTGGATACTGGAATATATATTCAACCGATGCATTGAGGAGCATTTACACAATTTATCCGAGCAATGACGAATTTTTCTACTTGCCTTTGTTATTGGTTAATGTTCGTGGGCCGATTTCATTTGACTTTCTACGAAATGTTAATTGTGAGCTGTGCGCAACATATCGAGAAACCTATCAGTGTTTACATTTGCATGTGTTTTTCCCATGGGCAGTTGTACGTGGCGTGCTCGAGAGTAGGTAAACCATCAGCGCTATTCGATTTCTCTCTGGACAGAGAGGCAAAAAATATCGTTCATTAGGTCCTGAGATTTGACAATTTTCGATTCCTTTCAAAAGGGTTATTTAAAATCAGGGCTGGATCCTGGGATCTATCTTTCTAGGATAGAGATTATATGAAATTAGTGACATGTTCGATTCCGAGGGATAAAGGGCCCATTCTTTAGCGTTCCTGTACCGTTCAACTTATTGCGATGGAACGTTGATGATGGGTTTCGTGATGCTCGCGATGGTTTCTGAGTTGGTAAAATTAGAGCTGGGACCCTGGGTCTGGGGGCATCGGTAAAATGTTTTTCTAAAATTTCAATTTTTAATGCTTCCGGTGATGCTTCCAGTACTGAATTCAGTACCTGATGAATTCCTGTTATATACGATTGCAACTACAGAAAAAATTGCATGCAAAATATCCGTAATTCAAAGTAATTTTAATTTCTCCCGTGTAATTCAGCTAGTTGTAAATTAATAAAATGTAAATAAATCCCAGATAGAAACGAATGACTATTTTTATTTAAAAAGTATAAAATACAAAACAATAAAAGAGAAATAATGATTATATATATATAGTGCCATTTATTTTTAATTCTTCATTTATAAATCACAAATCTCATTCGGTACACATAATTGACGTCAGAGCGGTGATTTTGTGAACTAGAGTGACGGTAACAACATTGTTGCTTAAAGGCGGTGATTCATGTATAAATTTTATCTGACAGACATAAACAATAATCACTCTGATTGGTTGAATGTTGGCCATATCTGTTTATCGTACGACACAAATTAAAAATTGAACATTGCTCAATTTTGTATAAGATTTGACGGCAGTGAGAACAAAGAATACATAATAAAAAAAAAATCCAAACGGACAGAAGTAAAAACATTTTTAAGGTTGCTTGCTTTATAAAAAGTCAAAATATATCCTTACGACAAAATTTTGTACATGTATCGCTTACGTGTGAATTTCATTTTGATCGTATAAGACAAAAAAATATTAACCAATCAGAGCGATTATTATTTATGTCTGTCAGACAAAATTTCTACATGAATCATCTCCTTAATTTAAATCATTTCAAACGACCTGCCGCATAATCATATCGGGATGAGAAATATGCATCTCCCCCCAGCATTATAGCGGTAGTTTTGAGTACTAAGCCGCTCCAGCTATATGCATTCGTGGCATGCATCAACACTTGTCCAATAATATGCAGCAATTATGTTTTCAGTGCTGAAATGGAGTATGAGGGTCGGCGTATGAGCGGTGCACTCCTATAGGAGTTACACCCGCATGTGTGTCCATTTTCATCACCGATCGTAATCACATGATGAAAAGTACTTTTGCATCCAGCCACTCGGCGTCACTTTTCTCATTGATGTAATTTTTCACCTCCCATTCCATATTTAATCTATCTTCTATTCCTCTCTTTTACTTTCTCTTTCTTTCCCTTCTTTACTCCAGTAGTAAATATTACTCTACCTTTTACACATTTTTCTTGGTTTCTGTAGACCATTTCAACTAATCGATTTAAATTTTGATTGTCAAGTAGTTAACAACATTATTTTGGATTTCTGAGAACATACAAAAACACCCTGGTATGTAATTATATATAATAGAGAGTGAGATAGGAGAGACCAACAAAAGCGCTAATTGAAAGTTATAAAATAACAAAACGAGCTTTTTCACACACACATACTCGTTGTTGCTGTTCTGGAGGTTACCATTTATGTGTACGTGACATTTAAATTTAATGATAACAACAATTAAAATATTTTATTTCTTGGCAAATTGTTTTAGGTTTTGTCATTATTTTTTACATATTTATGAATTTTAAGCGTTGTTTTGTTTTGAATTTCTGGCGGCGGAAATTTGGTAAAACTTTGCTCAAGTATATATTGTGTAGAGTCATTTTCCTTTCAAATAAAATTGTTTAACAATTGCGTATATAAAAAAAAATGTTTTGTAAATTTGGTTTTATGAAGTTCCGGGTTTTTTATTAGCTTTGTGCAAAAAACATTACAACAGTCTAAATGAAATCATACTTTAAAATGTCAAAAAATGCGTCACACTGTACAATATTCGTAATTAAAATAAACTCAAAAATTTATTGCGTTTATAGAGGGGGGTCGAACTGTTCATTAATTATATTTTTTATTTTCCTATTTTCATACGCTTTTGATTACTTAGGACACAGGACGAAAAATTCTGATGTCATTTACACAAATATAATGCCGTTTGTAGGACATTTTTTCATTAACCCTAAAAATGCTTGTGTGCTACATTTTCATTCGTTTTTTATATATAGACTTGTGTCATTACTTTGTGCTTCAACTTTCCTTTTTTGATATATGCGTTTGGTCACAATATTAAAATCGGAAGATGTGCCGAATCATAAAAAGGTTTAAAGTAATTAAGCTTAGAGCTAATAATTTATGTATTTTGTATATGTATGTATCGCGATTTTATGAATCAGGGCAGATGAAAATCAATAAAATGTTACACACGTACACCCAAATTTTCTGCAAAAGAGGGTCGCCATTATGGCGCCACATAATTTTTTTTTGATATCCATTTGTATGTTTTTTGTTTTGCTTCCGCCGTTTCGAGTATATATCGTAATTTTATCCTCCTTCAAACGATATACACAACGATATAAGGATTCATCGTATAAAGTTATAAAATTGACAAAGCCGCCACTTGGACGTCGTACATAAATATAATTGAAATCTCAAGGTAGACATGTCAAAATGAAACGCAAACACATTAAGCTTTTAATTGAAGTGCATTTTCAATTTATTTTAAAATTGCTCTGGGTACATGAAATTGCACAGAAAATCACTTGACGGTATCAAATTGAAAGTGTACGTACATATATGTATGTATGTACTTAGCGAAAAATATTTAATTTTGTTAAATTTTTTACACTATACTTGATAAGTTGAGCTCGCTCTTTCAGCTTACAAAATCTGTATGTTTTATATTTTACAGGTAATATTTTTTTTTAAATTTCTACATTATGATTACATTTCGATTTATATTTTCGATCGATCGATTTATAAAATGTAAATTGAAAAAAAATTAAATTCAAATCAGAAGTATAAAATTTATAAGCTGTAAATTTTTCTAAGAACAGAGAAGGAATGAGTTTGGAGAGTTTACACTTACGGGGTTTTGCTTTATTGAGGACACTCAAAAACTATACCGACGTTTCAAAGAATTGTCTAGAATTTTTTTTATAAACATATGACTAACGTCGAACGATATGTATATCAAACGAGCGACTGAAACTTACACCACCACAACAACAACAACAACAACTTTCCAACTGACATAATTTTATTTGTGTCAGTCTCCATACCAAAATAAGATTAACTCATTCAAAAGGTACAAGAAAATTTGTCTTGTTTACAACCAACAAAAAAAAAGTATCAATATCATTTTTCTTGACATAATACAAAACGACATTAACATTTTCTCAATTTTCCAATTTCTGTGAATATTTTAATTCAGTTGAACAGCGCTGCACAACAACAAAACAAACAACAAAAACGTGGAAGATGAAATGGATTGAAAAGAAATTATTATATTCTTTTGTTGTGAATTCGAAACGAACACAAAATTATGAAAATTCGGAAAAACAAGAATCGAGGGCACATATTTAACCCATTCCCCCGCTCCGTCAAATATGTTTTCGACTCTTTCGAGAAACAGGGTTGATGGATTATAATATTTAAATTGAAATTCAATATTATAAACATTTTCCGGTTTGTTTAATGGATATAAATATATCATGTTACGTGTAGACAAGGCGTACGTAATACAGTCGTATAACAAAGAAACTGCCACATTCGATAAAGTCTTTCATATATACTTTAAAAATCGTCCCTATATCTATCAGGGGAGTGAAAATAGCATGTATTGCTTCTAAACTGTGACAATTATGGCACAAATAATATGTGCGCTCCACTTTATTGTTATCTTTAAGATGTTTGAAAAAAGTTGCCAGCAATAACAATAAAATAGAAATATTCTCCAAAGGATAGTTTCTTATATCACACAAAGCTGTTTTTGGTGTGCTTTTTATTTTTATGTTCAATAAAATAACAATTTTCATCGTTTTTATTGTATTCCTTATAAATATATATAAATTTTTTTTCGTATTCTCTCGTATAGATTTTATGAGGTGAAATAGCAAAAAGGATAGCAAAGTTTTGTCTTAAAAACCCCCAAAAATTGTGGAGGAAAGTTTTTTTTTTTTATTTTGGAAAGGTTATAAAGTTTTACTGAAATTCTTTTGTAAAGTATTGCCATTTATTTTAAACAAAAGACGCAACTTAAAAATAAAAGTTTGCCAGCTTAAACTATATATGGTACTACCATCCGTTAATGCTGTAACGAATCGCTGTGATTATTTAGTTGCTATATAAATTGCGATACTTTCAGTTTATAATAAAAAATAATTGTTTCTCTCAGAAACCAACTACTTTCTTACGGTATATAAAGAAAATTTAGGGTAAAATTAAATTTTTATTATGCAATCCAAATTCGATAAAATTTTATGGATAAAATAAGTATTTGGATGTTTAATTCGTTCGTAGTGAAGTGTAAGATAATTATTTTTGGTACAGTTCCTTTTTAGGTAAATACTTGCTGAAAAATTTTTTCAAATGTATCGGTCAGAATCAATCTCAACTTGAAATTAAAGTCTCATAACATAAATTTATATTAAAAATTTGAATATGCTATCGAAATTTCTCGTACCAACAACAATGCTACATTTTTAAAATGTACTATACATAATGTGTTGTATCTCATTTTGCCGGCACAGCACTCACATACATGTATCGTACATTCAACTAATATTATACGAAATACACACAAAAAATGGTACATATGAACCTGTTAATATTCATAGCATAACCCTTTTTCAATTTTTCATCTATCCATCCATTATTTCAATAAATTTTCCTTCACAACACCGAGTGATAGAATTCCATTCCGAACATTTTCATATATATATATTGTATTCTTTATGGAAAAGTGGGACGATATGTATACGAGTAGCAACATACCAGAACTCGTTGGAAAATCACAACAAATTAATGGAAAATATAAATCAACTCATTAAAATTCAACAATAACATATTGTGTTTGTTATTTTCTAACATTTTTTTTTATTTATTAGAATAATAATAGAAAAAAAACCAACAACACACATGTATTTGAGAGAAGCAACATAAACGACATATTATAACATTTTTCAACATAAAATTCAATATACAATTTTCTTGTATGTTCAACTGGAAAATCAAAATATTTGCTCGATTTCGTTTTTTATACACATATGAGTACATACTGGAATAACTTTTGCACAAAAAAGGTTAACATTTATTCTATTTTTGATTTTATATATACATTGAGTTCCACTCCTGGAAAATGTTGGGGTTACTCTGCAACCCATGTCTTTTAAGGATAAAATAAAATACGAAATCATCGATCGGTGCCGGCTCTCCCCGTTACAAAACAGTAGCACATTTCTAAACGGCGAGGCTTTGCTTCATTTAAGATGGTGTTAGTACGAGGGGGGGGGGGGGGGCGGGGGTGTGGCACAAAGTCCTAGATTCATACCTCCTTGACGGTGCTCTCTGGGTAACGCTAAATGAATTAGGCGGTGTAGTGGAGACGAGCAGTGGAAATTCTGTTTATAGTAATGAGCACTACATGTCAGGGCGGATTATTGGCGCTCTAAAGCCAATACCAAATCAGCGTCTGTTCTCCAGATTAGGAGCGGCTGCAGCGGGCGTCTGTTTTGTATCAAGCGGCTCGCTATATAAATGTGTTCAAGGTAGACCTGGATGCCTTAAGATTCTCACCAGTACGTGACCCTTACACGTAACAAGTGGGTTGAACGGCAGGCTTACAACCTTCCTACAAACTATGAACCCTAATCAAAGGCCTCGGATTCATCACAAACTCGACCTCGAAAACTGTCACTAAGACGTCGAAAGTGGAGGATCGATGGACTGCGACGGTTGGCGGACCATATTGCGGGCGGTAAAATCTCCTATGGGATATGAGCTAGAGAGACAGAAAGAGAGAAAGAGAGAGAGAGAGAGAAAGAGAGTACAAACCTAATCAGTGAAAAATCGATCCTGCAGAAAGCTTCGGTAAAATTAGGAATCTCAACAGCGAACACAAGAATGTTTTGCAGAATTATTTTGAAGCAGAATTATTTTGAATAATTTTCAAAAAGTTTAAAAAATCACTCGATCAATTTCGACTTGTTAGGTCATCATCAGGAGTATCTACTGATTTGTGTTAGTAAAAATTTTTGTTTTATAGTAGAAAAAAGCAAAATATAAATAAAAGAAGGAGGGACAAAAAATAAGCAATAAAAATTAATCTACGGATCGCGCAGGTAGGCGATCATAGGTTGAGTAACAAAATTCAAGGTATATTATTGCGTACGTGAGAATAGAAAAGGGCGGGATCTGTAATTGGTGAGAACCGGATTTCTCTCTGTTCGTTAAGGATATTTTGGTTAAGAATTATTGATTTTCTAATTTCGTAAGATTCTAAGGTATCTAAACGTCTGCCTTTGGGTTGTATATGTAATATGTCTAAATTGTTCAAGCTAGCTGTATGATTTTCTGACGTTAAATGGTTATGGAAAGTTGATTGATTGCAACCAGATAAATATTCTTTAGCTCTAACTCCAAAATTGCGCCCAGTCTGACCAATATAGGAGAAACTACCATCATTGCAATTGATCCTATAGACACCAGATTTGGAAAGGCGAGGCTAGGTTTATTGTTAAAAATCATTTTCTTTATTGTGTTGTTATTATAAAAAGCAAAACTAATATTGGTATAATTGGACACGATGTTGCTAATCCGTTGGCTCGTTTTCCCTATATACTCTAAGCGACGCCAATTTTCCCGCGTTGGACTATCCGGTGGATAAATACCCATTAGAGTTTTACGCTTTAGCTTTTTATTCAATAACTTTAATATAGTCCTAGTTGCATATCCGTTATTCGTTGCTATTTGAAGAATTATGTTAAGCTCAGTGTTATAATCTGAATTTGACAGCGGGATGTTTATTAGTCTATCTATGAGTGAGTGGAAAGCTGACATTTTAATATTATGGGGATGGTTTGAAGAACTAGGGATAACAGCGTCTGTATACGTGGGTTTCCGATAAATTTTGAAGTCTAAAGTAGAATTAATCCTGGTTATTGTTATATCTAGACAATTAATACATTTATTTTCTTCTTTTTCTAACGTAAAATCAATGGTGGGATATTGAGAATTTAACCAAGTAAGGAAAGAGTCTAACAGTCTATCAGTTCCATTCCATAGACATACTATGTCATCAACATATCTATACCAAAAGATTATATGACGAAAATAAGGATTGTTATTTGATATGATCATTTGTTCGAAGAAATTCATGAAAATTTCAGCCAAATTTGAAATATGTATTATCAAAACAGAAATAATTTTGTTTAATACAAGTCTCAAAAACTAACTTCAGTTCACGACGTAAGCTCTCATCTACAACATCCCTATCTAAGTAATTACAAACTATTTGGGACAAAGTATTAATCGGAATAGAAGTGAAAAGACTGGCAACGTCAAATGAAACTAGTTTTGAATGTAACGGAATGTCGAAGTCTTGAATTTTGTTAATCAATTCTACCGAGTTCTTAACCGAGTAAGCCGAAAAGAAATTAGTATGACAATTGAAAAAATTTATGAAACCCTTACATAGCTTGTAGGCAGGAGCATTGCAATACGCTACTATTGGTCTAATCGGAATGCCTTCCTTATGGATTTTTGGTAAACCATAAAGGATCGGGGCAGATGGATTCATGACAGAGTACTTCCAACCAGTTCCATCAAATAACTTCTGGCATTGGTTGATACACTTACTAACCGAAGTCTTAAAAGACTTAGTTGGATCTCTGCCAAGCTCTATTGCTTTGCTTTCTGTAATAAAATCAGTGATTTTATTGCAGTAATCGACTTTTGTGAGCACGGTAATTGTATTGCCTTTATCCGCTTTACACGCTATCAGGTCATGGTCACGTAGTTTTTTCTTTATCGCACCAATCACTTTGAGGTTAGTATTAGAAGCAGCAGAAGAAGAGTTTGTCGGAGAAGAAGAGTTATCAATACCTTTCTTTATTTGTAACGCACACACTGATTTTATTTGGGTTATCTGGCCAGATAAGGCTGTTTCGGCATCTACAGCAAGATTCTCGAATGATCGAAGGTCGATTTTATTTGGCGTAGGGGCAAAATTCACTCCGTTGCTAAGCATTTGCACCTCTGTATCACGGAAAACGACTGAGGACAAGTTCTTAAAACGTGGATGAAATTGGAAATCAGACGAACCACTATTACCTCTACGGTTAAATGGATAAGGCTTATCTCGCAACACATCCAGCTTAGCTTTTTGTTTCGCATATTGAATATGTGAAATTTCAGCTACCTCTGCACGAACTTTTTTGTCCAGCCAATCGAACTCAACAGAGTGCAAACGAATTGCTAACTCAGTGTGAACAACTTTAAGATGGAGATATAAGTTGTTCCTGGTAGCATACCCTTTACGCAGCTCGTTATCCCTCCAGCTACAACGCGCTAGATTGATAGCTCTTCATCCCTCCAAAGATTTACTATTGCATTTAATGTTAGTATAGTTAGGAAGCAATTTTAATTTTTTACAACTACTGTTAAACCATATTTGATTATTATTATAACAAATTATTACCAACAACCGACGATAAATTACGGCGAGGGTGGCCAAATCTGCCAACTTAATACTTTTTACGCTATTGGCCGTAGGCACTTGGCGAAACACACTAATACTTAATAAAGACATTTTTATTAATCACTTGTTTTTTGTTTCGCAGAATTATTTTGAATAATTTTCAAAAAGTTTAAAAAATCACTCGATCGATTTCGACTTGTAAGGTCATCATCAGGAGTATCTACTGACTTGTGTTAGTAAAAATTTTTGTTATATAGTAGAAAAAAGCAAAATATAAATAAAAGAAGGAGGGACAAAAAATAAGCAATAAAAATTAATCTACGGATCGCGCACGCATACTCATGTAATATATCTACACACATCCGGCATTTCAAAATCATCGTGAAATATGTGAAAAGCGAGGTGTAATAGCATGGCTTACGTATCTAGTCGAGATACCTCTTAATAAATTTTACAATGTGAAAGTGAATTTATGCAAGTTAGCGTTGGATGCCATGGCCCCGTTAGAGCGCCAATAATATCAGCCAGGAGGTTTCAATAGACGATAGTCTACATGCGCAGCAGCAGATATTGTTTTGGAGCGGGAAACATTTTCTGGAAATAGTGCTAAGTGAAGGCTGTTTGCCCCAGAGTATTCCTTTTGATGAGCGTAATGAAGAACTATCGTTTCCAGCGATCTATTTCTGCCAGTTTCGAAAATTTTAAAACGGAGTAAAATTCACCTCATTTATGATGAGTACCAATGAACTATGGGGGGCTGACAGACGTGGCGTTACTCCCCAACAATTATTGTACATGGCGATGAAGATGATGGGCAAGTTGAATATAAAAATTTCATTAACGGTTGTATGCTAACGAGGTGCTTTTGCTATGATCCGTCAACTTGGTAAGCCTACTATTTTTCTAACAATGAGCAGCAGTAAGATCGGCTGGCCGAAGTTGATGAAGCTTCTGTATAAACTTAAGTATCCAAATGAGAGCATGCTAAGTGAGACTTTGAAAGAGATGCACTTCAATACCAAAGCTTCGTTAGTGAATGAAGATCCAGTGATTTGTGCACTCCATTTCAACAAGCTGGTAGACACTCTAATGACGAATTTGCAGTTTAGGCAGCATTGGCCTTTTGGATGTCATCGGGTGGTGCCTATTCCAAACTGCAGCGACATCAACATAAGAAGGGCAAAGATCCTCAGCTCTGTCGCTTAGAAGCTCCGTTTATACCTACGCGTCACACAGCTATTCTGGTGCCTATGTCTAAGAACGACAATCGTAGAATCTGTTATGCGAAGAATTATCAGAAATACTGGCAAAACTTAAAAGACAACGATGATACTGATATTGCGCTTTTGTCAAGGCAAACGCAATTCAATCGGATGTTTACTATATGAAAACGTGCTCAGAGCAAGCATAACTAGACCGAAGGTCTTCATACAACAAACACCGTCAGAGAAATGGATGAGTGCGGTCGTATTGTGGACGAGGTTAAGATGATTGGGGCTGAGTTGCTGCTGTAAATCGATGCCAGATTGAGACAGATACAGATACGTGGTCTAACTTTGGAGGAAAATCTATTTTTTTAGTCGGCGATCTCTGACAACTACCGCCAGTTTGTGCTACTCCTGTTTATAATCAACTCAAGAACTCCTTGGCCGGTTGACCTTTGTGGCGGAGTTTAAAATATTATGAGCTGACGGAAGTAATGCGATAAGCCAATCAAGAATTTTCCTAGGTTTTAACACGCATAGGAAAAGGCGATGTACTGGATGAATCTGGGCAACAATTAATCGAATCTCGCTTTGTGTACAAATAATTTTCTCAAAGAGACTGCCCATATGCTGTCAGGCTCTTTCTTTGAAAAGCATCAGTAAATCATTACAACATGTATATGCTCAACGCATCTACGTATAAAGATTGACAAACCATAAATTATCACCGCACCAATATTGATGTAGCAGATGGTTTGGCTAACGGCGCTCTCAGTTACGTAGGACATATTGAATTTGATGAAAACAACGCGCGCAATCAAATTGAAGCCGACCTGGTACTTATCGCCAGAAGAAACACATCTGTATTTCTTAATCCAAACAGGACAATGTTGGTAAGGCACCGTCAATTTCCTTTAGTCCCTGCTTGTGCAGTGACCATACTCAAGGCTTAGGGTGCATCTGTCGATGCAGTCGTTTACGTGAGAAGAATCACAGAGTCACTTCAATTGAACGACTTTGTTTAATCTTAGAGAATGGAGACGGTATTTTTCATCACGAATTTGTACCACGAACTTAGTAGATTAGCCGCCAACCAACTAGTAACAGCCCAAGACAATATTGTTCAATTTTTGCACAGTAAAGATATGAAGTTCCTCAAGTTCAATTGTCAAAGTGTAAGGTCACATTGGGAACATCTGGGAGATTTAGTTACGCGGAGATGCACAATACGTATATGCTTGCCGAGGCTCAATAATGACGAGCAGATATCTATACCATTTTTTAATTGTTGCATCCAATTCAAACAAAAACATCAACGAGCTGGTGGGGTCGCCTTGTACCAAAAAACAAAGTAGTGGTCTCGGAGTTGCAGTTAAACAAGTTGAAATATATGCTCGGTCAAATTTTTAATGTCAAACGGCCAAAATCTACTCTTTGTTATCATATACATTTCTCCAAACTAGAAAATAATTGACTTAATCAAATATATCTATACTTTGTTTTACTGACTTATGCTGAGAGTCTATTCTTTTTGGGGAATTTAATCATCTTATTCCAATGATAGTATCGAGTGACTTCAACGTAGACTTCTTAAAACTCGAACTAATTGATTTCATGAAAAGTACGTTCCAGTTGAGTCTCAAGTTTACGTCTCGTATTTAAGTTATCACAAGCCTATTTCCTTGAAATCTAATGAGAACCCGGATTCGCCAAAAACACCTAAGCTAGATTTAAATTAAAAACTGAATATACTGAAAATCATTTTGTTTTATATCATTTTTATTTTGTAACTAGGTTAGGTTAGGTTAGGTTAGATTGGCTGCTATCGCACACATAGGCCAATAATGGCTCATTGTGATACCACAGGATCCAATCTCTTATTTTGTAACTAATAACTAATTAAAAGAAGACGAATTACTACGAAGAAAAAAAAACGTATTAATTATTTTAAAAAATATAAATTTTCAATGATGATGATGATGATGGTTCACATAAATTTTGCGAGTTGTATGTTAACTCACTGTTTCTTTTTTTTACATAAAGCTTCGTCTGTTCAGGATGAACACGAATTTAAAAGAAATTCTCTCGGTGTTATCCGGGTTAAATAAGATGAAAACCGCCCAGGCCATACGACGAATGCCAAATTTGAATGTTTCCGTTTCAGGAACATCAATAGGCTCTTGGCCGTAGATGATACTGAAATGTTTGAATCATGCTTGGATCATTCTCGTGGCTAGAGAATTTCTTCTAATTTCATGCGCATCATCAATGGAACACCTATAGCCCAGTGCCTATAGAGGTTTCTAGAGTGGAAATATTGAAGTTTTACCGATCAACGTATGGTCAGTGGGGGTTTTTGTCTTATTTAACCGTAAATAAGACAATTTATTCAACCTACGTGTGCATCTTGAATGCATCTAAAACTGTTAGCCTCATCTATGGCTAAGAGCCTAGCGGTTTCCATAACGTCTGATCCTGAATGGTTTTTGTCTTAATTAATACCGTATAATTGTTTTGATGGCTTTAATTTAGTTCAGACATTTAGTTTTTCACTGCTGTGCCACTTCTGAAGTGAATTGAGTTTTTACATATAAAAATGACACAAGCGAAAAATGAAAATTTCACCGCCGAATTTTATTCTCCGGTACGCTAGTGAAAATTTAAAATTTAAATTTGGGAGAAATTTAGGAAAATTTTCTCTGTCGTGGTGGTAACAAGATGAAGTTAAGTGTCTGTAGATAAGGATTAGGATAACAGCTAGATACGATTGAAAATGAATGAAAAGAAAATATTAAACGACAACGTGAATCAGCAATTTGTTTTCTCGCTACCATTCAGTGGTATTATAACTATGTATTAGCATTTGATGAGTGCTAGATTACAAACTAAAGAGTAGTACGCAACTAAAATGAAATGAAATTTTCGCTGGGCTCCAAAATTAATCAGATAAATATTCCATCAGAAATTAGTTTGTAGAATTTCGTAAAATTATAACTCACATTCAATATTTAGAATTAACAAAATTTTCATTCGCCATATTTAAAAACACTTGATACCACAGCGCAACAACAAATACAAATAATTATGAAACGTGAACAATTTAGCTTACTTTTATCGTACCTGCAGATGAAAATGCAGTGAAAAATGTGTAGAGTTAAATAGAGACATATACAGCGTGTTTGGCAGGTGGACCGACAATTTTTTTGGCAGATTGGGGTGGTCATTTGGGAGCTTTCAGCCCATGGCTCTGATGTCCTAAGTGTCAAGGGGGTATAACTGAGATATAATATTTTTTAGTTTTTTTTTTAAATTACCCAAAATCTCACCTTTGAATGGCCATAACTATTTTGTTTGTAGCCGTAAAGACACGAAATAACTTTTATTGCCTTCTGTAATGTAATTTTATTCTAATTAAATCATTATTAATTCAAATGGTTGAGGAAAAATGAGTTATGGGCTTCCAAATCCTAAAAAATGTGTAAAAGTATAAAAAATGTCTACCTTCTAAATGCATTAAAAAAAACTAGCTTTCGTTTTGAAAACTTCTCTAGTTTATGTCCTTTCCAATGGTATGCTACGTGTCATAGAAATCATTCATTTTGTGGTCAAAATAAGAGGTACTATTTTGCCCAAGTCAGGTTTAAGAATATTCGTTTTAAGTTATTGATACATTTTTAATCAACTTCATTTATTATACAGTGAAAATGGACTTTATCCATTTTTTATATGGCGCTGATATTAGGCGCTTATTAGGTTTTGTTCAAAATGACCACCTCCACTCCGTATGCAAGGTATATTTTCTTATCTTCACGGTTGTTGTGCGAAGTTGCATTTCATTTTTCATCTTTTCAAATGTGGTGCTTATCATTTCAATTAAAATTTCATTTATAGGTACCTTTGTTGCGTACACCAATTCCTTAGCATGTCCCCAGACGCTGAAATCCAAGGTTGTGAGGTCTGGGGACCGTGCGAGCCAAAGAAACCAATCCACAAGTTTCTGAATGAATCAACCAATTTATCTGTTGCCGTTCGTTAGTTGTTACAATACCTAACTTTAGTAACGAAGAGTATGCTGACAAGTTGTTTACGTATGACAGTGCTTCTTGCAATGCGCGTGAAGCAAGAAAAATGTATCAGGAGTGATATCCTGATTGACGTTTACTGCACCACGAAACATTCTCAACAACCTATCGACGTCTGAGGAAGACCGGCAGCTTTCATTTTCACGAGCCTCAGATGAATGTGCGACAACAAAATATTGCAGTCGACGAAAGAATATTACAAATACAAGCTTTTGACGAGAATGCTGTCCGGCACATAACCAACGAACGGTAAAAGAATACTTGGATGATTTATTCCCAAACACATGGATTGGTAGAGGTGGCCCTATTCCTTGGCCCGCACGGTCCCCAGGCTTCACATCCAAAAAAAATTTATAAAATATCATATCTCAGTCACCATGACACTTGGGACATCAGTTCCATGGGATGGAAGCTTCCTAATAACCCCCACAATATGTCAAGCAATTTTGTCAGTTCACCTGCCAAACACCCTGTATATTGTAATACGAATTTAACTAGATAATCTGCGTACCGCAATATAAAATTAAACAGCGAAATTTTCATTTTTGTTTTTGATTTGTCATTTTTGTATGAGAAATTTCATTTCACGACAGCTGCGTAATAGGCATTCATTCTCCTTTACTTCCTTTTACGAAGTAAACTGACTTATAGCAATCATTAAAAATGTTAACCTCGAGATTTCGTAATATCGCCGAAGTCCGATTAAATGGTTCTTAAAAAGTTTTGTGCGTGTGGGTGGTTCTGTGCAGACTGAATGTCTATGTCTTCTCTACACGACAGACTGATTGACTGATCGGGATGAAACTACATAATTAAGCCTTTTTTACAAATTAGGAGACCTAAGTGATTTTTAGCTGAAATTGGTTTACAGAAAGTGGTGCTACTATTGGAGCTTTTTAATTTTCTGCAAATATTTTTAAAAGTATATCATTTGCAAGAAAAACGCCTAAAAAGATTATAAATTAAATTTACAATGATACCGGTCCACACCTTTTTTTCAAAGTTTAAGCGGTAATGACGAGTTTTGACGAAAAACTGTTATTTTTCAATAAATCGACCTATACACAGCACACGTGGGTTGACTGATCGGAGTAAAACATTATACTTCAGTTTTTTTTCATAATTTGGGAGATTCCTGCGATATTTGGCCGAAATCGGACGACGTGGAATGACCGTTTTCAGAGGAGCTTTCACAAGAGTAGAATAAATACTGTGAACCAAAAAATTCTAAATTATATTTGCAACAATATCGGCCTATATCTGTTTTCCAAAATTTAAATGGTAATGACAATTTAGACAAATTACATTTTTTTATCGAAAATTTGGCCCCTATGCAGGGTTGATTAATTGGGATGAAACCTCGTACTTTATATTTTTCCATAAATTGAAAGATCCCAGTAATTGTTGGCCTACTTCGGTCCAACTGAAGTTGCTGTTTACATCAGAGCTTTTAAGCTTTTGCAAATATTTTAAAAAATATATTCATTTACGAAAAACGGTTGAAAACATAAATTTAATTTTAGAAACTTTACCGGAAATGACGAGTTTTTTCTTGAAGAAAAAATTGTATTTCATGAAATTTCGGTATTTCTACAGAGCAAGCGGTTTGACTATTCGGAATAAAACTTTAAACTTAAAGTTCTTCCATTAATTGGAAGATCCATGCAAAATTTGGTGAAAATCTGTGTACCGGATCTGTGTACCTACAATTAGAACAGTTGAATTCTATCACTGCTAAGGCTGCCAGATATTGAAACGAGCAGAAAATGATATTTTGAATATTTTTCCTGGCCAGGGATGGACAGGGAAGGATAATTTATTTAAAAAATTATGTTTTATAAAATAACAGCATAAATAAAGATATATTCATTTTAGAGTTCATTAATACATATACATTTAAATTTATTTAAAATGTAAGATTAAGCACAATAATTATTAAATTAATACCAAATTTTAGAAGCATCACTAATTTTCTAAATTTCAGTAGTTTAATAAATTTATACAAGCAAAAGAAGAAGATGCAAAAAATGGGTGTGTAACGAAATCCCTGTTTTCAAAATCCTGGTTTTCCTTACCCATGGTTTTAAATCCTGGTTTCCAAATCCCAGTTTTCAAAATTCCGGTTTTATACAAAAAAAAAAACCCAACTTTTTTTAAATCCCAAATGGGACTCTTTAATGATATTTTGACAAAATTCAAAAATAAGTTTGCGATAAAGTAGAAAATGGCTAATAGGGATGGAATTTGGTCATTTCTTAACAGGGGCAGGATTTTGTAACATCACAATTTTCGAAAGAATATAGAAAGTATCGAAAAGTCGGTATATTTTGTATCATTATCGACGAGCGATAACCTCGATACTTCATCACTCAAGAAAATCAAAGTGATATGTGATATTTTATGTGATAATCTAAAATAAATAAATTATTAAAAATTTAAAATGAGTGCTCCCCCGAATTAAAATAGGCTGACTTAAAAATGGCGTTTTATTAAATTGTTTTTTTAATTTTAAAATTGACTAATGGTACTCTCTATTGGACATGTAAGTCCAAACCATTCAATTATTGCAACTAATGCTTGCATTAATGAAAATATAAAAAAACTTAAATTTGCAAATTGATATGACTTAAAAAAGGTCCCATTTTTTCATATAAAAACACCATTTTAAAGTCAACCTTTTTAATTTCAGCCTTTTTTAATTTAAGGAGCCTAAAATGAGTATAAATACCAATTTTATAAATAAATAAAACATAAATATTGTTTAAAAATAAAAATAAATTTAATTTGTGTTTTTAATTTAAAGTGACATAATTATGCCGAGATGACCTGTTTTTCAAAAAACCGTTCCTTAAAAGTTTTGCTTGTTGCACGAATTGTTTGCACGAATTGTTGGTATATCGTCCTTTCCAACACTCCAGTAATATCATTTATGGCATTTGAAAGAACTTATTGGACAATAGAATGGAACATTATGTCTCCGATGGATCTCTGGTAAGATCCATCTGAACGCCTATTTTGATCCAGAATTGGGAGACGAAACCACAAATTTGTGTATACGTATACGACGTATAATACACAATTTTGAATATGTGTGCTGTCATTTATTATACATGTATGTATGTTGTTTTTGTGACCATATGCATGAAAATTTATCGAACCGGGTGGAATCGTTTCAAATTTTTGGTGCTTCCCCTCTTGTTTTGAGACATTCTCTCTTGGTATTTATATGGATAGTTTGACTTATAAATTTGGACCGTCAGTGTTTCATATTCATCGTTAAAGCACAAAATGGTAAGTTTTGAAGTGAATTTATTTTTTAACGAGAGTTTTGTTTATATTATATTATTATATAATTTAAAAATGTAAATTGAAATATATACAATATATTTATCTATGTGAATACCTCGTGTGAATTTTAATACAAATAAATATATCATATATCTACACAGTAAAAAAAAACGGAGTTCTCCTGACACCGAATCGGTGTCAAATAATATCCCACCGATCGGATACAAGTTTCTTTTATCCCAGTGGAGTTTTTATTTTGATCGTGATTTACTTTTTTCGGATGAAATTATTATTTATACTTTTTCCACCAGATCGGCGCTTGTCCTACTTTTATAAGCGTCAATTACTAAGAACTATTAATTTTACACCAAACGGAGTAAAAAGTATATTGTTTAATCCTATCGAATGTTTTAAAAATAGTACCCTTCCTTGCGGAGTTAATTTAACGTAATTGGATAGAATATAAAGTATTTTTTCGGATTAAATTTCATTCACACAGCGTTTTTTTTTACTGTGTATGTGAAACCCGCGTGGCTCACTGTGCTTCTTTTAAGCACTGCATCACGCTTAAATATTAGCAGAGCCATCTATGATTTTGAAGAGCCGTAATATTAAAAAGAGAGCTTTCAGTAGAGGGGAAGCTTTTATTGAATTACTATATGAAACCGTGGTAATTGGAAAATTTTTGAACATGAATATATGAATAAAAAATTAAACAAATCATCTAAATTTTAATTTTATATTTTTAATAAACTATTCAAAGATCACATATTTAAAAATCAGCCATCATAATGTAGTATTTATTTGGTAAATTTAAACTAAAGCGGAGCATAAATTTATTAATTTTCTATAAAAATGAGCTTTCCGTTTAGTTGTGTAGGTTTATAAAGTAAAATAATAACGGGTGCTGCCGCGGATTGCTCTTACATCCAATTTAAAATTTAGTTTTATAAAAATTTAACTTATTTGGTAAGTTCTGGTCACATGCACATCAGAATTTTTGAGATGAACGACGCACTTAATAGCAATCTAAACATTACCCATTTATAACAAAATTAAAGAGAAAACGTGAGCTGAAACGAAATTTTATGAATCACCATGTAGAAACAATAATATTATTCATATAATAAAATTTTTACATCAAAATCTATTTACGAAAATTATTTTTGTATACAAAAAATCAACGATGTCATGACAACGAAAATAACTTCAATTTTATCCGATTGCAAAACTGAGCTTTCTGTAATTTGAAAATCCGTTTACAGATGCCTCTGTAATAAATTTACTTGAAATTAGAGAAAAGCGTAAAATAATTAAATTACTATTTACGAAAATAAACCATTATTATTGTAAGTTAAGCGCGAAATCTTTAATACAATAATTTAACATAATTAATAAAACTCAAAACAATTATAAATTTTATTTATTGTTCGGTTGGCATAAATAAAGCTTTTCATCGCAAAATATTTATCATCGTAGTTGCTGCGCGCTGAAAAACAATAATAGAAAAATGTCACATTTTTCCAAATTTTTTCTTTTCTTATTTCAATTCGTTCGTATTCGGTTATTTTCAGTTCCAGGAGATCTCAATAATCTATTGAACCAGGCAGTATACATAATAAATTGTTAAATTATAGTTAACAAACATTTAGCCTTTAATATTTAGCTTTAATTTATACTTAGCGACATCTTTTGATTGGTTTATTAATTGCGAAAAGCTCTATAATATAATGTTTTTATTCATTTGCTCCGGTTTGTTTATACTACAGGATGAAACAGTATAGCCTGCGAATTTGTTGCGATGCAATTTTTAACAAATAACGAAAAAACAGTTTTCGAAGATTGTTCATCAACAATGTTGTAATAGAATGCAGAACATAATAACCCCCATATTACATAGCTACTCAAAAAGCATTTTTAAGTGCTGAAAGAAATGCTGAAATTTTTGATGGAACACTCTATACTAATTTTTTACATAAACAAATTCTTATTTCTACAATAAAAAAAATTTTTGTGGTAGAGTAATTTGAATATTTTTGCGTTAATTCGACATAATATGACTCAATTTTAAAATATGCTTTTCCTGAATATTGAACGAACCATTCAAATTAAAAATTGAAACGAAGCATTAATGTTATTATATACAAAAAAGATTCTAAAAAAAATATTAAAATACACCGATTGGCCCATGCCACACGTAAAAAAAAATGCCGCATTTTTCTTCGTTTCTTTCCCCGTTTACCTATGATACAAGTTTTAATTGCGACTTAAACAAATTTTCTGTTCAACCACACAACTCAAACATAAGTGAAATAAAAAATATTTCAAGAACATTTTTGACTCATTTTAGTTAAAATTTTATTTAAGAGAGAGCAGAACAAAACATTGGTAGAAAAAAAATGCCAAAATACAAAAAATGGTCGTGTGGCATGGGCCATTGGTATGAAAAAGAACAAAAACCTTCCCCTCTATGGAAAGCTCATGGGAAAAAATGGCGGAATCTTACGGCTCTTATATTAAGGTGGCTCTGATATTAGCCGTAATAGATTTAGGGGTAGATACTCGATCGGCTAGCAAGCAAGAAATTTGCTAGCCAAAACCTGGCTACTCAATCAATTTTACCAAGAAAATTTGAATTTCAAATTATTTTGTATAAAGTTTTTTTTACGATTGCACAGTAAACTTTGTGGCTTCAAAAAATGAACAGCAAATGTTTGTGTTGTTTTACTGTGCAATTGCAAAAATAAACAAAAAATTTAATTTGAAATTCAAATTTTCTTGGTAAAATTGATTGAGTAGCCAGGTTTTGGCTAGCAAATTGCTTGCTTGATAGCCGATCGAGTATCTACCCCTTAGACTGTGTGCCTGAGAGCGATTTTTTCGTATAAATTGCCAACTAAACTAAATTAATGACTATTTATGCTATTACCCACCAGTTTTTATCATTTAGACTCCTGCTGAGGTTGCTTGACTATTTAGTTGTCATTTTCATTTCTTGTTTTTATTATTTTTTTATCGAATACATACGTGTAAAAATGTCTAAAAGGAAATACTCTCATTCTGAAATTTCGATTGTAATTTATAATCACATTCATGAATAATGCGATTCCCATCTCCATATTTGTTTTATTTCTTCTATTTCCTTGATTTTAAATAATAACAAACCGGTGTTGTTGAAAACAATACGACATATGAAAAGTCAAAATTTAGTTTAGTTTATAATTTAGTTTACAATCGGAGGCACAGCATATTTAAAAGATACTAATGCCACCTTTGAATGAATGATATGAATCAGTAATTAATTTAGTTTAGTCGGCAATTTAGTCGAAAAAATCGCTCTCAGGCACACAGTCTTAGAATAAATATTTTTTAATTTTATTTTATTTTTTGAGTTTGAAATGGTGTGGCGTTACGTCCGAACAAATTAGATGTGTTAAGGCAATCCAAACACATTTATTCAACACTTTTGCGTTCCGTTAAAACTTCTCCTGTCAATATTTTTATATCAAAAAAGGCGTTCTGGGGTTTCGACCAAATAATCGAGCAAGATTCCATATATCTTAAATAAAACATTATGTATATGTAATTAATAAATTTGGTGGGTGATATAAGTTATATATTAAGTATCTTACTTTTAATTAGACGTATCATCAGACATATTATAGCGATCACGAAAAAAACGACTTTCGACATAAAAGTTTATCCGCTAGTTTTTTTCAGCATTTTATTCATTTAAGCTTAAAAATACTGCACCAATATTAATCATTTTAACGAAAAACATTTTTTTATATGAAAAAAATTTATGATAAATTCCGCTTATCTGTCGAAAATGGTGAAAATGAATATTTAATGAAATAGATTTTCTGGGATCGATATAAAATATTGCATTTCAAAATGTTGCATTAACATAATATTGCTTTTTTTTTATTAATCTTACAACTACAAAATCTCGCTTAACAAAATGGTGCAATTATTTTTCTTTTTAGTAGGTGTTATTATTAGATTCTATATAACCTCTGCCTACGTGCGGCACGCAGTGTGACATGTTTGCTGATCCCGGCTCCTACGCCCCCCCGAAGTCCAAGTCTAAAGCCCCTGGGGGGAGGGGGCGCACAGCAACCTCCCGCGTGCTTGTGAAAGTTATCGAAGCTACCAGCCTCTACTCATCAAGACTTTAGAACTAGAAGAAAAGAAAACTGGGATTATGAAAACCGGGATTTCGAAAACCGGGATTTTGAAACCGGGATTTTGTAGTTCACTCGCAAAAAATATGTTTTTCATTCATAACTAAAAATTATTTAGAATTAAAAATATTTATAAATATTTCGCACTGCTTTGGACTTGTTTCATGATTTCGGTTTTTAACTCCATTAACCTAAAGCATTCAATGCAATTCAAATTGCCGTTCACTTTTATCATAGTTTGAGCTGTTAAGACATCTAAGCTTAAAGAGGACTTTTCATCATCATTTTGTTAATTACTGAAAAGTTCGCTCAACACGGGCATTCGTGGCTGTTAACGATAAACCCATTTCAAAAAGCTTTGAAAGATTTTCATGTGGTATTTGTTTTTTTGAAATGTTTGAATAATTCCACCCACTTTCTATCACTGTATATCACAATTTATTATTGTCCATTAATATTCCAAGAGAATATATTACTTCTTTCGGTTTCAGTTTAGTTTTATGCAATATCCAACGAAAATGTTGAACTTCTTCAAGCGATTTCGTCCATTCGTTTAAATAATAATAACTAGTTTTGTAAAAATTTTGAAATTAAATTTCGG
The DNA here is from genome assembly GCA_947310385.1 of Nephrotoma appendiculata. Taxonomy (NCBI): domain Eukaryota; kingdom Metazoa; phylum Arthropoda; class Insecta; order Diptera; family Tipulidae; genus Nephrotoma; species Nephrotoma appendiculata. The sequence continues at coordinate 15,701,766 of OX371224.1, read as the reverse complement.
TCACCCTTTCTATTTAATCCACCCAAATTCATATTGGTGTTATCAGCACATAACCCTATTACTTTATGTTAACTGTTCTCTACAATAATATAAGAGGTTTCACCAGCAAGTGCCGCTAAATTTAAAACTTTGGTTTCAATACCAACGTCCACATCAAAAAAATTTGAACAAAAGTGGTAAAAGCTTAGTGGCGTTATGATTTGATGCATCAGACATAATAGTAAAAAAAAAATAATTTTCGTTGGTGTATTCTCTAATTCTTTTACATAATATAAATAAATTATGTTTTTAATGATGGCCTGACATTTTGTTTTACCGCAGCTGAACTTTTTATTAAACATATTTTGCATCACTTTCGAGGTACAACTCATGCTACTAAAGTTATGGTTATGATTGACCGTGGGGTGGGTGAAAACTGGTTCCTGTAGTGCTAACGTTTTGTCTAATTCTGTAAAATGCTTACTTGGAAAGAAGCATGTTATCTTTTGTGAGCAAGCGAGCACGTCTAAATTATATTTATGATTTACCAAATCAATGTGCGTTAAAATAGTTGGTCTTTCTCCGGAAGCAATTGAAAATACAATATTGCAAATTTTGCATCGAACCCGTGATTCATCTTGTTGACTAGTTAGAGTGCTAACGCTAACCTCATTCAAATCCCTTGTTATATGCGGAAATTCATTTTTATGCTTTTCATTAAAAGTAGTTGGGATTCATCACAATCAACAAGATGTTTCTTATATTATTTTAAATTAAACACTAACAATAATAAAGTTCAACACTATTTTCAAAATGACGTTTCAATTAAAATTCGCAATGACAATGAGTTGTAAATTGTGAAAGGAAAACAAAAAATATAGTAGTACTCACCACTGAACGCTGAAATAGTTTAAAATGTAGCACATAAACGAGATAAATTGAAATGATCAAGGTTGTTATGATGCGTTGTATAATAAACAGAATGAAGTTAGATTTTCAAAATTCAAGCCATTTTAAAATCTGTTATAAATAAAATAATATTGAAAATATTTTATAGAAAATCTTTAAAACGGACAGAGAAGGATGATTGTGAAATGCATACCAAAAATAATACCAAAAATTTACACAGGTAAATTTAAAAATATTCCAATTGGATTTGTTTTGTGGCGAAATTGCAACATAAATATTTAGATAATCTTTATCATTTATATTAGAGAAGTCCCTAAATCCCTAATAGTGTCGCCGTAAAGATCAAAGAATTTTCTAACGATTTGAAATAAACACGACAAAACCGTAAATCCATTTACTAAACTTTTTTAAATTCTAAAGAAGGCTGTTTTAGACAATGTTTCTTATTTTATATCTCCGATCCTAGAAATGTTCACGGGGTCTCACCTATATGACCGAATAGGTAAATCAAAACCCTACGTGTGTGGTGAACACGATTTAATTATAATGAATTTTAACTAGTTCAGTTTGTTTATAAGCAACTATGGTTTTTGATATCAACCTATTTTCTAGTTTTTCTATTACCACTTCTAGAGACGTTCACAGTTTTAAAAATGTATTTTAGGGTAGCGTAGATAAAGTTCTAACACTGAAATGGAAATGGATAGTTTATGATGATATTTACAGTGCCATATATGCTACATAGAAATTCCATGAATTTGAATAAATTTTCAAATTTTATTTCACCGATCCTAAAGATGTTCACGGAGTCTCATCCACATGGTTAGATAGATCAGCTAAAACACTATGAGTGTGGTGAATGAGATCTAATTATGATGATTTTTAACTTGTGCAGAGACTTTTTTACGTTTACGGTTATATCCCATATACCAGAAATGTTCACGTAATCTCTTTCATATATTCGAATAGGTCAGAAAATTTGCTATCAATATTGTAAAAATGGGACACGAATGATGATTTTCACCTTGTTTTTAAGATTTAAAACTTCTTAATTTTAAATTTATTTCTCAATTGGAAATTTTGGTATTTTTTCCAATAGGATTTTTACCCCATTGACATTCCCAAACAAGCGACGAACCCGATTTATTGTAATAATAATCAAATAACAGAAATCCTAGAGATGTTCACGGGCTCACGTTTATACTTTTGGATAGTTCAAGGTTTCGGCTTTCGATAGTTCTGGACAGGGTTCTGTTATGATGATATTTACTATGCCATATACGACTTAGAAGTTTCATGAAATAATTTGAATACATTTTCAAATTATATTTCACCGATCCTAGAGATGTTTACGGGGTCTCATGTACAAATGTTCATACTAAATATAGCCAACACGTCTCACTGATATCTTTACAATGTCAGCTATCTCACGCAACTTCACTTTACGGTCTTTCAAATCAATTTCCTCGATTTTTTTATGTTTCCTGGAGTCACAGCCTCATTTGGGCATCTAGACCGTGGTGCATCATCTGTGGTTACCACGTGTTAATCGTCGACAAACGACCACCTTTAAATTCAGCATAACAGTCAATGATGGTTGATTTTCCTGGTGCAGAGTTCGAATAACACTTATCAAGCTACTGCCTTCCATGAACGGTATTTTTTCCATCAAAAAACAGTGTTCAATCAATACAGGAGATTTTTTTTTTATTGTTTTGAAATTAACGAAAGTAGTGTCACTAAAACAACTGTAACTTATATATAAACTTAATGATCGAAATGTCATGAAATGTTAACAGGTATTTGAAGGTTGGTAGAATTTAAAAATCATATGGGTTAAAAAATTATTATGCCATTTATATGTCAGCCCGGGAACTTTCCAGGTGATAAAATAATTCCAATGCATTTCATAAAATTTGGCCTAGTATTCTACAAAGCTCTGTTATTGAGGCTCTACATTTACTAATCTACCATATATCATGAAGGAATTAATAAGTTAGAGGTCTCATGAAGGCTAGAGGTCTCATGAATTTCCCTCGCAAAATTAATCTTATATTTTAGCTTTTATATATTTATCAACGTAAAGTGATATGGGTAATCAGTATGAGGTAATCAGAACTTCGGTCTAAAGTAAAAGAAGTGAGAAGCAAGAAAAGTAAGAAAATTGGTGCCAAAACAACGAAGGAAAACAACCTTTAAAGATATGAATATGATATAACGATTTTGAAAAAAATTTGATTATCACCATAAAAATCAGACCAATATACCAGAGTTCCTCAAAGAATTTGTGAATATCTCTGCGCCCGGTAGCAAATTTGAAATTAAAGAAAAATTGAGAAAGTATTTAGAAACTAGCAAGTTAAACTAGTAATAATCGTCCTAATAGACCGTACAAAAGCCAGCAAGACAGTCAGAACTTTGAACTATTCATCATAACTCACTTTACTCATAGGGCTATAACTGATCTATCTGCCCATGTATGTGAGACCCCGTGAACAAATCTAGGATCGGTGAAATATAATTTGAAAATTTATTCAAATTATTTCATGAAACTTTTAAGTCGTATATGGCACTGTAAGCATAACCGAACCCTGTCCAGAACTATTGAAAGTCGATACCTTGAACTATCCAAAAGTATAAACGTGAGCCCGTGAACATCTCTAGGATATCTGTTATTTGATTATTATTACAATAAATCGGGTTCGTCGCTTGTTTGGAAATGTCAATGAGGTAAAAATCCTATTGAAAAAAATACCAAAATTTCCAATTGAGAAATAAATTTAAAATTAAGAAGTTTTAAATTTTGAAAAACAAGGTGAAAATCATCATTCGTGTCCCATTTCACAATATTGATAGCAAATTTTCTGACCTATTCGAATATATGAAAGAGATTACGTGAACATTTCTGGTATATGGGATATAACCGTAAACGTAAAAAAGTCTCTGCACAAGTTAAAAATCATCATAATTAGATCTCATTCACTACACTCATAGGGTTTAAGCTGATCTATTTAATCATGTGGATGAGACTCCGTGAACATCTCAAGAATCGGTGAAATAAAATTTGAAAATTTATTCAAATTCATGGAATTTCTATGTAGCATATGTGGCACTGTAAATATCATCATAAACTATCCATTTCCATTTCAGTGTTAGAACTTTGTCTACGCTACCCTAAAATACATTTTTAAAACTGTGAACGTCTCTGGAAGCGGTAATAGAAAAACTAAGACATAGGTTGATATCAAAAACCATACTTGATTAAAAACAAACTGAACTAGTTAAAATTCATCAAAATTAAATCGTGTTCACCACACACGTAGGGTTTTGATTTACCTATTCGGTCATATAGGTGAGACCCCGTGAACATTTCTAGGATCGGAGATATAAAATAAGAAACATTGTCTAAAACAGCCTTCTTTAGAATTAAAAAAAGTTTAGCAAATGGATTTACAATTTTGTCGTGTTTATTTCAAATCGTTAGAAAATTCTTGAATCTTTACGGCAACACTATTAGGGACTTAGCGACTTCTCTTCAATTTCACCACCAAACAAATCCAATTGGAATATTTTTAAATTTAACAGTGTAAATTTTTGGTATTATTTTTGATATGTATTTCACAATTATCAGAGAAGGACGCTACTTTAGGGAGAAACAAATTCTTCAAAAACAGGACAGTCCCTCTGAAAACCGGGCGTCTGGCAGCCTTACTCACTGCACGATATTCAATTTTTCCATTTATAAAATACTGTGACACGTCAATTTTGAATACCTATTAATATACGAATGAGTTGACAGATCTATATGAAACTTCACACACGTTCAAAGAAAAGTAGTATCATTTTTAGAAAAATAAAACGACGAACCTTATATATCTTATCGAACGACAAAACTTACTGAACAACCTAGTATATATGACGGTAATCAAACAACTCTTAACTAAATTTAAATTGTTGACGACACTGTTACAAAAAATATCATATTGGATGAGGACTTTTCTTACGGTTCAGATGGTGCTCCAGTTATTGTTGTTTAGAAAATAGACAAATTAGAAAATAGACTGGCCAGTCCACTATCAGTTCTTTATCAAAGAACACTTTCATTTGGTATCTGTCCATCAATTTGGAAGGACCCTTTTTTAATTCCGCTCTACAAAAATGGCTGTAAAATCTGATGTAACCTGATGTAATCTGATGTATCTAATGTTGAATTTTCTAGTACTGCTCAAAAGCATCGGGAACTTCACCGCTTTTAAAGCAAAACCTCTTAGCGCTTTTAAAGCAACCTATTTAAAAAACTAGTTTGCTTTAAAACGCTAAGTGGTTTTGCTATAAAAGTGCTGAAGTTGATGGTTGAGGTCCATGCGACAAAGGAAAGCGATATTTGATATAGTTGTGACATTTACTGTGCCATGCGTATCGCTGAATCTTGGATCATACAGGTCCATGATTGACACTCAACGAGATTGGACATGGTGGTGTGGTTCACTGCACAATGCGCGCCACTGGATCATGGGCCATGTAATTTACATGCACAAGTGGAACAAAATAAAATTAAACAACTAAAATTATTTGCAGCCGTGTATTATTTTTTATTGACAAAATGAATCATGGATGGAATTCCTTAATGCGACTGTTCCATACTTTTTAGTACATCTGAATTATGATCGTTCAACTAATTTCCAACACGGGATCTCACTTTCTGTCAGATCAGAATAGTGAGATGTTGAATTTATGAATATTTTGATATCAAGAATTTTAGTGTTGTTTTTACGGATAATCAGTTCAAGAGTCATAAACGTCCTGAGTTAACGTTAAGCAAGTCAGGCTTCATTGGTATGATTACTATAAATTGCAATCCCTCGACATATGCCCAAAATTATTGGATAGCAAATAGCTCAGCCAGACACTCTAATTTGAACACATTATAGTTCCTTTGTGACGCAGTTAATTTGTGTGATATGTGCACTAAAGATCCATGGTTAAAGATCCTCAGCTTACAGAAATCATACTATCATACGGTCGTTACAAATTCTTCTCCTTCCCAGTACTACACGTAACAAGGAAGTTGATTAGATTAACAATTTGTTAAATGTCGTATATAAACATTAATTATAAATTAGAAAATAATTAATTACGTGAACAATTCACTGTAGCATTTCTATACAAATTAACTAATGAAAGTTTTTGAAACTTTTCTGGTACATATAAAATTAACTGTAACCCTAATTTACGCTTATTAAATTTTTAAACCCAATTTAAATTTTAGGCAAAAAAAATTTAGTACTCCTATGTGACATACCAAATAAAAATCAATAAAACATATTCAACACTTTCGCGTTAGAAAATAAAGCACGAAATCTACATTTCTGCTACACACATATAAATAAACTACACACCACGATCAACACTACACTATATACATAATAAAATATGTATATTATATAATACACACAAGGAGTGACATTGATTAAGACATTCTTCAGTTCTTCCAAAAAGAAAATTCATGTAAAAATAATTTTCATAATAAATTCCATCTGTGTTCCTCGATATTGTACGAGTGTAACAAGAAGCAAGCAAGCACGAGCGGTAAGACTACGACGACGAAGTAGAAGAAAAACTATCTGAAGTTTTATTTTGTTTGTTGTGAATGTGTGTGTGTGTGTGTGTTGCCAACAAGAAAATAAAATTTTCATACAAATAAATTTTCCAATTTTATTTTAAAAATTCAAAACATGATTTTATTTCAATTTCTACATTTTCTTTTTACTTCTGTTATATTTATTTTTTACTTTTCTCCTTTTTTTGTACTCGCAAAAATGTTTTTCAAAAAAACATGGCAAAATATTTTCCATGTAACAAAAACAAATTATTAATATTAATGAAAATTTGATTTGGAAAAACATAATTTTCTTTTGCTTCTTCTTTGTCGACGTCGACGTCGTCATCATCGCCGTCATATTATTAGTTTTCTTCACGAAATTTATTTTGCTGTAACAGGAATGGTGCTAAAAGCGTTGTTATACTACTTTATACTTCTAGAAGTCGTACATAAACAAGGGTGAAATGTTTATGCATTCAAGTGACGCATTTTCGTAGTTTATTCGAACACCGTCTTATACTCAAATCGTGTATCGTGTTCTTAACATACATATCCACATTGTGGGTGGGGGGTGGTGTACAGATTTATTTTTAATTGTTTAATTGGGAGTAATATTTTCTCGGAATGGATAAAATTTCGATATCCTAACTAAACATATATTTTCCTTTGTGTTTGTGCTATCCTTAAATCATAACGTATATAATTGACTTGGCATGAAAACTCCTCTCGACAAAACATAAATATACAGCAAATGAATTAAAAATACAAGAGAGAACATAAAAAGAAACATGACAGGAACAATTTATCCTTATATCGATATAAAGGAAAAATTTTACCCAGACCACACAAAAAAAAATATCCTTCTAATTTTTTCTCTCTTGTACACGCATAAACACACAAGAACGCTGTACCCGTCAGGACGAACAAGTAGAAATAAAAATAATTTGCTTTTTTGTTCGCCTTGTTATACCGAATTTTTATCTCCTGACATGGGTCGAATATTTAACTTTATTTTTCGTTCGATTGTTTCCTTGTGTACAGTTTGAATTTTTTTTTGTGTGCCAAGAGAAATTCCTTGATGCAAAATATTTTTGGGGACGAGAGAAATTAAAACAGAATCTCGAACAGATATTATAGAACACATACAACATATATCGATATATGACAATAAAAAAGGATTTACAACGACATTTTACATGATTTGAATAATAAAAATAAAATCTCTAAGCAGACGATCTATAGACGCTTTTTACAATGTGTTCGATTTATTTTTTGCCTTGGTTTGAAGATTGAAAGGACATTTTTATATCGAAATTGACAGGAAATAATGTTAACTTGTTTTATTTTGATTTTCTCTCAAAGATTACATAAAAATGGGAGGAGATCTGCTGAGTCAGAATTGTGTGAAGAATTGGATTTGATAGAGTCAATTATAGATTTTGTATTCCAATATATATAGAGTTTGATGAAGGTGTGGGTTCCTTCCTTAATTCCTAATGGTTCTAGTCAATCATAATTAAAAAAAAAAAAAAAATATTTCGAAATATTATCAATTAAGACAGATGTCAAAAATTCTGTCTTTTCTCTTCCTTTACGTGTACCGCAATAAATCACAATAAAGAATAAACATTATTTCCTTAAGACCTTTTAATCGGTATAAAATTTCCACTTTTCTATATACAAAAATAAACAACGGTACATACACCTTTAACATCTATATAGAGCACAAAAATAAATCAATAAATTATACCGGTAAATGTTATTTTAGGAAATTTATTTTAACCTTTTCATATACAGGTCGGGGTCCTTTTTCGTTTAAAAAATGTTTTTCATTCTATTTCAGCGAATCTCAAATTACCTATGTACACCATTTAACCTGCTTAAAAAGGATAAGATGATAAGCATAGCGTGGTTGGTTACAGAGGGCCTCATGAGAATTTATCACAATACAGGGTGGCTTTTTCCGATGAAAGTGGAATTTTAAGGAACGCGTCTGTTGATAACTAAAATTTAAAAGAAAAGGAAAGTTTTGTTCCAAAATAGTTTTCCAGGACAAGCGAATATAAGTAAAGACAAACAGTGGTAAATTGTTGCAAATTCTTACTTACAAATTAACTGAACGAGTGATCTGATGTGATTTGGCCATTCATTCGCCTAGCATTTACGCACTTGCAATATGGCTATATCCTTTATATTGGTTTTTATCATTTTAGTTTTATTTTATCCAAAATAAAATAAAACTTGAAGATCCACATGAATTATAATAGTTGGGTTTTCAACCGGTGTTAAGTTTCTGACAAAATTCGAAAAATATTGCTTCGCAAATTTACCCAAAAGTGTAGTAGGGCACACAAATTTATTTTTAACTAAAATCGAATTTTTTAGTAGCACAAGCGAAAATCAGTCCTAATTGGAAGTAAATGTAGATTGCAAAAGCCAATTCCAACAAAATTTCATAAAAGTTTTCTAATAAATTAATTTTTTTATTAATTAAAGTTGGCTGAAGCCGAATTTATTTGACTCTGTAGCAAAACTTTCTGCAAAAAAATTTGCTGCAGTTTGAAGTGAGTTAGGAATTTATTTTTGTTAAGGTGCTTGCCTTCAGCAAATTTAACTACAAAATAAATAATTTTTATTCCGAAGGGGCAATAAATTTTACAAAATGAAATGTAGGGAAATTTGTTTACAAAAATATAACCAATTTAGCTAATTTGATTGGTTGTTTTTTCTTTCTCTCTGTCTCTCTCTCTTTCTCTTTGATTTTTATTCACTCACTTCGATTCAAATAAATTCGGCCTGAAACCCAAGAGCCAAGGATACCACCACCACAATACACAAATACGCTCGGAAATACTGGCAAACTACATAAGCTTGAACCAGGGCAGGGGACGCAACTAGCGTTGAGAGATTTATAGTTAAGAAATCGGGACCGAAAGCTGGCAAGCACAACAAAGTAAATACTGTTACCACCATCCTCTTCAAGGCACTTGTCACAGAAGGAATGTTAAACAATGACCATTCGTTGTAAATGGAGCTTGGTCTTGTGGCAAAAATAAAGCGTACATTGTCAACTTAAGATTCGAATTACAAATGAAGTATTTTGTCACTCGGCAGGTAGAGGAGAAGTAAGCCAATTATAGTTAGCCTATTATAATGTACATACTTCTTGCCGCCAGTTCAAGTCCAATGAATTGCAAAACTGAGTCTGCTCTAGTTACAGCATTAGCTATCCCATTCCCTTCCCTCAAGGTCACAATGAGCCGGACCCCCATATAATCCTGACACTATTGCTAAGGAGCATAGAAATTTTTTAAAATGTTAAAACTACAATTTATGGGGAAAAACCGAAAACTATGGCTTGTGTTACGTATTTGAAGTTATCTCACGATCCTATCCAAGAAAATAAATATAATTCATCAGGCAACACTAACCAATAAAACCTCACTTGCTCTTGTGTGAAGTTAGCCCAGCCCAGAATTTGTTTAAATTGGTTCAAAATAAACCGAAAATTGCGAAGCTACGGCAGCCCCAAATTTATTAAAAGCACGTTAAAAAAATTGAATTCGTTACGTGATTCGCACGTTAAATGTATAAATTTGTTGGATTGTGGCTATTTAGTTTTGAGATCGCCATCTTCATGTCCTACTTTGACGTTAGTAAGAAAAAGTAAGTAAAAAAGAAAAGTACGAACAGATACATATCCATGCAACTCGTATTTGAACTAAAATTACATTTAAATTTGGCACGTTAAAAGTATAAAATTGTCGGACAAAGTCTTTGTAGTTTTGAGATTGCCATATTCATGTCTTTGTTTTAGAAAAGTTACAAAAAGATAGTTCCTTGGCCAAATTGCGAAATTTGGCGATAGAACAAATTTTCTCTAATTTTTCGAAAATTAAGGCACGAGTGTGATGATCTGAAAACCATATAGTCTTAATTCGACAAATATCCGATATGGATGTTTCCATAATCTGCCCCAGGGCCCAATTCCGCAAAGTTTCCACAGAACGATTTTTTTCTAAATTTTGTAAAAGTAAGGCACGAGCGTGGTCAAGAAAACTACATAGCCTTAATGCGAATAGTTTATATATTTAACGTGCTCAGCCATTTTATCGTGTTTGATTTAATTTTAGTACGGTCAAGTACATGTTCTTTAGACATAAGTGTTGCATGGCTAAAATTCGCAAAATTTAAAAGTAACTAATTCAATTTTTGTATTTAACGCGTTTTTTATAAATTCCGGGCTGAGCTAGCTTCGCAATTTTCTGTTTATTTGAACAAATTTAAACAAATTCTGGGCTGAGCTAACTTGACACAAGAGCAAGTGGGGTTTTATTGGTTGGTGTTGCCTGATACAATTTGTTTATTTTCTTGTACGTGCTTGTATTATATAGACAATTCACAATGAAATACATAACACATTTCATTAACGCCAGGTATATCTTTTTTACAGAATTACAGAACAAGCGTTCTAATAACTTTGCTATCGAGGGCGGTTTATACAGTCATTGACAAGTTTCTAACTGGTAAAAGGATTCCGTAAACAATTGAGCATATATTTACTATCTCTAGACAGATTAATACTGCCGCCTGTAATAAGAATACTAGCAGCATCAATCACACAACGGGTGAGTGCTATCAGCACGGCTTGGAATGCCGTGCAGTTTAAGCCTAGACTCTCATGTGAACGTGGATTATAAGTGAAGGTCAATAGGTACCAAAATGCAAACCAAATTATTAATGAGAGCCGTAGGCGAAAAATATCGCCACTCAGACACTCAGATATAGAAATTCTGAGAACCAGCGAGAATGACTTATATTGAATTAGAGATTATTATAAGAGATTTATTGTTGAATATCAGAATTTTGAGAGTCATGCCCCATGGTTTCGCAAATGCTCTACTAAATTGCCGAAAACTGGTAGTGACTTTATGAAGTTTGCTTTCAAGGTGAATTTTCTAGGAAAGCTTACTGCCTGAGCTGAGAGGCGTAAAGTAAAGATGTAAAAAGCATAACCGCGGAAGGGCAGGGTGAGCCTTGAGCCCCAAAACAGATCTCATAGTTAACAATAACAAATCAGGATTGATAGCGTTGCAGATGGGCAACTGTGTAGAAAGCAGTAATTGGAAAATTTCCTTTTTAGGGAAGAAAAATGTCCGCCCTCTGGAAGCCGCAGCACATCAAATCTGCAAGATTTATTCTAAACAGAGATCTATTGAGCCTGGTTATACGAGAAAGGCTATTAATCTCTTCGAACGAGTTAATACAAGATAACTTCTGGACGGATCATAAATTTTTTCGTAATCTTTTTGAGATGGTAAAAAATTGTCCCAAACAACCTGAAGGTTAAGTCTTTTGGCTTTATTTTTGAGTCTTCTCGGAGTTTTTTTACGTTTCTTAAAGATCAGAACACCATAAAGCTTTGTTCCGGGTTTTTTTGCTTGATAATAAGAAAATGGGATTTTCCGAAACCTATTGTGATTACGCCCAAAGGCGAGGCTAGCCAATCAATGTCATCAGGTGAGCTTCTTATTACAGTTTAATGACCTACTATTAACTTAGGATTATTTAGAAAGAAATGCACCTGTGGTCAGAGCCGAGAATATCATTGGCCATCTTGTAATTATCGATTAATTCGATAATCGACATAGATCCCAAACTAATATAAACCACTTTCCTTATTACTAAATTGATGAAAGTTGACCCGCAGTCTTTGTTAAGGATTTCAAGCACACATGAGCTTAGATAATTTAGCAGAGACAAACCCCTGTTATTATAATTGGAGCTACTCCATAACGTGTTTTGACCACTGGCATCGCAACCTAGCACTAAAGGTACTTAGTTTGACCTGCTCCTTGAAACAAGGTTAATAAACTCCATCCAAGGCTGAGGTGAAACCAAATCATAACCACTACTCACTGGTGATTTGCATGAACTCTCCGATTCAATAGTAACGAGCACAGCTGCCACATCTGTTGAGCTAAATTCATAAATAAGAGCCGTACTAATATTAAGTAAAATAAAAACGCAAGCTCTACCCTTAACATCGGACCCTTTGCCGAGCACTCTGCCAACAATTTGATCTAATCCAGAAACCCCACCGTCGAGAATGTATGGTTCTTGAATTAGACATATGCCTATCATTAACGTACGACCTTGGAACCTCACCATCTAGACCCGAAGTATAATCTAAGTTGGACATATTGACATTTCCCATACCAAAGATCTCTCATTCGATGTCGTTACTAGAAGGGATCCCAAACAAAGAATCATGTTTCCCATAATATATATTCTGGGCAACTAAAACAACACCATCAAGAAGGTATGGTTCCTAAATCTGGCAAATATTTATTTGCGATGCTTGAAACTATTTTCCAGCAAGGAGCACTTTGTCTATGTGACTGCAAATAACATGCGCATTTGCTCTAATTGAGCAGCGTTCGATCCATCGTCGAGTTAAATGCGCCGCAAGCTTCACATAAGTGGCATATAATTGACAGTTTGTTATTCCATTAATGATGCCGGCCCATATCCGTTCATTAACAGTAATCGCAAGTAAAGGTATTCTGTATTGCTTATAGATGTACAGTGTTAGACGGCCTAATGCCTAATGTGTAGTATGTGTAGTATGCTGGCACTTTATAGAAAAGTAACATGTTTGCAAACATATAAAAACCGAACAATCAGAAAAATGCAGTGAAACAATGCTCGTGCACGTCGTTTGACAGTTGTCTAAAGTGTCAGCTAGGTACATACATCTTAATATTTTGAAGGAAAGAGAAAGTCGATGTGACCAAGCAGCATATAAATACAAAAGCTAACAATAAGTTGATTAGAAACTGAATCAGAAATACAAACGTGCCACATTTTGAAGGAATCGTCTAGAAAATAATGCTATACAATTTATTCAACTCCAGTTTTTATGGCAACACTTTTTTCTTGTCATTAAACTCTTTGTAACCAAAGATTTTAAACACGTTTTAGGTACCAGCGCAAAATAGTGAATTTATGAATATTTGTATCGAAATGGTTGTTACCTTTCATACGATATACTTGTGTGAATTTTTTTGTGATTTTTGTCAATATTTTGTGTGAAACACAGAATCAACCGAGTAATCATCGTTGCAACAGATGCTCGAGCCTTACAAATGAATCGAGTTACTATTCGTTGTTTGAGATGCGATAGGCTTGCATAGGCTCTGCTATGCCGATAGCGCCGTTTCCGATTATCCAAACAATGTTCTCAATTTTCCGTCGAGTGGTCGTCGTAATTCCTCGAATGGGACTCGCTCACTCAGGCTCAGCTTTCTCACGCGCGAGACAGCTCAAAAATCAAAGTGAATATTGACCACTCTCATACACAAGGTCAGCGCCTGAAAAACTACCGAGAATTTACTTACGCGCAACTTTCGACATGTAAAGGAAATGTCGAATATAAAAGAGTTAACAATAAATAATTTCTTTTTGTGTAAACTACACAAAATACAACGAGGCAGCTTCCAACCAAAATTTTTAGCTTGTTTTGATAAAGGAATCTACCCGTATTATCCTGGCGTGGAGATATTCTATCCGGGTGATCCTAAAGTTACGATTAGTATCTGATGATAAAATCTACAGTTTTTAGTCATATTTGGTAAACAGAATCCTAATACTGTATTATTATAAATGTAACAAAATTAGTTTACATTGCTCAAAATATAATAGAAATTTCCCGAAAAATAACCAAATAATAATTATTATTCAACATCAGACGTCGTCAAGGAACTTATTTTCTTTGATCTACTAGTCACCATAGAGCATAAAAAATACACCAAAGAGAAATTTAATCTCATTCCTAAACATGTAATAAAATCAACAAACAGTTTTTTACTGTCATAAAATTAACTTCCAACAACAACAAAAAACAGGAAAATCATGTTCACATTCTAGTATAAAGCTTAACAATAATAAAGCTTTCGCATTCTTAACCCTCTAAATCGTTTTAAATTATTAACAAAAATAAAATTAACTTTTCATTTAGATACCATTAATTCGATATAATTTTCCTAAAATAAAATAATCACAACAACAACAACAACTAATCTGATATTTTCCAACATAAACAACTGAAAAAAACGGAAAAATTAAATAAAATAACAATAAAGCTTTTTTTGCTACACATACAACTTCTCTTAAACTTAATTGTACTTTTTGATTTTTGTTTTCCTTCTTCGACTTCTTTTGTTTAGATGTTTTTCTTTCAACCAAATACAAAAAAAAAAAATAACTGGAATGGAAACAGAGAAAAATGTGCGTGTTGTTGTTTTTGTTGTTATTTAGAAATGAATGGGTAAATCAAAGTAAAATAAAAAGGCAAAGTATATAAAGTTATAAAGAAAATTTGTAATTTAAAAAAAATAAAACAGAAATACCCGAAGAAAATAATAAATAAGGGAAATTAAGGGAAAACGATTGAAATAGGAGTTTTAAATGGCAAAAAGGCTTATAACCTAAATTTGATAAATATTTTCCAATTAATTTTATGTTTGTGCTTTCAGGAAAAAAAAAACTTTGGGATAAAAAAAAATACGACATTTATGTGAGTGGGATATTAATTCAGAACAAAACATTTATTGTTTACACTCTGGCATTTTTGCTTGTTGGGTTGCGTACATTGCGTTAGACATTTTAAGACATTTAAATATGTTTAGGAGGTGGTTGATTCAAAGATATACATACACACACACAAACAAACAATATTAAAATTCTTTCGAGATTGAGAAAAATCAAAAGCAACCGGAATATCCAACCGAAAATATTCGACCCACACTATTATAGGAAATAAATCACAAAGCATAAGGAGAAAGCAACCCAAAACAAATAAAAACGAATTAGGTAAAAAGCTAAGGGTCGCATGGTTAAAAGTTTATTTTCCCAAAAAATATTTTCTTTAATTATATTTTTATTAATTTTCTTTCGTTTTATTTTTTTTTTTTGCGTACAGAAAATAAAAACAGTTGTGATTATTATTAATTATATTCGGAAGCTTATTTTAATTTTTATTTACTTTGCCACCGGGGTGGTACCCAAATAAAACTGAATTATATGCAGCCGGGGTATGGGCCTTATTGCTTTTATTTTTTTTTGCTAATAAATTTCCCGAAATTAATGATGTAAAAATATTTGTTAAAAAATGTGATTTTCCTTTCGTTTTATTTGTGTGTTTGTCTGTGTGTTGGTGTAATCTGGTACAATTTTCTAATTAAGTAAAATGAAATAAAAATAAATTAGTTGGAGTTGAATTAATGGGAATATCCGGTCACTTTTTATATAATAAATTAGCCGAAGTAATATGGGTAAATTGCGTATTTATGTACTGTAAAGATAAGTTCGTGTTAATTATACAGAGCCGTTGCGAAGCATATGGCCGATTGCACGAAAATTTAAATTGAGAGATATGAGATTGATGTCAGGGATTATGATAATTTAATGCATATTATAGATTTTCCGTAATTTTATGGTGTCTTTTGCAGAGATGACATTAACATATTATATAGAATCTTTGCAAAAGACACTATAAAATCAACCATAATTTTAAGCTGCTGAACTTAAATCAGAAATAATATCACTCTTAACCAGAAATGGAAATAAGCCCTGTTGAAAAATCACTTCTCATTTGGTAAAGTTTGTAAAATGAACGGTTTGGAAACTTTTTTTTAGAACAGTGGCAATTTTTAAACACACAAGCTACCAAATAAGGACGATCGATTGTCTGCTCGCCTGGTCACAAGTTATTTTTGATTTCAGACCAGTTTGGAGTAGCCGAAAATGTAATGAACAAATCAGGAGCGTGTGGGTAACTGCGGCGGAAACTTTAGAATTTCAAAATGAAACTTGGCATATCGATTAAGCCCAATTTGTGCTAATTAGTGCTCACAGGAAAAATTTTAGTGCTAGTCCAGAAGCCGAAAAAACGGGAAAAGAAAATTTAAATTTCGCCTGAAAGACGAAAAAAATAAAATGCAATTTCTAGAAAAAACAAAAAATAATTTAACCCTAATTTTAAAACTTCACAAAAGCGGCTCTACCGACGAAATTTGTGCTTATCATAGAAATATAATTTTAATAAATTTTCATTAATAAATTGAGTAAAAACAAACTAGCCCCTAAAAGATACTATATTGAACATACAAAAAGCGGATCTATACCGTTCAATAATATTTTTGTTGAACAACAAATTAAAAAATGAAATAGCTTATTATAAAATCAAAGAATTAGCATTTCAGATAGCAAATTCCTGTCACGCATGTTCATTACCATCCGAAAAATATTGAGGATGAATTTGTGCTAATCCAGAATTGGTCCAATTCCGTTGAACGACAAAGACCGTTGAATGAACAATTTTCTGACAAAAAATGGTCTACAAACCAATGAAGTTGGCACTTCCGATTTCATATTCCTATCAGGTATGGTCATTGCCATCCAAAAAATATCGTGGCTGTATTTTTGCTTATCCGGAATTCGTCCAATTCCGTTAAACCCAATTCTGAATTAGCATCGGCTGCAATGCACATTGGTTCATTGGTTTTGTTAATTCGGGTATCATTGTTGTTCAATGGATCTGAGCTAATTCTGGATTAGCACAAATTTAGGCACTCTATTTTTCGGATGGCAATGAACATACCTGAAAGGAATATGCAAGCAGAAGTGCCATCTTCCTTGGTTTGTAGAATATTTTTTGTCAGAAAATTGTTCATTCAACGGTCTTTGTTGTTCGATGGAATTGGGCCAATTCTTGATTAACACAAATTCAGCCACTATATTTTTCGGATGGCAATGACAATACCTGTGGCACTATTCTAGATTTCTCTGGGAATAGGGATTTGGGGGAAAAAATTCATAGCTTTTTTGTCTATATAGTATATTTTGGCCTACTGAGGGAATAAGTTTGGTATAAATATTTTCGAAACAAAGTTAAATGGGAAAATATTTTTCCCTATAAAAATTTTGTGGAACAAAAGTTTCCCAATTCACTTTGTTTTGAAATTTTTTTGCACTAAACCTATTCCCGCAGTAGGCCAGAAAAATACATTTCGATAAAAATGCTGTGAAAATAGTATTTTTCCTAATTCCCTATTCCCAGGGAAAGCCAGAATAGTGCCCCTGATCGGAATATACAATCAGAAGTGCCAATTTCATTGGTTTCTAGAACACTTTTTGTCAGAAAATCGTCAATTCAATGGTCTTTGATGTTCGATAGAATTGGGCCAATTTTGGATTAGCAAAAATTCAGCCTCAATATTTTTCGGATGGCAATGAACATGCGTGACAGGAATTTGCTATCTGAAAAGCTAATTCTTTGATTTTATAATAAGCTATTTCATTTTTTAATTTGTTGTTCAACAAAAATATTATTGAACGGTATACATCTATTTTTTGTATGTTCAATATAGTATCTTTTAGGGGCTAGTTTGTTTTTCCTCAATTTATTAATGAAAATTTATTAAAATTATATTTCTATGATAAGCACAAATTTCGCCGGTGGAGCCACTTTTGTGAAGTTTTAAAATTAGGGTTAAATTATTTTTTGTTTTTTCTAGAAATTGGATTTTATTTTTTTCGTCTTTCAGGCGAAATTTAAATTTTCTTTTCCCGTTTTTTCGGCTTCTGGACTAGCACTAAAATTTTTCCTATGAGCACTAATTAGCACAAATTGGGCTTAATCGGTATGCCAAGTTTCATTTTGAAATTCTAAAGTTTCCCTGGTGCAGTTATCCACACGTTGTCTTTCAACTTCTTAACGAATTTGGCGTGCTCTCCATCTTTAGGTTCGTTCTCTGTTTAAACGGCGCTTTCGTTCCAAAGGGGTTTTTTGCTCATTCATTGCTTAAAATCATAATTTTGTTGTGTTTTGTACCAATTTATGGTATTGTTTTTCAGAACAAATTCGTTTTCCTATAGAAATCGATTATAATCGATTTAAAACTGTGTTTCAACTAACCTGATTTTTTTTGTAAATTGTATTAGATGAACAGGTATTTAAAATGAGTAAATCACTATTTGTTATTTGTTATATCTATAATATAAAAATGAATCGCTGAATTTGTTGCTAAGCGCAAATCCCGAGAACAGTTGAACTGATTTCGCTAATTCTTTTTTTATATTATTCCTCGAAGTACGAGGATGGTTCTTACGGAGAGAAAAATTTAAAAAATTGCAACTCTTTCTATATTCCCATACAAAAGATTCTTTATAATATGTACTTAAAAGTTAATTTGAACTTTAATACCATACCATAAAGTTTAAGTGTTAGTGGTGGAGTTCCGGGAAGGCAAAACAATTGAGTGACGTTAGTATCGTATAAATATGTCAATTTTTGTCAATATTTATACGATGGTAACATTGTTTGTCAATATTTATGGTAACTATGGTAATATCAATGGTAACATTACTCAAAAACAAATTGTCCGCGTAAAATGTAACTTGAAATGTAAACGTCTCTTTACTGTGTATCTATAATATTACTAATTCTAAAAGCCACAAATTTCTATAAAATTAAAAAAGTGTTGTGTGTTTGTGACTTACCTAAATATGCCTCCTATAAGGCGGTGGATAAATTTAGGCAGAAGAACCCGCAATGCAACGAATCAAATTAATTATCAATCTAATCGTACTGCCAGGAATATGAAGATCACAATGAACGTGAAAGAATTCGTGCAAGTTTGAATCGAGCTGCTTTCTGTTAAGATATGTCAATTGATTACAGTGCCTACAACTGTGTTGCTATTGGACCTATGAACTCAGTTTGCCAATATTGTAAGTCATTGAAATTCAAAAGTGAAGCCAATGGATTGTGTTGCACAAATGGAAAGGTGAAATTGATACCATTGCTTCCACTTCTAGAGCCATTGTACTCATTGGTTTTAGGAATAGGAACAGATTCCATACACTTTTTAAAGAATATTCAACAATACAACGACTGCTTTCAAATGACTTCATTTGGAGCAACAAAAATAATATCGGGAAAATTTCATGCCAAGTTTTAAGGTTTGTAATAATATTTGCAGTTGTATGTTTATTAATCATAACATATTACAGCCCATATACATTTTTACAATACATTTTTTCCTTTTACAGATACAAGGTCAAATATATCACAGAGCAGGTTCTTTGTTACCAGTGCCAGATAGCGACTACAAGTTTTTGCAAATTTATTTTATGGGCAATTCTCCACAAGAAATCAATCTACGTTGTGCATATAACAATTCAGTGAAAAAGTCAATAGTTGAACAATTAGAAAACTTATTTCATGAACACAATCAATTGATTATATTATTTAGAAGTGCAGTGGATATGATGCCATCTGATGATCACAAAACTGTTATCAGAGCAGATAAAACTCCTGTGGGCCAACATGCAAGAAATAGGTAAATGTTCAAAGCGCTATCCACGGACATTAATATCGGAAACACTTACTGGAAATGATGGTTATCCACTCTATCGTCGGCGATCACTAGCAGGCAATGGAACATCAACAATTGTCAAAGTAAATTAACAAGATATTGAAATAGATAACCGTTGCATTGTGCCATATTCATCGATCTTATCAAAAACTTTCAAAGCACACATCAATGTTGAATCTTGCCATTCAGTAAAATCTATTAAGTGTACATATGTGTAAATATGTAACCAAAGGAAGTGATATGGCTGTGATTGGATTTGGTGCAGAGAATTCAAATGATGAAATAA
The DNA here is from genome assembly GCA_947310385.1 of Nephrotoma appendiculata. NCBI lineage: Eukaryota > Metazoa > Arthropoda > Insecta > Diptera > Tipulidae > Nephrotoma > Nephrotoma appendiculata. The sequence continues at coordinate 15,681,548 of OX371224.1, read as the reverse complement.
CCCAATACCAAATGGGCCGCTATGTTAGCAGTAATGATGCATTTTGGCGATTTTTTTCTTTTCCAATTCATGAAAGACACCCCACAGTTATTCACTTAGCCATGCACTTAGAAAATGGACAAAAAGTGTCTTTCACAACTAGAATGCAGAATGCAGTACAGAGAGCCCACCAGCCACCATCTACTACCTTAACCAGTTTTTTCGAGACGTGCCAAAATGATCATTTCGCACAAACACTGCTATATTCTGAAATGCCAAAATATTATACTTGGAATCAATCAACAAAGAAATTTATGCGAAGGAAACAAGGAAAACCAGTTCCAGGATACCCAGGTGTATATTCAACCGATGCAATAGGTTGAAATTATTCCGTTCATACAAGCAACGATGAATGTTTTTATTTACGGCTGCGATTAGACAATGTGCGTGGCCCGGGTCCCATACGAAACGACACATTTCACAACAGGATGTGCTAAAACAGGATGTCACAAAACAGGATGTCACAAAACAGTACATGGTACACTTCAGTACATGGTACGAAACAGGACCGATTAAAACAGTACAACACAAAACAGTACATGGTACACTACAGTACATGGTACGAAACAGGACCGATTAAAACAGTACATGGTACACTAAAGTACATGGTACGGAAGAACACATCGCAAAACAGTACGTATTAAAAAAATACCACAAAATAGTTAATAGTCAATTTTAAGATTTTAATAACTTAATCTTGCAGGTTTTTAATTCCAAAAAATTAATTAAGTTTTATTTATTGTAGCAAAATAGATCAAAAATTTAAATATATATATATATATATATATATATATATATATATATATATATATATATATATATATATATATATATATATAGATATAATATATATATATATATATATATATATATATATATATATATATATATATATATATATATATATAAATAAAATAAATATATTATTTATATATTTAGGTGAAGGGATATTTTGTTATAACTTAAAGCAATTATAATTCTATATAGTAATACTGTCTAATTACTCTAAGTGAAGGCAAATATCCACTTGATAATATCCTAAATACTAAAAGTATTCAATAAATGTGGTCCTGTTTCGTACCATGTACTTTAGTGTACCATGTACTGTTTTGTGATGTACTGTTTTAATCGGTCCTGTTCCGTACCATGTACTTTAGTGTACCATGTACTGTTTTATGTTGTACTGTTTTAATCGGTCCTGTTTCGTACCATGTACTGTTTTGTGATGTCCTGTTTTATTACATCCTGTTTTGAAATGTGCCATTGTGAGCGGCTTCGGCGTGGCCCAACATCATTCCAAATTTACGAACAGATGATGGTGAATTGTGTGGATCTTACAGAGAAGCCTGTCATCGTTTGCAACTGTTAGAAAATGATGCACATTGGGATCAAACTCTCAATGATGCTGTAATTTCATCACAAGCTCATCAAATACGAACATTGTTTTCCATTATCATATGTACATGCTTCCCATAAAAACCAATTAATTTGTGGATAAAATACAAAGATAATATGTGAGACGCAGACGATATTTTATTTAATATACGCAATAGAACAGGGAATCTGAATTTACAAATAAGTGAAGAAATTTACAATCAGGCATTGATTTCCATTGTGGATATGTGCTTGATGATGTCAAACAAGCTATTATGTCAATTAGGAATGGCTGCGCCCAATCGCCCAAAACACGATGCTTATCATCAAGAGTCACAACGTGAAAAATCGTATGATCTCAATACTTTGAAAGAATCGATTCAAATAAATCTTCCACTATTGAACGAAGAACAAAAGTATGTATTTGATACTCTTATGAAAGTAAGAAACGATGGAATTGGAGGGATTTACTTCTTGGACGCTCCTGGTGGTACAGGAAAATTTTTTTTTGATTACTTTGATATTAGCAACAATTCGCTCAAAAAATGAAATTGCTCTAGCTCTTGCTTCGTCAGGCATTGCAGCAACTTTGCTTGAAGTTGGTCGAACAGCTCATTCAGCTCTAAAATTCCCATTGAATATGCTAAGCAACGAAACTCCAACTTGCAACATTTCCAAGAATTCGGCAATGGCAAAGGTTTTGCAGCAATGTAAACTAATAGTGTGGGATGAATGCACGATGGCGCATAAAAAATCTTTAAACGCTTTAGATAAAACCTTAAAACATCTACAGAACAACCAAAACCAATTTGGTGGCGCAATGATTTTATTATCAGGAGATTTTCGTCAAACATTGCCAGTGGTTCCACGTTCAACGCAAGCTGATGAGCTGAATGCATGTTTAAAGTCCTCCAATTTGTAGAAACATGTCAAGGTATTACATTTAATTAAGAATATGCGTGTCATGTTGCAAAATGATCAATCCGGAGACATATTCTCTAAACAACTCATTAATATTGGTAATGGCAAATTTCCTATAGACGTGTTGACTGGCTGCATCACCTTTCCTGAGAGTTTTTGTCAGTTAACGCAATCAAAAGCTGAATTCGTTCAAAAAGTGTTTCCAAATGTTGCTCAAAATTACTTATTCCCTGATTGGTTGAGCGAACGAGCTTTACTGGCTGCCAAAAACACTGATGTAAATGAATTAAATTTCAAAATTCAAGATGACATTCTGATGAAATGAGGACATATAAATCATTTGATACGGCAACTAATGAAGATGATGTCGTGAACTATCCACCGGAATTTTTAAACTCACTTGATTTGCCAGGATTGCCGCCTCACAATCTTTAATTAAAGGTTGACTCTTTAGTTATAATGATGTGAAATATTAACCAACCGCATTTTTGTAACGGCACACGATTAGCGATAAAAAAATTAGTGAATAACGTAATAGAAGCAATCATATTGAAAGGAAAGTATAAAGGAGAAGACGTTTTTATACCCCGCATCCCAATGATTTCGACTGACGTACCATTCGAGTTTAAACGACTACAGTTTCCAGTACGGCTTGCTTTCGCTATGACTATAAACAAATCCCAGGGGCAGTCATTAAGTGTTTGTGGTATTAATCTAGAAAACCCATGTTTGTATGTTGCCTGTTCCCGTGTTGGAAAACCATCTGCTCTGCGCCAGGTAATCAAACAAAAAATATCGTGTACCATAAAGTACTACAATAAAAATGAAACTTAATTTTTATTTTTTGACATAATGTAACTGTTGACTTATTAACTTTGTTTTTCTTTTTTATCTTACTAGCTGACCCGGTGTCCCGAGTAGCAGAATAGGTATTAAAAAAAATTAAAGATTCTTGTTGATAAAAAATAGTTTGATATATAACAAATTCAGAGTTTTAATAAAACAAACTCATGGGAAATTCACATAGCGTCACACGAGTTAGGCATCCAGGCAATCAGGTTGGGCTATTATATATATATATATATATATATATATATAGATTATTTTGATCCATTAATCTTAATACTAAGCTTCCACTACGTTGTAATGTCATCTTCAATAAATACTGTATGTTAGCTAAAAATTAACAAAAACTAGGTGCACGGATGAATCCAAATCCAATCTTGCATACCAATTGTTTTTCTAATCGTTTCTAATTAATCTACACAACCAGTGGTTTATAACGTAAGCGCTAATTCAGCACTCTTGCCCTTCACAAATGTGCGGTTACGTATTTATGGCTGAGCCAAAAAATGAAAATTTCGGATTTCTTGATACCGCACTACGCTGACATGATAACTAAAATAAAATAAAAAATGGCTATTTCAGTTGCCTATCCAATTTATATAAACACATTTTATATTGCAAATGATTCAAAATGCGGGACTACAGAGTTAATGTTTACCCTTAGGCATTTTTAATATGAGTTTTCGTCTATTCGAAACAGTTAAAATTTAACTGGAATGTTTTTGTCATGTATGTAACATGTTATGTATAACGCATATAGCTGTTATGTACATAGTTGCGGTTTGGCATTTCTATCATCAGATGTTTAATTAAAAAGAATTTCTTTACCGGTCTAAATATTGGATTTTTTGCCTTCCAGTTCGTTAACATTATTATACGTCTGTTGGTAACAAACGCAAAATTTTCCAAACTATACAAATAAATTGATTTCCCGGGAATTTATTTTTAGAACACGAGCCAAAATCATTTGTAAATATAATCCTCCTAAAACAGCATCCTCATCAGATTATTCTTCGTGCAATTTAAAAGAAAACATTTACAAGAAAACGATCCATCTACTTTTATTATGGAAAAGTAAAATTTTTTTTTTTTATTTTAAATTTAAAGAATTTTCAAATATCCTTATTAAACACAAAATGAAAATAAACGTAGCACGAAAGTAGTGGAACAAAATATATATTTCCCGAGTATAATCTCTTGTTATTGTTATTATTATATTTTGTGTTTAAGATAGGAAAATGGAAAAATTTTCCTTTCAAGCGCCAAAATACGTTAGTAAATTTCATGAAAAAATATGATGGCATATGTAGTGAAAAAATTGGGTAAAATCTTTATATTTTTGATTAAATAAAATAAATTAAAGAAGAATATGAGTGCACCATTCCGGAGCCTTGTATACACTTTGGTATACTATCGTACCCATCCTCATTCATAACCCCTCCGCATCCACAAATTATACACAAAAAGAGAAAAAATTGTGAATGAAAAGGCCAATGGTTGTTTATTTAATGAATACATTTTCCTTCAGTCTGAAAAGCTTTCGTTATTATTATAAAAAAATTGAAAATAAAAAGTCTCTATCTTTATTTAATTTCGGAATATACGATGAACGATTCCCCATTTATTTTTGTGAATTTTCTATTTATTCTATTATTTTGTATTATTATTATTATTATTATACTTGCCTTTGTTTATATACGAGTAGATGACACAAATTTTAATGGTTATGGTTATAACGCTTATTGTATTATACGTTTATTGTTTTTGAAGCAAGGTGCGAGAGCAAACAAACCAGAATAATTGGACTTGAATAATTCGAATACGAACTACGTAGCTTTTATATTTTTATTGCGGGTAGCGAGAATATTAAAGTTGACCTACTTAAAAATATAGAGTGAATGTAGTATATGAAAGTTCAAGGTCAACATCATATCCCCATAGATGGGTAGCGACATCGAGTGTAAACAAAAAGTCAAGTCGTTATGTTACCCCTTCGCGCCACATATCCTGGAAACAGATGTGCGTGTTTTACGCATGCGAAAACGCAAGTTAACTATATGAGCATGGTTTTCTGACATTGCGTTTTTATTTTTCGATAGAGTTTTCAATACACAACATACAATTTTTTTTTTGAATTTCTGTCAAAGAATTGAAAAAACCGTCGTGATGTTAGAATTAATTCATAACATTTTTTTTTTATTTTGTAGTGCGTTTTTTTAGAAGTGACAGTGTTTTATTTCATACCAGCGTCCCGTGCGACCCATGCAAGCATGGGTCGGAATTTATGATTTGATTAGAAATAAAATGATGATGATAAAACTATGTTATTATTTTATTGAACCGTCAAAAAAAAAAAAAAAAATTGGAACTTAAAAAATACAGCGGATCGATGGTCAGCAATTATGGAAGGGAATTGGATTTTTACGAATTGACCGAAGTTATGCTGAATTCACGATGTGCTAATGGAATTCGATTATTCAATGATAACCATTCGGTCGATGCGCATAATTTGTGAATCTTTCATTTTATAAAGCAAATTGATGCATTTATTAATGAATTCAAATCACTTTTAATGTCCATAATAGTTAAGAACTTTTTGTGTTTGGTGATTTTAATATAGATATTCTGCAAAATAATAACAAAACTTTAGAATATATAACATTCATGTCGTCTGTTGGTCTTCAATCTTTAATCAATACACCAACTAGATTAACTAGTAAACCTGCCACATGTATCGATCATATATTTTTTAGAACTTAAACCTATGGCAAACTTTAGTATTCATGGTGATAATATGAAAGTGAACCACAACATGCTTTTAATTGAAATAAGGCTTAATCACAATTCTAATATCCAATCTGCTAATTCGATGAATTTTTCTAACTATACCGATACTAATTGTCTCATTGATATTGTCAATGAGGAAAAATGGCTATCTGTATACAATTCGACTTGCCCTGTAGTTGCTTATGACAACTTTATTGCTATCTTGAATAAGTTTGTCGAGCTGAGTCAGAAGCTTCACAAATCTAATTATAAACCGATTAAACCTTGGATGACCGGATCACTCTTGAAGTTTTTAGATAAGAAAAATAGGATTGGTATTTTAATTAAGAAACACCCACGCAATAAAAACTTGTTAAAATATTTTAATAGTCTTGTTACGGCTATCGATTGCACAGTATATTTTTTTGTACTGGCGGCATGAATAAATAACTTATCATATTATTTCAATTTTCGAATTTTATGATCTGGATTGACAGAGTTGAGTCCATAAACTTTTATTTTCTCATATTGGCTATTGTAAAATCGATCTAGATAAACACAGCCATACTACGAGGTCTAAAACTGTTTAAGCGTACAGCACTTTACACAAATAAGCCTATGTATATCCGAATACTTGTACATACATAGGCAGGAATACCTAAATAGAGATGGTGGGCTTTCATAGTATTTGCTTGACCGCACACGAACTCAGGTTTTCGGATATTGCAACGTTTTCTTTGCACCTCACAATAAATCTTAGCATTTACTGTGGTACCATTGTGGTGTGAAAACAATTTTGATCTTTAAATAAAATTAAAATTAAATAAAAAAAAATAGTAGTGCCAGTATTGTGAGGCTTAGTTCTCTTACATCCGAATGGTAAGATCTCTTACTTTAAGTGTAAATTCGAAATGTTACAAAAAAATTATTATAAGTGCTTTATTATTTCTTTCATTTAATTATATCATTAGCTTGCGGAGGAATTTTTCAATTGACTTTTTAATTAACTTGCATCACGAGGAGCTTAAAAAAAATAATTATATGTACTACCACCATTAAGTTTTGGGTATGATTTATGGTATACAAAAAAAAAAAAAATAAGCATTAGTGGACCAAAATGGATGGATATAAATTATAAAAAAATATATAAAAAAGTAGAATTTAAGTCTAAGTTTAGTGCTAAAGTTTTTAAATTAAAACCAAAAATTTAAAGTTTGTTTTGCCTATATATGGCCTAGTTTAGCCTAAACCAGTAGTCTTATTTAGAATATTGCGTGAAGAAAATTTTTGTTGGTATATTTAACGTCAATCCTAAAAATAATTGGAAATTAAAGAAAATTTTTAAGCACTTCTCGATTACAATGAATTCGGTTATCACTTTTTTTTGTGATTTTTAAATTTTTTTTCACAGCCACCACGGGTTTAACTGAGAGTACTCTACGGAAAGCTGGGTGAGTTTAGATATAAATATACTGTTTTTCAGCATTACTTCCTTCACTTTGAAGATTTAGAAATTTATTTAATATTTTTTTTTGTGTTGTAAACAAATGCTAATTTTCTTTGGCTTTGAAGGTATTTTTCTTTATCTTTATACATAAATAAGAGAAAAATTTCTAAATGAAGTAATTGTTTTTCTAATTGGTCAATGGTGTAGTGGTGTGTCACATTGGTGAAGTGAAATCAGTAATTTTCCTTTTTTTTGTCGTATTTTCAACACAAAATGTTTGTTGTGTCCCATTTTTTTAATTATATGTCGGCAATAAACCCTCCTATATCCGCTGAAGACGTCAATACCAATTCAACGACACCTCAAACGTCCAAAACGAATGATTTTGACTAAAGTTATGACATTTGGGATTTTTTCTATGATGTCACCATATAATCTTGCTTTGGTGTATGTTTGTTTGTTTGTTTGTCCGTACTTCTTTCATTTGATCTCATATTTTCAGGGCTTGTAGTACTTGAAAAACTAAGCAACTTTTGTTCTACAACTTTTTGATTTGACGGCCATGTTGGCCGCGGACAACCTCTGAAAGGCCATTTTTTGCCATTTTAGCCACCCACAGAACTTATTTGACATACCCCGGATATATGCATACAGTTAGAAAGGTATTGACAGATATCAAATAGCATACAAAAAATTTCAAAAAATTAAGATGGAGGGTCATTTTGGCCAAAAAACTGAAAAATGCCAAATCGGCCGGCCACATTCGGCCAAATTGCTAAAAAATTTGCCCAAAACTTTTGGTTCATATTTTCAGGATTATTAGCCACAAACCTCACCTACAATATGACATCAACCGTTTGTCCCAGAAGATTCGTATATTTTAGATATTGACCTCCATAACTTAAAAGCCACCCAAATTTTTTTGCAAAATTTCATTTTTTGGCTCAAATGCACCCTAATATCGGTCCGTTGCGGTTCATAATGATAGTGAATCAACTTATCATATTATTATCATTGCTATCATTGCTAAGAGAATTTTTACCACTGACCCTTTTTTGATAACAAAAAATAAAATGAAAAAACTGACAAATTGATGTGATCGAAAAATCACCAAAAACATTGAACATTTGACAGTCTCCTTGCATAAAATCGATATTTTTTTAATTTATGATGATTTCTTTATACAGTAGATGTTATCTTCCCTCCCATCGCATGAAGATGGAATATCAGCGAGAGGGTAGCTACCATTAATTTTTGTTTCCAACTAACACACTAAAATATGTATATTTTGTTGTATTGTTTAAGGAATCAAAAATGAATTGCTATCGAGTGTGTGTGAACTGTTTTGACTGACAACAATAAAACGAATGGCAATTCAATTCATTTTCAATTTGCCGTGCCAAAATCATTGATATCAAAAAAAAATCTCTTAACGAGATAAATGTTCGAGTGACGAAAGCCGAATTCAATTCAGAAAATTTCTGATACCAAAATTTGTGCCGAAAAAAACAATTGCATTCGATTTGTCAACAATTTTTCAGATTGTTAGTACATTCGACGCGTTTGTTTACATTTTTCTTTCTAGCTGCCAAAAACAACAATTTGTCAACGATTTTTCGGAATGTTCAACAACAACGCGCTGAATGCACTAACATTCCGAAAAATCGTTGACAAACCGAATGCAATTGTTTTTTTCGGCACAAATTTGATATCAGAAATTTTGTGAATTGAATTCGGCTTTCATCACTCGAACATTTACCTCATACAACAGACTTTGCATACAAAAAAGTTGAAAAAAATTGAAAAATAATCTGGGATAGAAAAATCCGAGATTTATGTCCGTCGTATGTTTCTGTGATTGAATGGCGAAGTGACATTTGATGGTTGATATATTGATGCAGATGTTTCTTAATTTACGTGTATAATTTACGTGATGTAATTGGTTAAAACGATAAGATGGAAAAATCCAGGATTTTTATCCACAATCGCAACGACACGCCATTGTTTTGTTAAAGAGAAGAAAAATGTTAATTTATTAGGAATTTTTTTTTAGGAAAAATCACTATAAAATCAACTGAATCGATTTAACTTTCTTTTAAATAGTTTCTATTGTATCTATATTTGTCGATGCGTTGTTTATTCGGTCGATTCTACTCGATTTAAATTCAATTAACAAAATGATAAAAAATGATAAAAGCAGTGTTTTTCGTCGAAATGAAAAGGAAAAAAAAATTAGATGTGGTTTTTCGGTCTTGATGTGTTCGGCAAAGTTGTTGGTCTCGACCTGCGCAACAACTTTGCTGAAGAAAGCATAACGAAAATCTTAATGGTTCAAGAGCTATCAACGTGAAAATGAGGGTATATTTTGACTCAGAGCCAAAACATGTAGAATACGATATCTTAAAAATGGGGAGTAACTTTAAAATGGGACTAGCACCGTTGAATTCAGCATACTCGAATTAGGTTTACCCCCTGGGTGCCCAGCTTGTCACGAGAAAAAAGTTTGCAATTCAAGCACAGTGAATTACCGGTGGTTGCACGGTAGGTCCAACTAATAAGTCATTACTACGTAATTGTCAAATACAGCTCGGAGCTTCGTGGTTGTGCTGCTCGTCTTTAGTACACTATGGTGTAAAATTGTATAGGCTTGCTTTGCCGTGTCTTTCTACTCGTTGCTTGTGTCCTATAGCTCTTCATACTCTGTCATAAATACTCGATATACCTTCCCAAATTCTTCACGCTCGAACTTTCTCTCCATTGATTTCAAACGATTGAGTGCGGCATTGTACGAAGTTCCAAGCATTGTGCCTGGCTACTTGAATGACAATTTGACAATAAATTTATTGTCTGTGTCTTGTCTGGCAGTTGTTTGAAATAGCTCTTCACATTTCTGCCCTTCTGGTGATCCTTTTATACTTCTCGGCAATTCAGCTTCTACGTCCCAGAATCTACAGTGCGAATTATCAATATCGATTAAAGTATGCAAATTCTCAGCATTATATGGGCCTGCTTCACACTTCCTTCGGCGTCCACCAAACATGGTACGAACAGCTGTCAGTCCGTTGATAATGTATGTTGCTCAGATTATAGGGCTTTGAAGTAGGTGTCCACACCTAATAGTATGTCAAGGCCATCATGCTTATTGAATGCTGGCTCCGCTAGTACTTGATCGACAGTACTAGACACCTTAGGAATTATGAAAGCCTGTGTTAAGTTGTCTCATTCGTTAAGTTGTCTCATTCGTGAATAGTCTACATATAAATATCAAATAACTGCCAATCGATACAGTTACCATCTAAAGTGGGAGTTTTGATTTTAAGTAGTAGTAATTCTATGAGATGGTATTGTGATACATACTATGAGGGCTGAATACGGTTGGGATAATATTTAAAGAGTTTATAAATTAATGGCAATTAAATCGAATAAATTGAGCATAATATGTAATTTATTTTTATTAAACTCAGCGTTTATTACGGCGTGGGTCAACTGACCGCTTACACGTGTTTTCACGACCAATTTCACCGTATTTTGCTGTCACGTATGTAAAATTTGATGTTCGAACGACTAGAAATATTGCCACTGAAGCGATGACGAATGATTCTCGTAACTGTGTAATATACAATCCCACACTAGGGCGCCAATGTTTGGTTGATAATACCGATGATTCCGGGATGGTTGGTTCTGCTTGATAATTTACAAAAATTATCTCCCTCCAAGTTTGACAGATTTGTAGCTTGTTGTTAAAATCTCAAATAAATTTATGAAAACTTTATAAATCGTTTTGCTAGGTGCTATCTTGATGATATCTCGCTTCCTCATGATATTTTTTACATTTTTTTTCATTTTAGAACTGGTTTAAACCGCCAAGAAATTTATGATTTTTTTATTGACATCTTCATTTAAATATAATGATTAATTGCATTATGAGCTTAAAGTCTAGCTAAATAAATTATTCTGTTAAATATAAATATAAATATATATATATATATATATATATATATATATATATATATATATATATATATATATATATATATATATATATATATATATATATATATATAGATCTCTTTCTAATGAAATGTTTATTATAATTGGTAATGTTCTATGTTAACCGTTTTTGTTCAAGACAATGTTTCGTTTTAATTAAGTGCTTGGCTTTGAGCTTTTTCGAAATTTAAAATACGTACTTTTTCGAATTTATAATGACGGTAAAATTTTTTCATATAAGTTGTTCTTAAAAACAAGAACCGTGGATCATAACAAGTATCAAATATGGAAAAGCTTTATGCAGAAAAGCTCATTTCAACCAAACAGTTTTGTAGTCATATTGCCTTCCTACGAATACTTAGAATTTATACTTCAATAGTATTATTATCTTCATGATATAAGCTCATTGTTATTGTTATAAAACTATACAGTATACAATTAAGGGAATTAAGTACGAACAGTATAGCAATAAAAGCACTGTACAAACAAATACAGCAGCACACAACTAAAAACTAAATTAAATAAAATTAATGACTTTTTAATCGGATTTTTTACTATTTATTTAATTTTTGTTTTATTGTGAAACAAAGTCTCGAGCTTTCTGATCATAGAAAAACAAAAGCTTTTCGTATATGTATACGATGTACAATATATATAAAAAATATTTGTATTATTTATTTAACATTAATTTTAACTTGTTTTTGTGTTATTTTAACTTCGGGTTGAGAAGTTTATTTTTATTTTCCGAAAGCAAATGGAAAATATAGATACACGAGTACGTATTTGTTTAAACTTATACGAGTCTAGAGAGAAAGAGGAATACAATTTTTGGGAAAACTAAAAGGTGGTAACATTTTAGAGTTTATTTTTTGTTTGTTATTTTCATTTGGTTGATAAGGAGAAATAGTTACGAAAAAAAACAAGTAAATCTTCTTATAAAATAGTTTTAATTGGACTTATAAAGAGAATGGTTTCGTTCGTTTTATTCGCCTAGTTTATTTAACAATAAAAGGATTAAATTGGATTTTTTGCAAAAGTTTTTTTTCTGTACCAAACGGGAAAGATTTGTTATCAATTAGAAAGTTTAATTAACTGAATGACAGTTGAAAATCGGATTGTGTTATAATAGTATAGCTATATAAAAAAAGATTTGTCACACAATACGTTGCTATAATCTCTTGAGAGAGGTGTTGATTAATAAATTTAATTTGGTGAACCGAATCAGCAATATTGACAATTATCAATGCATCATTAATCATTTTGATTTATAAATTATTCAAGCACAAATAAATTAACCTTTTATACAATTTTTTATCGCATTTAACAATTTTCAAAAACAATGAGCTTTTTCCCCTCTGCTTCCCGTTTGAAAAGTTCAATTTATTTTACTGCACGTATCATGTGCCCTCTCTTTGAAATGAAATGAGATGAATAAAATTAATGTTAATATATCGCCATCGTACACAGCATACAGCACACACACATTATACATATTATGCCGTTCCCTATATATTTGATAGCTATAAGGTTTTTATTTTTCCATACATTAAATAGGAAAAGTTGGTCGTTAAATTTCATGAATTTAAATTAAAAACTAAAATAGAATTTTTTTTGTAGTTGCTGTTTATTTAAAATAGAATTTAAAAATAATAACAATAACAACAAAAATTGTGCTCTCCTGTACAGAATTAGGTAATACGAGTTTTTAAAAGTTTTCTTTTCAATACACAATCCATACAGACTTGGGAAAATGAAAATTGTGTTTTTCTTATTTCCGTATACCATACACATACATACATACATACATTGTTGTTAAGAAACATACAAAATATCCATGGAAAAATTGCAACATGGTTGGTATTTTATTTTTTCTTAAGTTTAATTATGTTAAATGTTCCATGAACTTTTTGTAATGTAATTGTGAACATTTCTTGGTAGATAATTTTTAAAATGTATATGTAGATTTAAGTTTTATATTCCAAACATTTATTTCATTTCTCAAGGATTTAAAGTGATTTACTTCGAAGGATTAATCTTTTTGTTGCTGTATAAAGTCTAAATCCCTTGTAGCGTATAATAGAATTTTTGAAGTATTTTACTTTTATATGCTAAAGGAAATATGATCGATGTTAGAAGAAAATCTGTTTTAAAATTACCATCATAAATTGGTAATCATCAAAAGTCATTTACTTAAAGCACCCATTTCTAGTATTTTCACCTGTTGACCGTTTGTGCATAATAAAAATATTACTATACCTACTCTTAGCCATTAGGTTTCGAGTTTCTATGTGAACAATTATTAAATTAGCAAGATCTCCCGGATAAGCCGTGTACCCTTTTAACATTTAACAAAACCAAAAGAATATTAGAGGGAAATTAGTTATGATAAATTTGGCTCGGTTACTGTCATATATAATAAAGGTACTAGTTAGTTGTTTTTTACCGAAGTGATCTTTTTAGATGTGGTGTATAATAGTCAATGAAATTCCCAGTCTTTCGTTTTCGGGAACTTGCCATGCAACTCAAAATTTTACAGTATATTTATACGTTAGATTTTGATAATTTTTCGGTTTTTCATTAAAATTGATAAAAGTTCTGGGCTGGGCTAACTTTACACAAGAGAAAATTGGTTATTGATATGTTAGTGTTACCTGATTAAAAGTTTTTATTTTCTGAGATAGAATTCTGGGATAGCTTCACATACGTCAAAAAGTGTGTCAACGAAAAGTGTAAATAGCAAACCTTTACTAAAATAGATCATCAAAATTTTTGGTGCGGATATCGGGATCAAATTTTCTCTTAATAATTTTAGTCTAAAGGAATGGGTAATTAAAAAAATTAATTCACAAATGTTTCAAATGATATACATACGCGAAGCTATGGACCGATTAAGAAAATCAAAGAGATCTTACCAAGTGTATCACGGTTAAAAATAAAAGAATGAAATCCATTATTTTCCTATCCTTCTGCGGAATAACTATACGTCCATCCATTTCTAAGGATTAAAATTATACTTCCCAAATAAATAAAATTTATACTTTCGAAATTAAAATAAAATTGTCCTAATTTTAACAAATTTTATTTTTGTCCAAAATATTAAAATTCATCTATCGGATAATGATAAATTTTATTCTTTGGCCGAGTGTCAAAAGCACGCAAATATAAAATAGAGTTTGCTCTTTGAAAATGACTGAATTTGCTCTTTTTGGCGAATGAAAAATAAGTCACAAAGAATAATATTTATCTTATTAAAAGATTAAAATAAATACTAACCATTACCATATTTTATACAATTCAGGGAAACATTTTATTCTTTTTACAAATAAAATTCAACGTTTTTTTAAGTTAAATTTGAGTAAAAAAAGTATAAATTTTGATAATAAAACATAGTTTTTTATTTAAAATATTGGCAATATATATAATATACAATAATTTTTGAGAATTACGTAGGTTATATCCTATCCGTCCGTATTTAATAATCTTCGAATTCATGAAAATCCTAGCATGTTCCTAACTGTTGGGTGAAATATCAAGCCGATAACATTTCATGTTACTACCATTATTATACAAACGTATTTAAGAACTGTATAAGAACATGATTAGGGAAAATTGACCGTCACTAGTTCAGCAATAAAATTTAGAAAACAAACAGTTGTGCCGCAACTGCAATTAACGTCTATTAAGTTGCCCATGTGATTATCCTTCATTTGCGTTAGGACTAAAATAATAATGAAAATTTAAAACTACCGCCACGTGCGCGACAATTTTTGTTGTTTTGAATAAAATTTGTATTTTGTTTTAAACGTGTTATATGAGCAAAAGGTATTAAGCCACTCAGACGCTAAGATTAGCCATCGTAACAATGAATATATTACAAACGTTCTAAAATTGTGTATTTCTCATGAACACTCGTAATATATGTTTAATTTTTGAGTTTGTTTGATAAGAAAACCCGTAACGTAATTTCTTCATGTTTTATAAGATAGGTGGGGAAAATGTTTTATCTGTACAAAACGGCGCTATATCTACAAAATCATATCACAATGATATCAATTTGAGTGGAGACAGTAACCCGTTAAAAGTAGGCTGAACCTGTCCTACGTTGAAGTTTACGATATTATGTTCTAACCTCATAATTATGCTCTCCTAGCCGTTTTGTTAGTTTGATTATCTAGAAAATTGAATTTGAAATGGGTTAGTTTTAAACTGGATATCAAAAGTTACAGCTTACGTGTTATACTCATACAATATCAACAAATTTTATCTGTACATATTTACATTTCCATTTATTCTACTCGAGGCGACTAATTTCGAAAACCATCCGACAAATTTTTTGAGATTGCCGGAGAAATCATTATATGACCTGGACAGAACAAAGCACAATATATCGCGATTCAGTTCCGATACATTGATATACTTTTATGATGCAAACATTAATCCGAATCATATTGTTCTGTGTTTACTAAAAATGGAAGATAAATTGATTATTTATACTTTTAAGCTTAAATTATTTTGCTAATTTTTATTCAATTTGGAATAAAATAAAACATTTAGTTAAAATCCATAAATTTTTCTAATATTTAAAATATTTTAGGTTTAAATAGATAAACATTATAATTAAAAGGACAAATTTTTATTTTTGCAAAGAATAATACGAAAGAGCAAAATTTGTTTTAAATAAAAGGATAAAGAATAAACAAAATAAGAATAAAAACCATTTAATAAGCTTTAATAATAATGTTTAGCTTTACGAAAAGAATGCATTTCATCTTTCAAATTGAATAAAATTTATTCAAAATAATTTTATACTTGGGGTAAAACTAATTTTTATCCTTTCATTTTTAACCGTGTGGACATATATCATCTAATAGTGGACAAATTGAGCTGTTGTAAGCAGTTACCTGCATTAAAGTAAAAAGATTTGGTGTGGACAATATTTGAAAAAATCAAATATTCGTCAAAATGGCTGACATTATGGCCGATTCCATCAATCTTGGAGATATTATATTACCAAGTGTGGACATATGTCGTCTAAAGCTCGGACATAGATACTACAAATGCTATTTTCCATCCAAAATAATCATTTGGGTATCCATATCGAAAGTTCACATTTTGTGCAAGCTGGTTGGTCAAATACATAAGGCTCTGATTATAGTTAAAATGGAATTTGTCGCTCGTGAAATCAACAAACGAGTTTTCCTAATTTAAAATGGAGATGGGTGGATTCGACACAGTGGTTAACAGAGGTTGAGGCAAGGTTTGTTGTGTCTCTACAAATTTTGTCATAGCTCGTAAGTCGAGGATATTAGCAACTTAAACAATCCCTACAGCTAATCTGATTATTTTTCACCAATTTTTCGGAAAACTGTTGGGTATCCATAAAATTGATCAAATCTAAAAAATGTGGAGAGTTAATTATGTTGCGGATTCATTAATTAATCTTAAACTAAAAACTGGTTATGTAACCTTACTAACGCGACCAAATCCATCAATGAAATGTAGTGACAGCAAAATAAAATAAAATGATTATGTTGTGGCTAACACGCGACTTTCTTTTACCACGAATGTATACTTAGATCTTCAATACACTAATCTGGATTTCTAAAGCGAAAATTTAAACATACCAGATTTTTGTTAAAACTGTTCAGAAATCCAACAAGTTCAATCACTGTTCACCGAAAATTTAATTTTTAAATTTATTTAAATATTTTAATTCTTTGTCGTTTTTTGTAAAAGTTAAACCTTTCACATCATTGAAAAAATTTAAAAAGCACCAATAGAATCTGCCCCTTCCCGTACATAGTTTCTATCAAATTTCGCAAGGATCTCGCTATTAATAGATAATGATTAAGTATGAAGTTTCATTTAAATAGATAAAATAAAATAATTTATTACCAAAACTCATTTACAGGAAAATTTAAAAAATGTTCTGAACTAATCTATATGTATATATAAAACAAAGTCGGGTTAGTTACACCATTTATAACTCAAAAACGGCTGGACCGATTTTTATGATCTTTGTCTTCGCTCCGAATAGCATAATAACTATTAAAACATCGGAAAAATTCACAAAAAAAAAATTTCTCAAAAAAATTCATTTTTTCATACACAAAATGTATGAATATATGTATGTACATTTAAACATTTTACAAAATGTATATATGTACATTTTACATTTTTTTATTTTGTTCGTCTCAATACAGTGGTGGTTTAGGGAAAAAAGTCGGAAAAACTCAAACGGAAAACCCCAAAAATCTTATAAAAAACATTTTTTTTTTTATATGAATTTTGTAAATGTAGTTTCTATGTGATGAGTGGTGCAGTGGTTAAAGCTTCGGCGCTTGGACCGCAAGGTACTGGATACGAATCCGACTGGAGGCTGCATGCATAGTTCTATTTTATTTTTGATCCAATTTTTTTTATTTCATCTACTAACCTGCAATAAAACAAAAAATATCGTATATCACAAGATGCTTTACTGAAAGGAATCAACACTATTGCAACCCACCCAGTAAATAGTTTAAAAGAAAGTAGTGTAACAATGCTACGCGAATCATATCGAATCAATTCAATAAAACGAATGCCTTATGCTGCCACGTGAATTACATTCATTTCAATGTAATTAAAATATATTTCATTTTGATTAAATTTAATTAATTTGGAGTATTCATTTTATCCGCCCCGGAGGTCTTGGGTTCGATTATTGGTAGAGACGAGGAAAAAATTACACGGCTGCTTTAGGATCAATGAATTAATCACTCATTATCCGAAATGAAAATTTGATTATGAAACCTCAATTGAGGCGGCTAAATCCCTTGATGGGATATAGTGCCAGAGAGAGAGAGAGAGAAATTCATTTTATCTTAATAAAAAACTCAATTTAATTAAGATATAATAACATTAAACAACATTTATTGATTTTGACTCGGTACGAAGTTCGCCGGGTCATCTAGTTTTGCATAAAATTTAATTTACAATCTATTTCTTTTTAATAATTTTTTCGTAAATGCTATATACTTTTCAAAATATTTACCATAAACGAAAAAGCTTTTATGGAAGCTGCCATTTCCGGGGGACCGACCTCGGTTGAAAATTACAAGGATCTCCAAATTTATGAAAATGGCTAAGTTTGAAGTTTCAACCCGATCAGTCAATCCATCTGCACGGCATAAGTTTTTCAAAATTAAAATTATTTTCAGGACAATCTTAAAGTCTCAAAAGATTATCAAAGTTTATTGCATTTTGCAAATGAGTCGACTAAAATATTGATGATTGATGTTAGATGAATATTTCTCTAGACGAACTTGACGAAAATTTAAATTCTCGTTATGGGTTTAACACCATAGAGCACATTTAACTACAATACAAAACAGTGATCATTTAGCAGCTCAATTAACTGAACTTTTGTACAAATTATCAAAATTTAATGGAATTTAAATTCAAAGTAGCACCAGTAACAGTAAAAAAATCACCCATCAGGCCAAGGCGATGGAGTAAAAAATTCGGCTCAGAACATAATCACCAATATTAGTATTCAGTCGACATCCTCAAATCACACCGAGTGTTATTCAAAAAATTATCCCGATGGTTTTCAAAATCGGAAGATTATTAGGAATCAAATTTAGACATGAGCGGATACGAAGATGATTGGCGAAAACAATTGGTCCATGATACTCGAAAAGTATGAAATCTCAAGATCAGGCAAATAAATTTGAAAATTTCAAATCAATCGATATTGACATGAATGTACTTAAAAATATGGTAAAGTAATCAATTAGATTGGATTAACTCGTTAGAGCTGCATATCTAATCTGCCGTCGTTGATGGGAATAGGATTGAAAATAGGTGAGAAATCGAATGAATTTGATGATGACTTTGATATAGTATACTGGGAGCCCAAGTCTATGGATGAATCAGTAGTTTTAGATTTTCTAATTTTAATCAGCTTGTGACTGTTTTAAGCACAGTTTACTTATGCAGACCTTTTCTTACATTGTTCGATTTTGTGTACTTTTATTTATTAAACTTGAAATTTAAAATTAAACGTTATATGTATATTTTATATTATTTAGTTTTTTGAGACGGTCAAGTACCATCACTCACGTTTTCACCACAGATAATAAACTTCGTAAAAATAAAGTAACGGTGAAAGTCCGAAGTCAGTAAATGTTTGAACTAAAATTTCAAAAAACTGTTCTATTGCTCAAAAATCTATGAAATTGAAGTGCTATATTCCCGAAATGATATTCACCCTTCACCCAACGGATTACGTATTATGATATTAGTACAAAGCGATTTAGATTAGTTTAGACCAACGGCTTTACTAACTCTCACGTGCTAGCAGGAACTAATGACACCCCTCAATGACAGCCCTCTAAATAAATGAAACTATGGGTGTGTAGGGGGAAGGTCAGCAAATATTTCATTAGCATCATAGCATAGACGCGTTTAAAAAATAAAAACAAATTTACCAATGTCGGGGTTTAACTGCTACATTTGTATAAATTGCTCGTGTTACAATCTTTTTAAATAATAATTTTGTTGGTCTTTAAGACTATTTACCCCTTAAAAAATTTCGAACAAGCCCTATTCGCCTCTAAGCACCAAAATATATTAGGTCATGAATTGTGCGGTTGCGAGGACGTTCAACGTGGCCTTACCATTTAACTCAATTTCGTTGGTTCGGAGGAGTCAATAAGTCTTGTTGAAACACGTGAATTCAATATTCGTTTTACTCAACTTTAATTGACCAAAGACTGTGGGGGTGGTCAGGGTGCAATATTGATTTTCATGCTAGCACCAGATATTATTTGTGCAATGTAAAATGCTAAAAAATTCTGAGACTGGCCATTAAATGCTCCTAGAAACATTTTTCATAGCAACAAAATAATGATGATTGAGAGGAGAGAAATCTTCATCGGTGGACAGATGTCGGCCGAAAATCACTACAAAAATTAAGCCGAAATTACGATTTTAGGCAAAAAAAACAATTATTCAATATTATTCAATTCAACAATTATTATATTATATTTCATACTTAACCTTTTTGCATGAATTGGGAGATTCCAGTGAATTTTAACCGAAATTACCAGAAGTGACACCTTCTATAGAAGCTTTTACGTTTATTGCAAATATTTTAAAAAGTTACGAAAAAAACGACTATGAACTAAAAGATTCTTAATAAAATTTGCTATAATACGGGTCCAGATCAGTTTTCTAAAATTTAAGCAATAATGGCGGTTTTTGACAAAAATGCTGGCTTTTTTCAAAAATTAGAAAATCCATGTAAAATCTGTGTACCAAAAGTGACAGTTTCCATTGCAGCTTTATCATTTTTTGCAGTGAAATTAAATTTCCAACAAGGGTTTTCTGAAATTTAATCAGAGATAATGTTTTTTGATTATACAAGACAGTGTTTATCATAAATCCGGTAGGTTCAATTTTTTGATTTACAAATTAACCTTTATTTACGTGACAAGGTACAATATTGTACTTTTATCGTTTTCAATAAAATGTATTTTGATTTCGCCTTGGGCTCTATGTCTGATGTTTTTATTTAGCCTTAATTGACATTTTTATAGTCAATTTTAATTATTATCAACTAAAATGTAGAACAAAATTATTTAGTTAATCCGCAAAATAAAGTAACTATCTATATTTTCTGTGAAAACTTGTTGAGCCATAGCCAAGAAAAAGAGAAATGAAATAAATAAAATAAAAAACACCTATTTATGATCAACAATTTACTAATTTCAATTTAAAGTGAACAATTATTGCATTTTGTATTTGTTTCTGCGTGTTCGTTACAAATTGGCAGTTTTCAAATCGAGCAGCATTTTCGAGTTTTTCGAATAAAATGCGTGAATTTTCGTGTGGGCAAAAGTTGCCGAACCTTTTCACGTAAAATTACATGAAAATTCATTGAAAATTAAATGGTTTATACCATACATTTACTAGTAAAGTTATGTAATAAATTGTATTTAACCTTTTTCTTGGTTTCATAATTTTGCGCGTTAAATATTTTTTCTCTCAAATTTAAAGTGAAAACTAAAATTGGTTGAATTAGTTTGTAATTATAAGATACATTTCATGTAATTTTGAATTCCAGTTGAAAAATACAATACGGTACTAGTAAATTTAAAGTATAAACCATTTAATTTTTAATGAATTTTCATGTAATTTTACGTGAAAAGGTTCGGCAACTTTTGCCCACATGAAAATTCACGCATTTTTTTTACTGTGTAGCCTAACGATTCTATTCCTGATTTAGTGGAGTAATGAGCTAAAATTTTTGGATTTTTCGGAAGATCCTGCAGAAAGATGCATTGACTTTGTGAATATATACAGCGAGAGCGGTGACATACACTATACTGTAAAACATAGCCTGCGACCATTTGAGCGTCTTATTTTTTGAACCGTTCCAGCAAGTGATCACTTTCCCATCGTCACGATTCCCAAACCGGGATGAATATTCTTCTTTACTTACACATTTCTTAAATTCCTTTGGGATGCAAGTTTTGTTTTGTTTTGGAGTGCCTATACCATAGTCAAGTTTCACTAAGCGCTAAGGGTAGTGTGGAAAGAAATCGGCCACCAGGCCTTCTCTCGTGTACAATTTACCGGTGATGGAATATGAGTTCTTTGCGCCACAAACCGAAAATATTTGGAATCATGTGGATCCAGATTGTAATAAGCATTCCGATATAGATAGGCGTAAAACTTCTTTAAGGATACATACTTCCAAGTTTTAGTTGGTTTTCCGGAATTGTTAGCGTTCCATTTTTCAAATGTTTTTAGAGCTCTCCGATTTGATTCAATTACAAGTCCACCATCACTTCCGAAAATATACTTTTAAATGTATCTGCAACAGACAAAAATTATGTTGAAATGAATATGGTCCCGGCTTATGACGGAAAATATTCTGTTTTTCTATCCGAGTAACAGCCATGGGAATTTGCGTCCAAACCGTACCATCTTTATTAATAAAATTGAGAATTTAAGATACGCTTCCCACCAAAAATTTCTTCGTCAGTGTCATTATCTTCATTTGGCTTGTATTCATCCGGAACACCATCATGTAGCTCTATTTCAATATCAGATGCATTGTTAGCATCGTCAACATTCGATAATTCGTCCACACCCTGAATACATGCATGACGTGAGGGGGACCCAATCGTCTCCTGAGCCGTTATCTTCAAGATCCATTTCTTCGCTGGTGCTTACTTCATCTAATACGCGAGCTAAATAAGCTTGTTGCTGATCAAAACTTAAGGCGCCTTTATGGTTTGGTGTTCGTTTGTTCGGTCATTTTTTCGACCAATCATCTCTTGTGGAAAAATGCAGAAGAAAAAAATCATAATTTTTGAGCCATATGATTGGTCGAAAAACGTGACAGAACGAACGAACAAACACCAACCATAATGGCGCATTTGGTCTGTAAAAATATCGAGAAAAAATACAAGACACGCTTATACAAATTCGCTCACACCATTACCGATTATAAATGATTCGAATATACAGTGGGTCACAGCCAAAATGATGCAAGCCATTTTTATTTTTTTTAAAGTAAATATCCAAAAAACAATTATAAATATCTATTTTTACTTTACATTTATTATAAGCTTCAGTATTAATTGTTAGTTTCATAAAACAAATCAAATATGAAATTTCAATTTATAAGAAAATCGTAACAAAAATCAAAATTTCTACGTAAAAACATGTCATATCTAAAATGATGCAGGTTTAAAAATTCTACAAAAAATTAATTCATATGTTTGTAACTAACATTATCACATTGTATACACCCCAATTCGCATAGTCGTATCACGTCACTTCAAGTGACTATACTCACCTCGTCTACATTTTCTTATTTTCAAAGTCGCAACTTACGACTATAGTCACTTCATGTGACGTTCTGTCACTTAGTTTTTTGAAGTGACAGGAATATTTTTTGTCGAATTCATCAAAAGTAAATAGCATTTTTATTATTGAATTACGACGTGCTCTAAATATAGTTTTATTTTGTGCTTTTAAACCATTTAACCCGCGTCACTTGAATCGACTTCAAGAATACCAATGTCCATGTCACGTGACACGTCTATTGTCACGTCACATGAAGTGACACGACTATAGGAATTAGTCTGATAATTTATTTATTAATATTTGGTAGGATATACAATTTGTTTTAGAACCGCTTTGAGTCTTTTTGGCATCGAATCTACGAGTTTTTTCGTGTACTCTGGAGTTATTTTACTCCACTCTTAAACAATGCCTATTTTAAATCCGATACATTATTAATCTCTTGATTTCTGATTTTGCTTTGAAGGTTAGACCATAAGCTTTCAATAACATTGATATCCGGTGATTGGGCAGGTATTTTTATGACATGAGGATTATTTCAAATGAGCCAACTTTGAAAAATTCCAGATTTGTGTTTCGTGTCATTGTCCTGGTAGGACCGAAAATGATCTTTCATATTTAATTTTTCAGCACTTACCTCCAAATTTCTTTTTAGTATGTCTAAATATACGTTTTTGTTCCAATTGCTTTCGATAAACTCTAAATTTCTAACTTCGGAAGGCGCCATATAAGCCCATAACATAACATGACCTCCACCGTGTTTAACAGTAATTAATTTAAATATTTAGCTGATAGCTCCGTATTTGTCTTGCTCCATACGTAGTTTCTTCCGTCTGATCCAAAAAGGTTAAATTTGCTTTCATCAGCAAATTAAACCGTGTTCCAGAATATTTCATCTTTGTTTTTATGGGCGGGAAAATTTAGTTCTAGCCTTACGATTAACTTCACTGATGTATGGCTTTTTCCGCATTGTTCTACCATGAAAATTTGGTTCTCTAATTATTCTGCGAATTGTTTCTGGATGACATTTTTTATGTAAATATTTTCAGCTTCCTCGGCCCACTTTGGAGCACTTAATTTGGGGTTTTCTGTAATTTTTCGGACAATCCATCGACAATGTTTTCCGGAAATATTTTATTGTGCGCTTTTCTTGGCTTATTTTCAATACGGTGTTGATAAATGAAGCGTTCGATAGTATGCTGAACAGTAGAAGAACTTGTTTTCACCATTTTTGCAATTTTTTTGTGAGTTTTGCCAACTTTAAAGTGTTTAATAAGTTTTTTCAATTGTTACAAAATTTCACTTATGAGCCTATATTGACGCACTATATTGACTATAATCGCACAAAAAGTTGCTTAAAACTGATACTCAAAATTGTTTTCATTGAAAATTTTGTTTTATGTAGGAAAAGTACCGCCATTTTCAAAACGAAGAGAGTGCATTATTTTAGCTGTGACATGTTTTTACGTGGAAATTTTGTTCTTGTTACTTTTTTATTACTTTTTTGTTATAAATTGAAATTTTATATTTGTTTTGTTTTATGAAATTAACACTGAACCTTATAATAAATGTACAGTGACTCACAGCTTATTTGATCCAGTCACATTTTATGAACACAATTGTAAATATTTCGCGATATCTTATTTTGATGGTTTTTCTTTTATTTCTTGTTTTTTGTTTTTTGTTACACGGAACTAATCAACAAATACAAATTTAGAAAATATAGGAACTTCGATTGCAGGGTGTAATCGCATTAGAGTGTAATCGCATTATTGTGTTACCTCGCAAGATCTTTGTAGCATCAAAGTCGTTTGTGTATGACTAGGAATATGATGGAGGTTCGCACAACAATTTCGATAAATTGGAAGCATCGACTACCTATATCACCATTAGTACATTTAGCGACGGATGCTCAGAAACTTTCCTTGCACACTGTATGCAATTTGTTTAACTGTATCGTGAAACCAAAATTTATTATTTTTGTTGTACTCGTAGTGGAAATATTTTTCTTGGTTTTTATTTTTGTTTTGTTTTACTACGTTTTGTTTCCTATGCATTATATCGATACCAACAACAATAATGCCAAATGCCATAAAAACGCAATACTAACAAAAGTAATTTGACGAAATTTGATGGTGTTAGTATGTTTGTGGCAGTGGATCATTTAAGCTGTGAGTTGGTTTTGGGTTGAAATAATGAACTTTTTAATGTAATTTTGATATGCATTAGAATTTTTATTTTAATTTTTGTGTTTTTCAATAAAAATAAATATAGCTTTCATATTACATTTAGTTTTTTTCAAAAAAATAAGACATCGCGCGATATTTACAATTTTGTTCATAAAATGCGACTGGATCAAATAAGCTGTGAGTCACTGTAAATTAAAAATAGATATTTATAATTTTATTTTGGATATTTACTTTAAAAAATAAATAAAAATGGCTTGCATCATTTTGGCTGTGACCCACTATAGTATTTCACATTTATTTAAAAAGAATGATGCACGATTTACATGTTCCAATTTTTTTTTCCAGTAAAAAATGAAAGGTTAAGTTTATTACGATTTTCGTTTGCGAGAGGAGCACGAAACAAATTCCAGTAAAATAAAATTAGATTTTTTTCTTTTTAATTTGAGCAAATGTTGGCATAAAACTGGGAATGTGGCCATAAAATATAGTTTATACGAGTATTTTTATAGCAGTAAAATAAAAAAATTCAAATAAACATCGAGCAGCCATAAACATCATTCAAACAACACTAGCAAACATAAGCGGTAATTAAATATTTTATTTTTACTTGCAATTCGATGTTGTTCGTTATGTAATTTAAACGCAAGCTGTTCGAACTGTCAAAATTTATGGGACATAAAAAAAAATTATAGCATTGCCTTATTTGTTTATATTGCTGACTCTTTTTAGCTAGTAACTTTTTTTTATATGCGTGCAGCTCTATTTTTCAGTAAAAAATTTGTTGGAAAAAAAAATGGAACATGTAAATCGTGCATGACAATACAAAAAACAAATAAATACCGTTATATTAGATAATTTGTATTTAATACGAAATCCGTTTCTTGAAATAGTGCATTTCCCATACAAAATCTATGAAGGAACAAATCTGTATCTCGGAGGCATATGACACCATGTGAAAAAAAAAATTTCAGAAGTATATGAATTTACTCGTAGTTCCAGGTACTGCCTCCTGCCTCTAACGGAAACTGAACATGGTGTTATTTCAAACATGTGAACCGTAAGGACTTTAAGGATCACATAATTTCAAATTCCTTTAGAAAGAGAATTAAACACAATGAACCTACAATGTGGACCGTTCATTTTGTGAAAAAAATGGATATAGTGTTGTATTCCTCCGGGGTACAGAAATGTACCTTACCCACTTAGCATATGATGTAAAACTTGTCAATCACATAAAGGTTAAGTTTGCTGGATTCGAGATCTGTGTACATTTGATATACAAGAAACTCTGATGCTGGCCACAATTACACCCCTTAATTTTTTGACTGCGGCGATATAACGAATGGCAAATCTTTGCATCAGAGGCTGGATGCAAAGCGAATTTTCGTCATCGATTACGATCGGTGATGTTAATAAACACAACTAAGACCCTCTGTTGGAGTGCAGAATTCAGCGCCGACCCACCGTCCATGTCAGTTTACAGGTTGACATGGAGCTTGCAATGTGCAGGTAGTATACTGTAATTGTGTGAATGGGTGGTCTGTGCGTGAATAAAAGGGGGGTATTAATTGACCTTCAAAGGACATTAAATCCACTGGACGATAAATACTTCCTTAAAAAAAAAAAAAAAAAAAAAAAATCTGCAAAAATCTCGAGTTAAAATTTTTCCTTGATTACTATACTTTATTTTACGTAGTAAAAGGAAGTAAAAACAATATTAATGGAAGATCCTTTACAAAATTAAAAAAAAAATAATTCTAATTTTAAATACTTTAGAGAGTTTTATATTAAATTAAATTTGTTGTTGAAGCTAACCTAACAATTAAATTTCAATAATTTTTTTCTTTACCATTTGAACCTACCTAATACAAAAACTTCCTATTTGAATAATAAACAGTCCCTGGCCCTCTATGGTCAATTTCCTGAGGTAGTTTTCATAATTTTTTTTCGTATAATTATGGGTAATAACATTTAAATATTTAAAAATAAGCAAAACTATTCTATTGTTGTTGTATATTCCAAACGAGCTTTTACAACTTCTAGAAGTTTGAGAGTTATATTCACAAAATATTAAAAAAAAATGGAGAAAATTGAATATCAAAAAGCTCTAAATGAAAATGCTCTCAAAGATACTTATCAAACCCGCACAACTTACTCTTATTTTAGTACAGTACATGGATTCTGTTGCCTTTTTACAATTCAACTTGAATTTTACCGAAACGTCATTGTAGTGGTGTGCATATTAGTATACGTGTTTTTTTTGTTTTGTGTTTTTGACGTCATTTAAGAACACAAAATAATATGTTAGGTACTTAATTTATGAATTTATTAAATTTCATCATACCATTTAAATTAATAAAGTGTTCCATACAATTCCTAGTAAATAAATCTAAAAGTAAATTCATTATCATCAAAAAATTATTTTCATACATTCAAAAGTAAAAATAAATTTTTTTATGCATTTGTTCGCCATTTCCATATTTCTACTAACTAAACAAATAACAAAAAATAACATCGATGCGATCGACAAGGGAGAATGTGTTTTTTTTTTGTTTTGTGTTTTTGACGTCATTTAAGAACACAAAATTATATGCATGGTAGATAGATTGTGAATTTATTAAATTTCACCATACTATTTAAATTAATAAAGTGTTTTGTTAATTTCCTAAATAATTTAATCTAGTTCCTATTAAATAAATCTAAAAGTAATTTCATGATCATTCATATCTCCACAGTTTATCCACTTTATAATTTATTAAACTTCTGCTTCTCAATATTATTTCCAAAAATAACACATATATACAAATATAGATAAATATACAATTAAACTAGGGAATATTAAATTTAATAAAAACAATAATAAAATTTATTTTATTTAAGTTTTATCTAAATATAAATTCAAAATTCACAAAACAAAAATTTGAATCGAAACTATTTTCTTATCATCTGTAATTTTTTCCTTTGCTCGCGAGCAGAGGAAATGTATTGTTTCCTCTACCGATAGTATCATTTATAAAATCGGGTCAACATTTTGGCGAAATTTCATGTGGATTTGCACACACACAATGATACAAAATGACAGCACACAATATTAAAAGTGTATATTATACACTGTATACGTACACAAAATTCAACTTGAATTGATTTTGAAAAGGCAACAAAATCCATGTACAGAAAGTAAAATTTGTACTTTAAACGCAATTGTCTCGATACTATGTTTTTTGGACACACGACAGTAAAATACTATGGTGACGATATGTTATATTTCTTTGTGCAAAACACCCATCCCATAATCAGAAATTTAATCATAAATTGTGATGATAATTATTCATCAACCAAGAAAAGGATAAATTTACAGTTTATTATGTATTATAAACTTGAACGAATTAAACAAATATATAAAATGTTTAATTTTTATATTTTTGTTGGAAAAACATAAATAGAAATCCAAAAGTCACACAAAACATAATTTCACAAAAGTCCATATAGAGAACCAATCTAACTTATTATATTTATTTTAAGGACTACCCATGTTTATCTTTATATATAAAAAAAATGTTTGTGCTTCTTAAAGATTAAAAAACTTTATCTTCTGGTTTGTTATGTATGTGTATGGTCTTGTCTTTGTGTTCATATTCGGAAGATATACAAATAAAAATTCAAAATTCATTGGTCTGCTGGGAATTTCTATATAATTTAACTTTAAAAGCTTAGAAAATATTTTTATTATAAAAAAATCTGTTATTCAAATGATGAAAAGTAAAATTGGAAATAACTAAATCGTGAAATGGATTTTGAATTAATTATGTTTTGATATCGCAAGGGATTTATTAAATACTCAAAGCACAGTGAGGTTTTATGATCCAATTTTAGTATAAGTATAGATCAAAATGCATAAAACGTTGAGCATTACGATTTTTATTACGCTGTTAAGGGCGGCCTTGCGTACACACAATATACCGTTGCTATGTTTGGTTTAACCTAATATAAAATAATCTACCGTAATTAACATAAATTTTCTAAAAATTGAAATGTTTCCCCCCCAATTAGTTGTGTAACCCATTAAATCCTCCTATTTTATACCGATGTACAAAAATTAAATCGAACATAACACTCAATTTTTAAAGTACGGTAAACTCGTATGTGGCACACATCTGCTTTTTATATAAAAACAAAACTGGAATCATTAATATTTTATACATATTCTGTGGATACACATTACACAACACATACATATATAATGTTACCCAATATTTTTTATTAATTAATAATAAATCAATATTTATTTTGTAATCTCTGTCATTTTATAGAAAATTGAAATATAACAAAAAAAAATATTTATATATGTAAAATAACCACCCCAAAAGTATGAAAAACCCATTTGTCATATGTGCAAAAACACCTCATACCATTTCTATATATACGAAAATAGCAGAGAAATTTCAAACCAATTTTTGTGTGTGCTTTCAATTTATCAAACTACAAAATAAAAATTTAACTTTAAAAATTTAATTATTATAATTATTTAAAAAAAAAATAAAAAATAATTCTAGAAAAATCATAAAAAAATAATTTTCATAAAAATATATATGCAAATTGGCATGTCTCAGTTTACAGATGAGTAAAAATTAATTATGATTTACAATAAATTATCATCGAATGGAATATGTATTTATGTAAAATAATTGGAATTTTCTGAAATTCGAATTTAATTCCGAATACAGATGTATGAAAGATTCTTGTGGCTCTGCTTCTATGCAAAATATATTCAACATTCATATGTAAAAATGTACATACATACGAGTACATAGTTATGTAAAAGTCAACGGAATATTTTTAGTTCGTTATTTCTAATTTCTAATAAATCAAATAAATATTTTGAGCATAATTTTTGATATATCAAAAAACTAATTATATTGCTTTAAGCGAAATTCAAAATTATCATGTTTTTGATTGGTTTTAATTGAATTTGTTGTTTTATATATACAATAATAATAATGTTAATTTAATTTAAATTTTTATAGCTTAGGCTCTGTCTCTCACATAATTTTTGGCATCTGATTTATAAAAAGAATATATTATTTATAAAATATTAATATTTTATTATTATTGACGTTAGCTACTAAAACTTAGCTATTAATACACTACGGTTCAGTTGATAAGACGCACTTGCAATTTGAATTTTACTGTAATTTTTTTCGCGGAACCAAAAATTTATTTTTATTGAGAAGTGAGTGTAATTAGTACTCAGTAAAACAGTAATGAACAATAATTTAAACACAGCAATCTGTGCCTTTAAAATTGTAGAAAAACAATTGAGTTCTTATAGTGTTATATGGCCGTATACAAACATAGGCATTGGTATTGTGGTATTACTTTAGCTGTCCCTGCGTTAGATTTCATTGTTATGTACTGGTTTGATTTTTCCAGCATGGAAAGAGTTCTAGTATTTTCAGTGATTTTAAACGATCTTTTGGTGAACTTTATGTTGGTATTTTCTATAAATTTGGTGTATCTTTATACTGTTAAAACCGTTGGATCTGGCGAGCTGACTTACGGGATTCACTGTTAAATCACTTTTGTGGATTGATATGTTATTGATGCGGTTGGTTATGTCTTCGTATGTTAATCTTTTTCCTCGCTGGATAGTTTGATGTAGAGTGTTGTATGTGGTTGGTTTGAGTTGCTTTTTTATAATGTTAACCAGAAAATTGTTCATAGATTTAGAATTGTTGCGAATTTTTATTAATAATACAAATGCTTTTAAGGTTAGCTTTTTGAACTGATTATACTTTATTTGTTCCACTATTAAACACATATTATAAAAACAACAACAAAAATTCAACGCATTTTATTATTAAAAAAAATAAAAAATCATACGCACATAACAAATATTAAACTGTACATTCAGCTTTTCAAATCAAAGAAAAACCATTAATATTTTGTTTGATTGCCTTTCGCTTTTATAATAGCTCCCATAAGTGTTCGATTGTGAACACTGAACCATTCTTTTACTATTTTTGCTGTATGTTTTGGATTGTTGTCCTGTTGAAATAAGGCTCATTTTGTTCACACTATCAAATAAATATGTCGTTAAAATGTCAAGGTAACCATTTTTGTCCATCGTCTTATTACTAAAGACCAAATCACTCACACCCCCTACACTCATACACCCCTATACCATTACATTACCAACACCGTTTTTCACGGTTGGTATAATATTTTCCTTATTGAATGCAGTATTCGCTTTTCTCCATACTTTTGGGAACATTACATTACTCCAGTCATTTGAAATGTTAACATGCTCCTTTGCTTCGAAAATAGTTTTATTTTATTAATCGTTGATATAGGTTTTCTTCGAGGTGATCGATCATGAAAACCAACTTTATTTAGGATATTTCGTATTGTTTGAGGATTGCACTCTTTGCCAAATGAATGTTGCACTTGTTGAGTAATATTTGGAGCTGAAATTTTTGGTTCCTTTTATACAATATTAACAATAGCATGCTGTTCTCTAGAGGAAAATATCTTAAGATGACCGCTTCATTACTTTCTCTCCAAAATTTGGTATCTCCATAGCTTTTAATTATACAGTGGACGCTCGCATGACTTCTCCCTATGATAGCTCCAATTTGCCTAAGAAATTTTTTCTCCATGAACAAGTTTAATTAAAGTTTTCGTTCCTCTAACGTAATTTCTGCACCTTTTCCCATATTTCTTAATATCAAACAAATCCCGGCCAACTATAGAGGACGCGAAAAGTTTAGAACTAAGTCTGCTTGACTTATCAAATACCATCACCAGCCGATTATGCTTCTTTTTCCTTTGTACTTAGAGTTGTATTATACAGAACAGATAGATAGTAATTTTTTTTTTTTAATTAAATCGTTGTCTAATATCTTAAGCAAAACTTTCAAAAACAAAATCGTATTAGAAACAAAAACAAAAATTTTTAACATGTCATTTTAATTATTAGTTGAAAAGTGAGTATTTTTGGGAGGGGTTGCTATCCAACATATAAAAAACTTTATATTTCTTTATATAAGAAATGAATCGAGACAAGAGTGGATAATCATCCGTACACAGCATGACCACATATGGGATGTTTTTAAAAACTTCAACGAAAACTAAAACAAAAAATAAAAAAGCTCACAGATTTATATTTTTTTTATGAATCGAACCAATAATGAATTTCGAGATAAAAGCAACAGCAAAACTTATAGAAAAGTTCGACAGAATATTATAAAAGTTTCACATTTAATTTCTTCTTTTATGTGTGCACGCCATATCGTATATTGAATTTTATTAGTTTCTTTGATCTTGTGGCAAATCGAATTTCTCCGCAAGCTATTGATTTATTAAAAAAAAATTAATTATCAATTATAATCCGTATTCGAATTGAAATTGTCTCTCTAATAGGAGCCTGTGTGCTTGAATTATTTTTCTACCAAGCTCTAGAAATATCATTTAAATCTTTGAACTAATAAAAATGAGAGCTTTAGATATTTTACTAATAAACATAAAATACTATATGTGTTAGAGCTTTTTAATTAACACAATAAATTGTTTTATTAAAAACCTCAGTCTCTCTTTTACAGCAAGGAAAGCTTAATGATATTTTTATTCATACTAACAGAAATGACGATAGCATATAGAAATTAAATCCTCCTTTGGAAACGAAGAAATTACACTCAAGAGCAAAATTAATTGGAAATTAGGTTATTTGGAAAACATATTTTCAAGTTTTAGTTATATAAGATATTATTTTGTAATTAGTTCATAATAATCATAAATAAATTAATTAAAAAGCAAATTGTAGGGAAAACTTCACGCTACATTATACATCTGGGCATAAGTAATTCGGAATTTTATCAGTACCTGTCGCAACAAGAATTTTTATTAAAAGTTTGTATTTATGATTATCAAAATTTTAATTTTGAGGGGAGCTGAGAAATGTAATAGACGAAGCAACTAACCGGCGTTTCAATAGAAAGATCATAAAAGTGAAAATCATTCCATTGTTTCGAAAATGCCAAAAAAACTTTATAAAAACGCAAATCAGCAACTGTTTTTTGGTTGTTTTTTGAAAAAGTGTTCAAAAGCGTACTGTTTTTAATTACTCATAGTATAATTTTTATTTGTACATTAAAAAAAATTGTGTCAAAACTTTAATTTGGTCCAAAACAATAAAACTGTCGATAGAAAAGAAGTGTCTAGAGTGCAATGTGATAAAATGTTTAAAAAACGTCTCAAAGTTCCTTGTAGTGTAAAAATGCTAGTAAATTCGTAATGGATGGGGTACATGGTTTACGTTGGATTTGTTGCAAATCTGGCAAGTAGTATTCTTGCCGTGCTCAATCTATCACAAGACATGAAACATAACTTTACGGAAAACCGATGAGTCACTAGATCTAAAAGTCTAAAGGATTTACCCGCCTCAAAAACACGGCGAAACAATCTCGAATGTCCACACTGAACGAACAAAGAGATTATCACATCCACCAATTGTAGTATCAGAAGATTTACTGAAAACACCGGCACCAATGATAACGGACAATATAGCAACAGTTGATGTTGTTTCTAAAAATGGAAATCAAACTGTTATACATTCGACACGACACCGCGGGCACCTGTTGATGTAGCGTGTACAATGAAGTTACGGACGCTCAATTTCTAAACTTCCTTGAAGATGATATTTTTCATTGTGCTTGTTTATCCAGCGCACGGCCTATAGTTATCTTGTTCAACGAGTTTGAATTTTACAAGGATTTATTTTTCACACAGTTCCTTTACATCATCTCACAAAATAATAGGAAGCTCCAACAAATTAAAAAGCTTCTCAAATTACTGGGTGTGTAATGAAATACTGGTTTTCAAAACCCTGTTTTTTATAAATCCCGGTTTTCAAATTCACGGTTTTCAAAATCCAGGTTTTGTATAAAAAATGTCAGACGGCTAATACGGATGGAATTTGGCCATTTCTAAACCGATTTTGTTAAAACTCTACACATGCGATGGAAATGGATTTCTAATATGATTTCTTGATAGAGTTCTGAAAAACATGGCCATCGTGACAGAACTAGGACATTTTGTAACCGATTTGTGGATCCCCTAAATGGGATTCAAAAAATGCGTTTTGATAAAGTTCTGGAATAAGACGGATAGGGATGAAACCTGGCCATTTTTTAACCGATTATGTCGAAAATCGACATGCGGCGTCTAATTGGGATTTTAAAATGAAATTTGATTAAGTTCTGTAATATTGTTCTAGGCCATTTCTTAGTCGATTATATTTAAATTCGTCACGAACGATGGAAATGGGATTATTAAATGATTTTTTGATAATGTTTTGCGTATCTGGAGAAAGAGCGCGACATATTTCAGAACTTAGCCAAAAAATCATTTTAGAATCTTATTTCCATCACACCTCTCGAATTTTATCATACTCTGTCAATAAATAGCCAACTCCTGTCGCTACTGGCCATATTGTAGCGCTTTAGCAAACAATCATTTTAGAATCCCATTTAGATCTGACTTGTAGAGTTTTAACAAAATCAGTAAAGAAATCGTCAAGTTCCATTCCTATTGACCGTATTCTAAAACTGTATCAAAAACTCAGTTTTGAATTCGAATCATTCACTTAGAATAAAACTAGTAAAACTGCTCCTTTACTCCCGACATGTTTTCGAACCCCGCTCTCCTAGAATTTTTTTCTAAAGACCCTCGGATTGCTAAACGGAGGGGGAGGCACGCTGCGACTTCCGCTATAATTAGGTATGATATGGAAGGACTGAATGTTGATGGACCGAATTTCGAAGGGCAAAATTACAATCCGAATGTCTTGAGGGGCGCATTTATCGAAGGCCCAAATGTGTCAAAGGGGTTACTTTTCGTTTTTGCAAATATATTTTTTTTAATTTGTTTAAGCAATATTTCGTAATTTTTTTGTTATCAAATTATAATGAATTTGCAGTGAAATAGTTTTTCTGGGATCGATATAAAATATTGCATTTCAAAATGTTCCATTAACAAAGTATTGCTTTTATTATTAATCATGCAACTACAAAATGTTGCGATTTCAAAATGTTGCATAACAAATGGTGCAATAATTTTTTTTTATTAGGTGTTATTATTAGATTTTATATAATCGCCGCCCACGTGCATCCCGGCTCCTATGTCCCCCGAAGTTCAAATCTAAAGCCCTCTGGAGTCCGGCCGGCCCAATTTGGTAAAAAACATATTTTTCAAAATCAAGACCTAGAGAACTAAAAGAAAAGAAAACCGAATTTTGGAAACCGAGATTTCGTAGTACAGCCCAATTAACTTACAAAATATGGACAAATTGTCATCTTGTCATACGAAGCCTCGTGCCAGTTATATGAAAGGTAGAAGACGACAATTACTGCTCAGAAAATGAGCAAGTGTAAACGAGGCGCATTTAAACGGAGGTCTGTTAAGTCAGATGCATTACATTACATATAAAGCGCATTAAAACAAAGCGCATCATACCAAGGCGCATTACCACAACACGCATTATGGCAAGGGGCATTATAACGGAGCGCATTGTAACGAAGGGCATTACAAGGCGCATTATAACAGGGCGGGTCAACTTTAAAACCGTTGGCGCGATGATTAAATATTTGTTTTGATTTTGGTCGAATAGTAAAATTTTAATTTTGCATAAGATTCAAACATTTGGATTCCATTAAACTAGCTTTCTCTCCACTACTGTTGTAGTAACGCATACCGATATGCAGCAAAGAGCCCAGCTGATAAGCTGATTTGGCACAGAAAGTTTCAAATTTAATATCAGAAAGACCATGGCTATGAGACTAAATACGAACATATACATACACAAATTATCAAGTACCACGAAACCATTGAGGTTGTTGACAAGTTCGTATACATTGGTTGTACAGTAGCGAAAACAGACGGAACTGCCATATAAGATCTGGAATGTGCCCATCCTGTCACGAACTCGTTTGAAATCAGTACTACCCTATGGATGTAAAATATGAAAATAGACGCAGAGGATCGCTTGAAAACTCCAACCACAAACACGATCACAAACAAAGAACTTGTGTGGTAAACGAGGCAAATCAAATTTGAGCACGAAATTATGAAACGAAAGTGGAGATGAATTAGACGCCCGCTAAGGAAAGGGACTAATGATACCACATAAATCTTATTGGAATGGAGTCCGCTAGGGAAGAGAAAACTAGAAAGACCAGCAGTGACCCGGAAAAGAACGGTGCTAGCCGAAGTGAAACAACTGGGTAAAACATGGGTACAACTGAAAGCAATAGCCCCGAATAGAGTAAGATGATCCCGTTTAGTGGGCGCCATGTGCTCTTAAATGGGAGATAAAGGAAACAAAAACTAAATAGTTTAAGATTTATGTAAAATATTCACCAGTTATATTCACCACTATTTCGTCATTCGCTCACTAAAACAGGGGGAGTACCAACCTCTCCTTCCAACCCATCGAAATACATTTTGTTTCAGGGTTGATTGTACAAGGTAGTCATTCCTTAATTTTTTTATTTCATAATTCTGATTAAAACGTCAACGATTATTTCAAAACTCGACCGGTCAGTGTATATTATAAGCCGCAGTCTGAGAATGCAAACGGCACGCTGCCCATAATGGATGATAAGAAAGAAATGAAAGACAATCGTCAAGATTCCGACGATAAAGAAATTTCCATCATATGCCAGAACAAACTTGATTTCACATTGCGAAATTACATTTCGAGTTATCAAATTAAAAACGACCGATTCGAGGTATTAGGGCACAGAACACTCCTAAATTGTACAAATAAAATATTCGGATAACTCTGTACACTCCTAACGACCAAGCACAGTGGTTAAAGCTTTAGCGTTTTAATCGCGAACTACCGGGTTCGAATTCCAATAGAAGCAGGATGCAAAAGAAAATTTACATTAACAGATTAATTTGTGATGAAACTGAACACAACTATACCCCCTGCCAGAGTACAAAACTTATGGGCTGACCCATCTTCCATGCCAGCACAGACTGGCATGGAGCTATGCAATGAGGAGCTGGGTGATAAAATCTCCAATTTGACATGCGACTACGTAAGGTAAAGAAGTGAAAAGCAAACTGCGAAAGAGTTGGGAGTGCTTCGACCCCAGAACAGACGGCAAAGATTAAATAATAAAAAAAGCTACACTCCTAACCGGTTAGCTAATTTAGACCGACAGAGGACACCATCAACTTCCATACTCGAAACAGCAATAGTAAACATTAAGATATTATAGAAGTGTGCTGGTATATTATACCAATTTTCAACACCTTCGAAAATGTCGTACAACATGTAAACATGGTGAGTCATCACACATACCCTACCCTTATAAATCGAAAAACGACTAAAGCGCACGGTCATGTCGGCGATAAACGAACTTAAAAACACCAACGGAAAATTTTTTATTTACGTCATAATTAATAGCTTTAATTTTCTAATTGACACGGGAGCTGACCTTTCGGTGGTTTCGTCAGACGTTACGAAACGTCATATTTTGTGAATTTCAATCCCAATAATATACTCCTATCAGCCGCCAATGACACAATAATCTTTATCAATGATTCTCTCCTGCTTTCGTTTTAGAACCTTCCGATCATTGCCGCTGATTTTCTCGGCAAATTTGCACTATCAGTCGATCTTAAACGAAAATATCAATTGAACGACTCAGCTGCATTGATTATCACGAGGATTAGAGTCGATCATAAAACGATCGACAATACTTTCGGTCAGCTGCTAAAGAAGTTTCCGTCAGGTTCCGTAAATACAATCACGACATAGTGGAAGTCGTTCCCGTGGGATTCTTTTCAAAAATGTTGTTGAATGCCGAACGAAAATATTCTGCATTCAGCCTGGAATAAGTTGCGATTTAAGAATCGGTCGAGATGGAATTGGTCGAGACTAAAGCAATTCGGTCTAGAACTGAACGTAATCCACGACAGTCATTCATAACATTTAAATTATATCAGTCAGTTTAAAACGAGTATTCGACATGAGCGATAAAAACAACGTTGTCGCGAATACGCTTTATGGCACGATTAGCAATAAAACAGCATAATCGATTGAACAAACGTCGTACCCAATTTTGACTTCCACAAAATCAAAACCCAACAACCAGAACCTGTAGAACTTCAGAATTTACTTTCTGATTTCAAATGTCACGCTAGTT